>CP092886.1:150542637-150564540 GCA_030710605.1 Cordylochernes scorpioides
GACGTCTATTTTGACGGGAGAGGCGACCCTTGTCTCTTTAGATATGTTATATTAAAATACTTTTTATTTCTGAAAAGCAATGATCCATGCAATATTTGGATATACTCCTTCTATCCTCAAAGCATATGTCCACAGGTTCCTTGAATACCTTCACCAAGAATTTTTAAAAAGTGCCTAACCACGAACGCATTTCGGGCTGTAGGTCCTTATCTGCCTGGTGCAGGCTGTACCTCAACGACTAAAAATTTGGCCCAAGCGTTGCACTCGTGATTGGCTTTTCTTGATGGGTTGGTCAAACATCACGAAACAAGTTAAATTTCGCTTGCTTTTTTGCTTTGCGTGTCCCACTTATTTTTATTCTACAAATATTAGTAGTTATGTTTTTTTTAATTTATTCAATTTTACAATCGTAGGCTTTTACTTTATTTATTTACTTCCCCAAATTGCTTTGTTTTTAATTTTTTACAGGCAAAAATATTCCAAAATTAAAAAAATATTTAATTCATGTGTCATATTTCAGTAATCTGATTCCAATATCATTAATAGCAATCTCTATATACTCGAATATATTCTATTCACTGAATATTAGTTGTTTTGTTTAATTTCAATTTTTTTTTTTCTAATCTTAGATTTTTTACCTCAAATTTTACTTATATATTCATCATCACCAAATTGTTTTGTTTTAAAATAAGTGCGTTTGTATTATTGTGAATTTTATCAATTTCAAATGGTAGATATTTCGTGTTTCTAATTCAATTATTAATTAAATTTTTAGTCATAATCAAAATTTCTTCTCTGGGAAAATTTGCCTTGGGATCTACTCTGGATGCCCGGGATTTATCCGTGTGGTCGTATCTGCCCGAATATATATACTTTGCTTAGAAAGTATTTTTATTTAACCTTACTTGAAATGGTGTTTCTAAGAAATCAGAATATACTCATAGCAATTTTTAAGCCACCATCTTTACTCTTAATGTGTCTTCACAGGCCCTTCAAGTAAACCAGGGGCGTTGCCCGGGTCATTCAGCTAGTATATATATATATATATATATATATATATATATATATTTAATTAAAAAGGCATATATTGGATCAAAATATCATTTATTTTACCAATATTTCAGTTGGCTGAACGCCAACCTTTATCAAGGTGTTATAACATTTTCAAGTGTGTCAACAACAAAAATGTTATAACACTTTGATAAAGGTTGGCGTTCAGCCAACTGAAATATTGGTAAAATAAATGATTTTTTGATCCAATATATGCCTTTTTAATTGAAGATTTATCTATGGATTGCTCTATTTTCGAAAATATATATATATATGTTATGAATAATTTGTTTGTTGTTAGATAAAGGGTTGATATGACAAAGGATCGATAAGATAAAGGGTTGAAGGTGCAGTCGTGATAAAAAAAAATATAATTATTTACCATCAAGTAGCTTTTATTTTCAATTACTTGAGTAAATATTACACATTAGTTATTTTCACACTATATATAGAATTTATAAAGTTAATCCTATATTAGTGATTCAAAAAGATAGATATGTTAACTACGCATATTTACAACAAAACTGAAAGTTATTCTCAAAACGATGATAACCAAAAATAGAAATATCAATGAATAAAAATAAAATGTATATTTTTTAAAATATAGAAATATTTGAGTTTTTAGATTATATATATATATGTTATGATTATTTTGTTTTGTTGTTGAAAAAGATAGAAAATTGAAGGTGCAGTCGTGAAAAATGAAATATAATTATTTACTTATCAAGTAGTTTTTATTTTGAATTACTTGAAACAAATTACACATAAAATAATTTTTCAAGGTAATATAGAATTTATAAAATGAATCCTATATTTGTGAATTAAAAAATAGGTAGGTTAACTATACATATCTCAACAATATTCAAAGTGGTATCTTCGAAATCTATGGTCAAAAATAAAATATTAGTCAATGATGAAAATAAAATACATGTTTTTTTAAATATAGAAATATTTGAGTTTTTAGTTTATATAATATATATATACGAGCATATATACTCGTATATAGCTCTGAGAGTGCTTCCAAATTGATATTTTCCTAAAGGCAAAAATATTTGACAGAATATCCCTATTTTATACTTAATTACTATGGTATTTGGCATTTTACCTAGTAGGTGCATACGGATTTAAAACTAAGCTACCACAATTATTGTTCCAATATTTCGAGGGGCAATTCGCCTCTCGAGGCGAGGATCGAGAATGTTTGTGTTTTTTTTACTAAAACATGCGAGCACGCGTACACCACTCTCGTTCTACAAGGACAATGTAAGAATTGTATCTTTGATTTAAATATTACATTCAGTATATATATACAGCTAATAATTATATTTTAATTGTAATACTTAAATCAAATATACAATTTTTTCATAGGCCTTGTAGAACGAGAGCGGTGTACGCGTGCTCGCATGTTTTAGTAAAAAAAACAAAAATCATCCTCGATAAAGAGAAGCGAACTACCCTTCGAAATATTGGAACAATAAAATAATTATAAACACAATATATGCATATTTTTAAATATAATTCTAATTATATATATAATGGTAATATAAAAATTAATTTAAAATTGACAATAAATTTCTTTTTATTGAGGCAAAGCAAGTTTTCAAGCTAAAATGCTTTTTATTGCAATTTATGAAAATCAAATGTTTACCTGCACACGCGCGCTGACGTGCAGAGTGATCATTTAAAAACAAAATATTGAAAGCTATTTAAAGCATTCATTTTCTTATGTATTTACAAATTTGGAAATATTTTTATATAATGAAAAATATGTTTTTTTTTAAATATAACATATATTGTGTGGGCGGCATGAAATTCTAAGCAGAGTCAGACAACAAATTATTCATCGTAAAATCAACTTTTAATTACATTTATTTAATACAAATTATCAGAAGGGGTTAAATTGTTGTATACTACATGTTGATGTTCTTTTTGTGTGTAGTGGTCAAATATCATTTCTATATTATAAAATATTAGATATATGTGTTTGATATATTATAGTAGAAATATTATATATTATATGATTTATGTTTTATATTTAGAATGACATATAATTATTTTATTATATTATTATTTCAACAAATAATGTTAATTTATATAATTTTGATTTTTATTTATTTATTACCAGTTGCAAACAAGACACGCTATATCCGATCTGGATAATTGCGCGTGAAACTATTTACAATAATTGTAGTAGAGTAGGTAACAGAATTATCAAAAAGAAAATAAACAATTAAGAAAAAGAGAATTGACTAAACATATACATTAAACAAATAAGCAACAACATAAGCAAGTTAGAAGAAATCGCAAGGTAGTTATTTACAATATGTTAAGCAATGATGGAAGTTGATTTAATGAAGTTATCTGTAATAATTAGTATCGTGAAGAGAGAAAGTTTATCAAGTTGAGCTATTTACAATGAGTTATATTCTAAAGTAATTTATTAATTATTTACATAACTCATATAATTTTGATAAAGTATATTTTATGAGCATTATATATTTTATAAGATGAATATTTTAATTTAATATTTGAATTAAATAGTTATTAAACAAATTAAAACGTATAATGTAAATATGAAAAGGTAATATTTGGGAGCCGCTACAATTGCAAACAATTTTTAATATAATATATTAGCGGAAGTAGGGATCATATTTGCTTCTTATATCGGAATTCTGCAGGGAACTCAATTTTATTGTTAATGCCATTGTAATCATCGGATACAAGGGATTCCAGAAGTAATATTTGGTACTTTCGTGTGATATTTTGATAATGGTATTTTACTTCTGACATATTAAAAATGAGGCAGATTTATGAAGAGTGCTGGTATAAGATTGAACGTTGGTCTTTAGTCCTGATATTTCTGATATATTAATTGATTCTGGTGGATCTACCGGTTTCACCCACATATGTTGAGTTGTACTAATTCTGGGGTTGACTGCATTCGACGTCTCACGACCGATAATGCACTCTTTTCCAGGAGCTAAGCTTTTCAGCAATGATTGTGAAAAACCAAACCGCTATTAAGTGTCTAATATAAAGACAAACTTTCCTTTAATATTTATATATGAAAAAATATTAAAAATGAAGACATTAAGACGTGAATGTTTCTTTTCACAATTAAATCAAACTTCTACTGTCTTTACTGCGATGAAAAAAATATTGGGAGGGCTTGGCTCATCAGTGGTGAACCCTCCCAGCGGTTTTGCCAATTTTTAATCTACCAGACCGCTTCTTTAGAGCTCCAATTCTGTATTGGATCATTCTGCTTTTATATGCTACACTGAAGGGTGGAATCCTAGAAATTGTATTTAAGCAAACTATGGACATAAGCTTTTAAGGCAGTAGAAATACATTAAAATATTCATCGCAGTAAGGGCAGTAGAAGTTTGATTTATTTGTAAAAGAAACATTCGCGTCTTAATGTCTTCACTTTTCATATATAGGTGGCGCGTTATTGCTTTGATGAAAAAAATATAATAAAAAATTGAGATGATTTGTGCGCTATTATATATTTTTATGAACTAAAATAAAAATTGATTAAATATTCCACTTAGAAAGCGTTACTAGAACAAAGATCAGCATGTAAGCGTACAGAAGTAGCTTTGGAGAGTTTTTTTCTTGCGGAGAGTAATTCCACAATCGTCAAGATTGCTGAATGATCCAACGACCGCAAGAATACCATGTGGTCGATCTTACCTGACGTCTTGCCTGCCATCCTCTGCCAATGCTACAGAGAACCTGGAGATAGATTTTACACAGCAACCACTCTATTTGATTAAAAAGTTTAATTTTGCTAAAATAAAACTTTATTAAGGAATCTTGTAAAAATTTTGTGATTAGTAAAAAAGAAGTTTGCATTTTTGTGATTTGTAAGAAAAAAAAACTTGAATTAATTTGCAAAATTTGACAATTAAATATTAGGAGTTAATACTCTGTTATAAATTTTGTGTTTGAGTTTATTTATTTCTGGATTGTATGAAGGCTGTTATATATTTGGGGGTTTTGTAGCGCGCCAAAAGTCAAAAAGAAATAAGAGTATCGCAACAGCACGTTTCGTTTTCCAATGTGGCGGGTCAGCAAGGGAAAAATTGTAATAAATCGATGTGATGTTTGTCTGGGGGTTGGAAATGCTAATAAGGGAGAGGAATAATAATGAGAGCGAGGGGCCCTCCTCCATTAATCAGGGGTCCACCCACCCCGTCCCCCGTGAATGGACGTTAACACACTTGGCCTACTTCCCCAAAGTCGCGCTGACGTCACCGACACAATGGCCCGCCTGGCAGGAATTACCCGCAGCTGCCCCCCGGCTCTCTCCGCTAGTCCGCTTAATGAAATCATGAACACTCCAATGGGACATTCAATAAATTCTATCTACTTTCTTCTTGGTGAATACAACCAGCCTCAATTATTGCCTCGAACCTTTTATCTAATAGACGCGACCCAATTTTTAAAACAAATATGATATTTCAACAATTGAACCTCTTCCATTTAATGCATTCATTAAAGCAATGCATTTCTAAATATTTTTTTGCGCAAAACAAACAGAATGAGTTCAATGAATAAGCCAAAATATTAATTCTGGCAATCTGTATACCATGATTTCAGACTATGGACCTCATCAGTAAAGGCGCGGATACAATTTCATGACATCTTATGAGAGGGGTTATCGGCCGGATTTGCCAAAGAGGTGTTTTAGGTGGTGAAGCAGAAGGCGCCTATCTTAGGCAAAAATATATAATAATTTTCGGAAGGATGATATTCATCTGCAATAAAGGTAATCTCCCATTTAATAAAATCATTATAAAACAATTCATACATCAACAGAAATTTACTAGGAATTTTACTCAAAATTGACGAAAATAGCTCTTTGACATCACTATTTACCCTGATGGTAGCCATTTTTAAACTGGACTGTCTGACAATGTGTGATATTGCTAATATTTACAAAATAAAATATCCTAGAAAATATTACCCTTTTTCACACTATACACCTTTCAATTTACAAAATAGAACTTTCTGCAATAGATACTGCTATTAAAACATCAAAATTATATCAACTAGTAAAATAATCATCTACTCTAACTCAAGAGCAGTGATTCAAACCATTACAACCTGTTTCTCCAGCCAAGAATCTTTTCTCAAGAGCATTACAAAATCTATAAACCAACTCCCAGCCAACAACTCTGTCACAGTACAATGGTTTCCAGCTCATGTTGGAATTCCTGGAAATAAACTGGAAGACTCTCTAAAAAAATCCGGAGCTCTTGGCCAGCCTGAGGCCAGATAATCTACTAGATAAAAAGATATCTCCTTATACCGTCAAGGCTAAATACCAACAAGAATAGAAATCTACTGAAGCACAAGACTGGTACAAACAGAAGGGAAAAGCATCAATTCTGTCCATCCAAGGGATCTCCAGACTTAATTACGGTCATCTACGGTCAATGACCTTCTAGAATGTTTGCAAGGTTTTTCCACTATGTACCAAGTGTAACTCTCAATTTGCAACCCCAAACCACATTAGCTCATACTGCAGACTGCATTAGCCCAGACTGAATTAGCTCATACATTGAAGATCTCTACTCCTTTCCAGCGGACACCAGGAAAAAGTTCAATACCCACAGACTCGACACCCTAATATGATTGAGTGGAGATGAGAAAGAAAAATAAGATCGATTAGTGCAACAAAACAATGCAATTTTTCATTCTTCTCTGCTCAGAATTCACCGACTCAGATCATTTAAAAAGTCACAGCACCAGTGTTGTAGTTATTAGAATTTGTGTGTTTTGTATTATGTATTTATATTTTATTATATTCACGAGAAAGTGATCAAATAACATTTATCTTCAAAAAATATATATTTAGATATATTAAATTAAAATATAAAAGTAAATAAAAACTTGACTAGATTTCGAAACTTTCCATTCTACACATAAGTAAGGGAAAAAACTTTCTCCAGTTAAAAAAGACTTAAAATCGGCATGTCATCTTTTGATCGTCGTTGCACTCTAGCAGATTAGGATCAGTAACAAATTCAAAACACGATATTAAAAATTTTGAAGCTACCACCTGGAGAATATGGTTTTGGGCTTTGGTTCTCGTCAGTTCAGGATGGTGTCAAAGTTCATGAGAGCCAGGAAGGGGGGTCAATAGATGGTGTATATATACTAGTGGGAGGAGAAAGTGTTACGCCAAGGGCTTCAAAAAAAAGGAATTTGGTTCAAATCAACTTCCTGTGGTGTGTAATAAATTATTAATTTTTTCTATGTAAAACTTCTTCAAATAGTTAAATGCGGGCACATTTTAACTTTTTAGCAATTTTATTTAAGTAACAGTATGTATATTCAGGCCAAGTTTCATAATAATTCACTAGCGTCTTCTGGGAGTAACACTTTCTAATTCCTCTAGTTTATTTGGTGTTTGCTTTGATGCGAAATACTTTTTTCTTTTTGAGGATCAATTTCCTCTCACGCCAAAATTTCAACCGAAATTTAAAACCTCGGTCAAAACACTTTTAAAAATGCAATGCGTATTTTTCTTCTCGAATATATATAGGATAGAAATATAATGCCTAAAAAATCGAATATAAAAATGCTCTTTTAAAAAATCAATGAAATATAGATGATACTATTATATTTTAAATATTAATGCACGCGCGCACACACATTCAATCTAATTATTGAGGAAACAACAATTGAATTAACATCCCCGCCCTTTTCAAAAAATCTTTATTTTTAACCGCCTAGCTCTGAAGTTCTCTTAATTCGATCAATAAGCGCGACTTTGTAAAAAGCTTTTAAACCAAGGCACCCCCATGTGTTATTCCATCTTGTCCAGCTTCACACGGAACAGAAGTGTAGCTGGGGAATTCATATATCTTGACGAGAATAAAAATAAAACGATCATGTTATCAAACTGCTATTCTGAAAACCCTTGAAGCAGAGGTGGATTGAGAAAGAGGTTCAAGAAATGATGTATGATAGTGCAGTCTGGATGCAAACAAGAAAAAAAGTGTATCAAGAAGGAATTTTGAAGAATAGTCTATACTAGCGTGGTCTAGAAGTGCGCAAGAAATAGCGGCGGATTGAGAGAGGTTCGAGGAATACTATATGCTAACAAGGTCTAGAAGGAGGTAAGAAAAATAGGAGTGTTGAGAGAGGAGGTTCGAGAAATAGTCTGTTATCACGGTCTAAAAGAAGGCAAGAAAAAGTGACGTATTGAAGAAGACTTTTAGAGGAATAGTCTTTCCTACCACGGCTTAGAAGCAGGCAAGAAACAGCGATGTACTGAAAAAGACGGTTCGAAGGTTAGTCTATCCTATCACGGTTTAGAAGCAGGCAAAAAATAGCAATGTACTGAAAGAGACGGTTCGAGGAATAGTTTATCCTATCACGGTTTAGAAACAGGCAAGAAACAACGATGTACTGAAAGAGACGGTTCGAGGAATAGTTTATCCTATCACGGTCTAGAAGCTGGCACGAAACAACGATGTATTGAAAGAGAAGGTTCGAGGAATAGTCTATCCAATCACGGTCTAGAAGCAGGAAAGAAACAGAGATGTACTGAAAGAGAAGGTTCGAGGAATAGTCTATCCTATCACGGTCTAGAAGCAGGCAAGAAACAGCGATGTACTGAAAGAGACGGTTAGAGGAATAGTCTGTCCTAGCACGGTCTAGAAGCAGGCAAGAAACAACGATGTACTGAAAGAGAAGGTTCGAGGAATAGTCTATCCTATCACGGTTTAGAAGCAGGCAAGAAACAACGAAGTATTGAAAGAGAAGGTTCGAGAAATAGTTTATCCTATCACGGTCTAGAATCAGGCAACAAACAACGATTATTGAAAGAGAATGTTCGAGAAATAGTTTATCCTATCACGGTCTAGAAGCAGACAAGAAACGATGTAGTGAAAGAAACGGTTCGAGGAAAAGTCTATCCTATCACGGTCTAGAAGCAGGCAAGAACCGGCGTTGGTAAATGTAGAAATACGTTTCAATATATTACTACCCTGCGCGCATTTGCTAAGTTTTGATAAGTACAATATACGAACACATTTATTTATGTGTTCAAGTGGCTTAATCAGCCCCTTTAAAATAAACCTAATCGGATGTATTTCTAAATTAGTAACTTATATATTTAAATTTGATGATTTTTGTGAAAATATTTCAAGAAAATGTGTTATTCATTATTCATATATACCATTGTTAAAGCCAAGCATATCTTCCCAACATGTTATCACTTTAAATATGACTTCCGTAGACTTATTCGTTATATTTCTTCGGTTTATATGCTTAGTATATAACCTACTATATAGAAATAAATATTATATTCGAATTTTTAAAAACAGTTTTAAAGTATAGATCAAATACTAAAAGTTTTGTTAACAATGTCAGAAAGGGGGGGGGGGGGGGGGGGAAGAGAAACAGCACGGCTATTTCACTTATTAGTAAGACTATAAATGTACCGTTATTTGGCAATTAAAAACTTGTAAAATGTACTTTATAAGTTATAGATTGACAAAATAAAATTGATAATAATTATGATAGATAGATTATAATTAATAGATATCTATTTTTAGCTATCGTACTCTCTATATGTCCAAGAAAACGCGTACCATTCTATATCATATATATATATATGTTATAAAAACAAAAAGAATGAGATTTATGTTGATTTTTGATCATCTTGAGGATTATGCTATGGAGTTATTTGCTGGTTCTTTTTAGTACTAAATGATATTGGTTATGCAGTCGTGGCAATAATAATAATAGTCTTGATCGGATTGCTTTAATTGAACTTATGGAATATATATAAAAAAACATAATTTGATTAAAGTACTGCCTGGCTTAAGGCGTAAGAATAAAAAAATGAAAAACTTATTTACATAATGTACAAAAGATTTGAGCCGGCCATCGGGAAACAACAACAAATGAGTTTTTATAGGGGAAGTCCCGACATCTGGTGGTAGATTTAAGCAGATTATTTGAATCTATGGAATATATTTTTAAATAAAATAATATTTTAATATAACATATATATAACAAAATTGGCATTTCCTGACCACTTACATGAACATTTTAGATGGCAGAGCGCCATCTAGTGGAACAAAATATTTCTGCTTATAAATATGGAGAGAGGAGTGTTTTAAAATTAAAAATAAATATTTTATTTTCATCTCTTTCCATTTACTACAATACCTAAAAAGAGTATTATTTTTAATTACTTCTCTAATAAAATTGGGCCAAGTAATTATGCGTGTCTATCTGTGTTAACCTTCTAATTATTGTTTGCTGAGCCAGTCAACACACACAGCCCATCACAAATTATATTTTAAAAACCTCACGATTATTACCTCGTAATTATTCTTTCAAATTTGGCCCAGACGATGTTTTTACGCCTTGATGACATGTAATTACAGTATCTTTGTTGAAGTGAACATGTCAAAGTCATTTTAGTAGAAGTATCTTTTTCTAGTAAAGACTAAGCTACACTTCATATCTTTATTGTTTGCCAACTTTTTAGAGTGGCTTTCTCCCTTTAATTACACTTTGCTATAATTAGACACAAAAATGTCCTTAAAGATAGAATATAAAGCAGATTTTAACATTTATTTAGCTAGAAGTATACAAAAATATTAGATGCTCTTCACGTTTCTGCAGATATTAGAATATTTTACAAAACGTCACTCAAACAACGTGCGCAAACTAGATGACAGGAGCTGATAGTAAATATATCGTAAATCTCCAACATCGAAAATACAAAAAAAAAAAAACATTTTTATTTTAATTAATAAAATGACACCTATTCATTAAAGATCATGTATTATATATAATTAATTTGATATTGACTTAATAACACTAATGAACCATACGGACTTTATTAGACGCGACGTTGACATGTTTGGCCGCAAGAACGCTTGTTCTAAGAGCCTAATTAAAAAGTATTCAGAGATTCAGGAAGCGGGTTCTAATTAGCCAAAACCCCACTTTGATAGATGAGCACACACGTGTAATAGCACCAGATCTTCTATCGATAAAAAGTGGTTGGAAGACATGAGCCGGCGGCGACCGCGATGTAAATAATGTTAATTAACTTTATGTCGTCTTCCTAGGCGCTATTGACGTGGCAAAATATGTTCATACATCAAGCTGCCATGTAAAAATGTTGGTCTATGTATGGTCTGCTCGAACTATTTTTATTAGATATATGTAGCGACTATCTCTCTCTTCTCTCCATTTATTTGTATTGGATGTTAAAATACACTCACGGACAAACTTAAGGAAGTTGTGCCTTTCAGCATGTATATCGGGATTCATAAAATAACTCTGAAAGATATTTGACACACTGTAGCCTTTATTGAAGACACGCGAGATAACCAAGTATATGAACAAAATTGCCTCTGTCTCCTTAAAAAAAAAAAAAAAAAAAACAGACGATTGGCGAATCAAGACTTTCCATTTCCTTAAGTTTCTCCATGAGCGTATATTTATTTATTTACATAGTAGTAGGGCTATCTCTAGTAATAAATTTTCGTAACATTTTATTGACATAACGAGACATCGTTTTTGCCGATTAGTCATTCAAAGAACATGCACAATTCTGGAGCAAATCTAAAACAAGCATGAATAAATGTTGCGAAATAATTATAATATGCTCTTCATTTTTAATATAAATAAAATTCACAAAAACTTCGAACATATAAAGAGGGGTAATGAGTTTATTTTTCTCAGAGAAAGATGACCTTTTGAAATTTTTGAACTGTGTACAATGTCGAGAAAAAATCCAATGTTTCCAATTCTATTTCAGCTTATATTCCAATTGCATGCACATGTGTGTCAAATTGCGCCAGTTTTTATACAATGTATGAACTTTATCCACGTACATTACACAAAAAGTAAAAATTATAATATTTTACTAAAACCAAACGAAAAATAAATATTTCCGAAAAGGTATTTGATACCTTCAAGTTTTAACGCGAATAACCATATAACAAAGTGTCTTTACGATTCCTATTGGTCTTTTATTTTGATTAGATAATAGTGATAGAATACAAGACGAAATGATGCATACAATTTTTGATTGCTCTTACTTGGAGAAATATAGAGGGGGAACTCTTGGGTGATTTATCCTTGTCTCAATCCGATAGTCAACAAATTTAAAACTGGATAAATGCAACGACGTTTGATCAAGGTCTTATTTTTGATTTACACTGCGTGACATTGAAAATGGAACACCAAGAAATAGTGGCCAGAAAGTGATGAAACTCGGCAGACAGAGAGAGACAGGGACGAACAATAAGTGATCTTTATTTCAAAATGATAGTCATAATACAGAGCGAGAACGGTGTCGGCTTAGTAGCAAGTAGGACCACCGCGGACGGCGATGCACGCAGCAACACGTCTAGGTAGAGAGTCAATCAGAGTACGGATGGCGTCCTGAGGGATGGCTCTCCATTCCCTCTCAACCATTTGCCACAGTTCGTCTTCTGAACGCGGCTGTGGCAAGGCATGCAAACGGCGTCCAATGATGTCCCAGACGTGCTCGATTGGTGAGAGATCAGGAGAGTACGGTGGCCAGGGAAGCATCTGTACATCTTGCAGAGCTTGTTGGCTAATGCGAGCAGTGTGCGGTCGGGCGTTATCCTGCTGATAAAGGGCATTGGGTACCCCCTGAAGGTAGGGGAGTGTCACCGGTCGCAGCACATCATCAACGTATCGTTGGGCCGTCATAGTGCCCTGAATACGAAGTAAAGGTGACCTGGAATCATACGCGATTGCGCCCCAAACCATGATTCCACGTTGTCGCACGGTGGGGCGTTCCACAATTGCTGCCGGATTGGACCTTTCTCTACGTCGACGCCACACGCGTACACGGCGACTATCACTGGACAAGCAGAAACGCGACTCATCTGAGAACACGACCCTGTGCCATTCCGTCATCCACGTCGATCTAGCCCGGCACCATTCCAAACGTTGGCGCCTATTCGGTGGGGTCAATGGTAGTCTTCTTAGCGGACGGCATGAGTGCAAGCCATTAGCAACCAATCGACGGGAAATGGTTCTGGTCGAGATGGAATGATCTAGGGTGTCTTGCACATGTTGCAGGATGGCGGTACAAGTGGCTTGTGGGGCCGCCACTGCTTGTCGAAGGATACGCCGATCCACACGTGCTGACGTCACTCTGGTTGCACCGACATTCCTATAAATTGCCACATTTCCTTGTTCCAACCATCTTCTCCACAGTCGGTGCACCGTGGACGCACCAAGGTGTGTATCAGCTGCGATTTGACGTATGGACCAACCTGCCCTTTTCGGTCCGATCAACATGCCCCTCGTAAAAGCGTCTGTCTGCTTGAACTGCCTCCGTTTACGATGACCTGGCATTCTCTGTTATTACACGTGTCTTTTGACACAAGAACAAAATTTCTACAATGATTTTCCTTGAAGAAATAACGACACGAATACTGCCTTTCTGCAAGTTCCTTCCCTTATATCTTACTCCATGTGCGCACGAGAGCTGCGCATTTTACATCATTTGCATAACTCGGTTAGGCGCGTCTACCCTGAAATTTGCATAATTATCTGGCCACTATTTCTTGGTGTTCCATTTTCAATGTCACGCAGTGTATATAAATTCTATAAGGCCACAGTCACCGTTCGGAGGAGATTAATTGAATCGCCGATTGCCGCGGTCCATTTTGACGAGGAAAGTGAAGAATAGAACGGGGCTGATTCCACACTCGCCTGTTCAGTGATTCGCTAACCATGACGTATGCACAAAGTAACGTGTGGCCATTGGACATGCGTCGGACCAGGAGGCTGTTGTTGGGTGCTGCGCTGCCTGGAGTATAGGAGCTCCATCTATTATTTCTTCTTGTGGTGGTCTTAATAAAGCTTTGTGTGTGTGTATGTGATAATTGTGATAGGAAAATAACCCTTTCCCTCATTATAGATGACAAAATATTTTAGAAAATACGGTAGTTTTTGAAATTGTTCAATACTATTTTGAGACAATACAATGAGTACGTGAATAGAAAACTAATTTATAGACTCGTAAGTTATTGATGAAAATTTGTGCAATTCTTGTTGGTAATGATAATAGGGTTTTATTCGGGTATTTTAGCGATGGGGGGCGACCAATACGCACACAGTTTTTAAAATATTTTCAAACATATTTATGATCACAAACAGCAAACATAGGGAATTGAACAGATGTAAAATTACTCAAAACGATCAGATTTTTAAACAAGCATCTTTAATGTACTACAAGCAAGTTGTCGATCTGCTGCTTTCATTTATGTTCAAAAGTTATTTACTATAATATACGCCTTTATATCTACATTCATAGACAAAACTTGAGAAAGAGAGAGGAAGTTGTGCCTTTTAGCATGTATACCTGGATTCAGACAATAACTCTGAAAGATATTTGATACACATTGACCTTTATTGGAGACACACGAGATAACCAAGTATGAACAAAAATGCCTCGGTCTCCTTAAAAAAAAAAAAACATCTAACCAAACGACCGATACATCAAAATATGAAACTTCCTAAAATTTTGTCCATAAGTGTATATTCTAATTAGTTTATCTGTGTAGTTTTATAAGTGCGTGTTTTCCGCGCATAGAATATATAGAAGTTCGATTTATAAGATAGAGAGTTCAATTATAGGAAGTTATCTTTTTATTTTTTGTAAATGTTAATATTTTCTCTTTTATTTTGTCATTGTATGCATAGTTTTAAAAATAAATTAAGAGTTGCATTTTTATGAATCATTTTGATACGAGGCTTATTCTTTATTTTATAAAGATACCTGGCGCTTGATCTCGCAATGGAAAATCAAAGAGGCGTGAGAATAGTTCGATTTTATTTGGTCGTCACATTTTTAGCTTTATTCTTTGATTTTTCCGTTGCGACGGACCAACGCTCTATACTTTATTATTTAGAAAAAAGGCATCTCCTTATCAGTTGCACGATAAGGAGATGCCTTTTTCTTAATTTATGCATCTTATCCCAGTAAAATATCACATTTGTACTATTTTTTCACATTTTATTATTTACCTTAAGATAAAATGTCAATAAAAGGTTTAGAATTGGCTGTCGATATAGGCCCGTTTGATGAACGGTATAATGTTCTATTTATTATATATTTATAATTGCAATTGATAATCTTTCTCTCCCGACTTTTATGAAACTCAATGCCAATTATTTGACAATAGCATATTGCCTCCGAGATTATGCGAGATGTTTGTATTGAGTCTCGAATTGGGACCTAGAGAGACACTTGACTTCTGGAGAGACCTTATTAGATTTATAAGAGAGCGATCTATATAAACTTAAGTATCCACAACGGTGATCATTAATAAAATTATTTATTTCACGTCTTAAAAAGGAACGGTTACATTTTATATGAAACGTAACAAACTGATATTTATAAATTTAGTTGCATTTTTCAGATAAACTTGTGTCGTATAAAAAGGTCCACAATATCTCACTTTTGTAACAAATAATATTGGTAAACTGCAACGCACACGTAGAAGTTACTTACAACTTTGTGCTTCATAACTTGAAAAACCTTCTCTAGGATAAGAGAGAGAAAATGCACATAAAATTTTATCTTACGATTATTTGAATTCTTTTTTTGATTTGTGTGATGATATGTATATAACCTGTTATTATTAATTAATCATAATTTATAAGGACGGCTGTTTAAATAAAAATAAAAAAAAACGATACAAATACTCACCTGGAATATGGATACACTTGTATATCTTATATTGCTTTACCAAACGGTGTTATAATACCTTGTAAGTGCAACGATACAATTTCCTCTACATGTGATGCACGTACAGTCGCAAGCCCCTACCCACCATAATATCATGATTTGTACTATGTATACTTAAAATGAATTTTTAAAAACGACTAAAATTTCAAAAGCCTATTTCATGAATTTTTTCCAGTGCACATAGTTTTATCGATTGATAAACCCTGTACGATTTATAAATGAATAAAACAAAGCTTCGAGGGCTGCGTATCTTTTATTAGAACGAATATAATACTAGCTTTCGGGCACATACGCCCTTCTACAGGAATTAATGAAACAATAATCCGACTAGTTTGAAATAGGTTTTATATACACGTAACTATTGTTTTGCATATCACGCGCAATTTGAAAAATATTAAAATGTTTAAATTTACATGCAGGTGTAATGATTTGGAAAAACTAATTCTAATTAATATGAGATAATATGATACATTTTGGTTAAGGCAATCTTATTTTGTATTTTATATTTTATATTTTACATATTTTTATAATTTGCAAGGATACATAGTTTTATCATATATAATCTTATTGATACAATTTTCCTGGAGACTATATGGTCAAAATTCATAGACCCAATTAATGCTAATTGAAAATTGTGAATAAAGATAGATGCTATGAAATGCCACGGATATTATTTTTGTAATTAAGCAACCAATTGTTTTTTCTAAGCTATAAATCCTCTATAATTTATATAGTTATGTATTTTTACGCTATAGTGTTGAAAAATATAAGAATATCTTCTAAAACGTAATTCTATTTGATTATTCGCATGTTTAACAAACACTGACCTTTATTAATAACGTTTTGCTTAAGATATAATACACAATATTTTCTATAATTTATATCCGAAATCATTATATATGAATAAAATTATTTTTTATAAATATTATTTAGAGATTGTACATAGAGTTAATTTATAATACAATATAATGCGGCTTATGATTGTAAAACGACATTGGAAAATATCCCGCATGAGTTTCTTTTGAATGAAAAATCGAAATCCACTTTTAAGGAGAAATAACGACTAACCTCATCTCTAAGGTTAGAAATAGTCGTTATTTCTCCTTAAAAGTGGATTTCAATTTTTCATTTTTAAAAACTCATGCGGGATATTTTCCAATGTCGTTTTACATTGTACATAGAATATCAGCCCGTTGAAGAGCAGTATATTTGCTCGAAATCTTGCAAATTTAAAATTAAAAGAAACCTTTTACCTGGTATTTATTTTTACTTTTTCAAATATATGAATACTATTTACTCTCTTTTTTAAATATAGCAAAAATAACTACAGTTAAACCTGTCTATAGCGCCCCCTCTTGGGATTTACCAAAATAGGATGCTATAGAGAGGGGGTGCTATAGACAGGTCACTTTTAATGTAAATCGCATCGTACTACGTATTTAAAATCGGGTGCTATAGAGAGGGAGGCGCTATTTAGACAGGTTTAACTGTATATTATTCAAGCAAAAAATAATAACGCCAAATAATTAATGAAAGCCTCTACGGTAGCAAAAAATTGTATATATAAAATTTCCATTAAAAATTTGGATCTAATTAAAAAGTTGGGAAGAGTCAAAGTTTCGCCTTTCAATAAATGATTGATTAAATACGATATACCTTCTTCTTTCATTAGAGTTAATTAGGCTGGATTACAGCCAGCTCTATCGCGACACTTCCAAATTATAAAACTTGCCCGCTCCCAATTTAATAATCTTCATATTCTTCAATGATTTTTATAATTAAATTTAAATTTATTTTTTAAATGCTCTCAGGATAAAGTAAATTCGATTCACCTATAGTTCAATTAATAAAATTTCCCTTGAAAAGAAATTATAAAAACGTTAATTAATTTAGAAATAATTTTTTAAATTAAAATGATTTCCTTAAGTTCACTTTTCTAATGGAGTGATTTGTTTTATTTTCATTATTTTTGTGTGTATTAAACCTAACTCCAATAAATATTGAAAATTTTGAAATTAAAAATAATTATCCTTATATTACATTAATGAAGATTCATGAGATGTAAAATTTACAAATAAATTTTAACATGTTTTTCATGCACCTTATTTCATAAATTGAAGAATTTCGAGGGGAGAAAGTCACTAATTTGTCATTAGTAAATTTCTTCATGAATAAATTCTAAAGTTTTCAAAGCATGCACTCGCTTTATTCATTGCATTCAAAAATTATTTTTCTTAATCTTCCTCAAATTAAAAAAAAGAGTGAATTTTAAAACTAATTTTTAAGTTATTTTAAGCCTATATTTATTTTTACGTGATGTAATCATTAGGTTTCAGAGAGATGAATAGTTAGATTCTCTAAAAAGTCGAACTACACACTCATGGACACAAAACTTAAGGAAGTTGTACCCTTTGGCATGTATATCGGGATTGAGACAATAACTCAATAACAAAAAGATATTACAGTGACCTTTATTGACGACACACGAGATAACCAAGTGTGAACAAAATTGCCTCTGTCTCCTTAAAAAAAAAAAAGACGACTGGCGATATAAAAGACTTTCCGCTTTCTTAAGTTTTTCCCATGAGTTTATATACAAAAGCGGATATTACTTAGCTCAGTGGTCCTGAGAACAAACGCAGCAGTTTCTCGCTTTTAATCTCATTTCATTATCAATTAGAATCTTCACGATTTGTTCCCAATGAATTTCTAAATATTTTAAAAATTGATTGATAATGTAGTTTGAGGAACACATGATCCGTCATCATTGCGTGTAACTATCTTTAACTGGTATAAAAAGTCGAATCTTAATCAAATCACTGCAATATTACCGTCTTATTTGAAAATACACTCATGGACAGAACTTAAGAAAGTTGTACCTTTTAGCGGGTATATCGGGATTCAAACAATAACGAGAAGAATCCGAGTGACAACTAATGATTTGGTCCTTCGCAAATGATGAATCTCCTTCACAAAAGTCCGGCGATCCAGAAGCATCGGTGACAAAATGTTTTATTTTTATTATTATTATCTTTAGTATACACGTGGTACAGGCCATGATAATTATTATGGGTAGTAGTTGGCGACTGCTTTTACTGTAAGTGCACCACATGTTGAAATCATTTCAACTTTTGTACTTACAAATGTGCCTAAACCCCGTTTAGTTACTTGCGCTCATTGGTGAAGTTGACTTAGGTAAGAATCGGGGGATATTGGAACATTTTTTAATTCAGAAAAAGTGTCCAATGCGTGGATTCGATCCCAGGTCGTGGATATCGGAAATCGACTCACCCCCTAAGAGAAAAAGGTTGTCACTTAACTCCTATTCTCGGCACGTTGTCTCAATTTCTCTGTAAGATAAGTTCAGCCGACTTATACACAAAGGTTTCTGCCTGAGGTATTGGGGAATAAAGGCGACCTAAAAAAAGAAATTAGTTATATTTTATATTAAAAAGATATGTTTAAAAAGCTTCAAAGACGGTGGAGATTTAAAAAAAAAATATTGTAAAAATATTTGTTGAACTCCTTTTTGACTCCAAGTTACTTTTTATTTTCCAAAAGTAAAAAAAAAGAGAAAGAGAGATGCGTGGAAGCTTTTATTAAATCATATATTCATTTAAGAGCTTTGCACTATGGAGAAAGAGAAAAAGTTCTTCACTTTCATATGAATGCATTAATCCCCGAAACGTTTATATATTAAGTCTTCTTTTTTATGAATTATAACTGCCCTTATAACATTAGAGTGTGCATAGGCTCTTGTAAAATTTAAACGTTATAAATATTTTAGCGTTCACGCGTGATATATAATATGTCGAAGATAATTGCATATATTTAGCAGTTAACTAAACGTTTCCAATTGTTCGCAATAAATATATCAACTCTATATGTTAACTTATTTTTATTTCAGAATAACGGCCCGCTCTCATTATTGGTACACGAACAAGGCAACTATGTACATGTTTGATTCAAATAAAGGTTGGACGATATTTATTCCTATAAATTGCGTTCAACCATCAGCAACGTTCAGTTACAATATGAGAATACACCACTTTTAGTTTTTGCACTTAAAATACGCATTTCTATAAGCAATTATTATACGTTCAAATACGCGTTATGGAATTGAATCGAAACTGACTCTAGATAAAAATAGAGTAAATAAAAACAAGAAATTTATGTTCAATTTTTGTTAGATATACCATTTTGCAAAAGGTTGTAATAAATAGGGGGGGGGGGGGTATGTATTATTATTCCTCATTGAAATAAAGAATGATATATTATAAAAATGTATCCTCTCTAATACATCATCCACTATCTGCTTTATTGTTATAAACACAGAGAGTATTGAACAATTTGTAATGCGAATTAATACTGTACTAAATCAAGACACGGAAAAAGAAAATTCGATCGCAGTTGAACAGCGTAAATTTCTTATAGATATCCTATGGGTCCAGTGTTTGAAACCTCATTCTGGAAAAGATCAAACCATAAAAACGAATATATATAAATTGAACTACGAATTTAATAATTTAATCTGCAAACTAGGAATTCCATCATCCTGAAAACTTAGGTATCTGTTAATTATGCGGGGAACCAGCGATTATGTTTTGACATTCAAATACATTTTGCCAATTTCCCTCCTTTATTCTTTATTTACAATTTAATTGTTACCCTTGTGAGTATGTATTCGCATAAATCACACCATTATAAACTATTATATTTATTTGAAAATATATTTAGAATGATGCTTAAAATATCAAATACATATTTGAATAAATTACCACAATAACGTTTACTTATAAAACAATTATGTATGGTCAAAATAGTGCAAAGAATTAAAGCGACGTTTATTATTCTTACAATCAATGTGAGTAAATACCTTCTTAAATACTTGAGCCCTTTACATTCTGCATATCTTGTAGCATTGATTGGAAAATTTATTTTATTTAATTCAAAATCTTAAATGACGTTCAGGTGACTTGGAGAGAAAAAAATGCCCTCAACGAGGCAAATGCTCGCTCAGTCATTATAAAAAAGCAGAATTAGAATAAGTTGAAACTCGCTCCTCAAATTAAAGGTCGGACATTCAAATAATTTAAATGCACTTAGCCCAACCAGGGATTGAGGAAGATAAGAAAGTAATCATTGATTCTCATTTTAATTTAGCGCATTCCAAATTAAACGGGCGGAGTTTAATTTAAAGTCTATTTTTAAATTTAGATTGGAAAGCCATTTAGCGTGGAGTGCAATGAGGCGCATTTTATCAGGCTCTACACCTCGCGGCTGAAGCCAAATTAAATGGCTTGCTTATTGCGCCTTCTCATTCGAATAAACGATCAGTTTTTATTGGCGGCGCTTTACCAATTGCCGCGATAAATAGATGTAACACTTGATAAAGTATCTTCGTGTCCGAGATGAGTACGTTTGGTTTATGAAAAATTTCTGTTTTAAATTGATCGGCACAAACAAATGTTGTTAATTCCATTTATCTTTCTTTATTACAGTAAAAAAATCGACTTTCTATAAATGATCACAATTGAATTCTTAACCCGCCATATATTTCATATAGGTGTTGTTTGGTAGAACAAAAAGGGATATTCACGATCAAAAAAATAGCGGTTTTGACTGTAACAAAAAGGTAAATAATAGATTAAAATGGCATACTTAAGGGTATGTAAGTTAGCCATATATAATATCAAAAATGAGATTTTCTGCGTGATTTTTGATTATAATACAATATAATACACTGCGGCCTGTGATTGTAAAACGACACTAGAAGCTACACCGCATGAGTTTCTTTTCAACGAAAATAAATATTTTATTTCAAGGTGAAATATTGACTATTTCTATCCTTTTTGGATGAGAGGTATGAAAGGGTGATTTATGAAGAGTAATGACGAACGGAAAAATAAAAGTGTCCAGGGATGGGAATCCCCATTCCCATCCCTGGACACTTTTTTTCCGTTCGTTATTTCGATATTTCACCTTGAAATAAAATATTTATTTTCGTTGAAAAGAAACTCATGCGGTGTAGCTTCTAGTGTCGTTTTACAATTTTTGATATCTTGTGGATT
>CP092886.1:150564640-150598712 GCA_030710605.1 Cordylochernes scorpioides
ACAAATACAGTCGATTCTCGACTTAGAAACCACACCCGGGAACCATAAATTCAAAGTCTTAAATCCCGCGTTTTCAGACACACACATATAAAATAATTATTAATCAATTTGCGCGCACATAAACTAATAAATTAAAGTGTATTTATTTTGGTGAATTCAAATCAAATACTACAAAAAAGACATTAACGTTATTATAAATTTGATAATTAGATCTCCAATACGATCACAACAATCAATCATATAGTTTATCACCAAATTTTATTTAAAAAAATTATTAATCTAGTATTATTATATTAATGTTTTTGTATCTTCTCTCTCACATTACTATTATTGCTACTGATGAAAAATGTTTTCACACATGAACACACAAAATAATTATTAATCTATTCGCGCACACACAAACTTAAAAATTAAAGTGTATTTATTTTCGTGAATTCAAATTCAATACTACAAAAAGAGAGTAACGTTATTATAAATTTGATAATTAGATCTTAAATACGCGATCACAACAATCTATCATATAGTGTATCACCAAATATTATAAGATAATTTATTAATCTTAAGTATTATTATATTAATGATTTTGTATCGTCGCTCTCTCACATTTACAACTATTGCTACTGATAAAAAAATTTCACACACACAATAATTATTAATTAATTCGCGTACACACGAACTTATAAATTAAAGTGTATTTATTTTCGTGAATTCAAATTCAATATTACAAAAAAAGAGAGTAACGTTATTATAAATTTGATAATTAGATCTTATATAAATACGATCACAACAATTTATCAAATAGTTTAAACCCAAATATTAAAAGAAAATTTATTGATCTTTAGTATTATTATATTAATGTTGCATTAATGTGCACAAATATTATTACTACTGATAAAAAAATATGATAAAATATTTTGGTTAATGTAATATTGTATGGGCAGACATTCAACACACACGGGAAGATCCCGGGCGACGCCGGCTCTTTTTCTTTTAGTTGTGTATATATTGCTTACTATATGAAATAAAAACTGCAAAATAATTATAATCAAAATATTAGCACACACAATGCCATTCTTTTGTTGTTTCTTATTCCCTTGTGCAAAGATTACACAAATTCCATGAGTCCATGTTCCTCGAGTTCATGGAATGGGGTGTAGGTGTGCAGCTTTCGTTAATCATGGCATCATGATCCAGGCACAGTTTGGTGAAAGTCTGACTTTACCTGAAATTTGAGGGCATTCCTAACATGGGAGCAAGCGCCTTAGCTGCAGACTATAATATGAGTACAGACGCACATCTCCTCTGTATCCCAAGATTGCCTTTCTTTTATTAAGTAGCGAGAAGGCAAGCTTTCTAGCACACCCTATTGAGCGGGCTGATCTTAACTAAGTGAGGAAACTTTTGATATGCCGACACTGTTGTGAGAGAAATAAGAGACACGGGAAAATAGATCTTTCTTGATAGTTTTAGCATATCAGAATCTTCCTCGCTTAGTATATAACGAAGGCAGATTCAAGAGCGTGTGCTCAAAAGTTTTCCTTCTCGATGCTTAAAAAATAAAACGCCCTGTTAATATTTTTTTATATTTTGATTTTATTTATAACTATAATTTCTATAATAAACATTTGGTTTTCATTACACTAATATTTATTAAAATAAATTATTAACGGCTCAAATTTAGTTTTTAAAAATTAAAATATTACTTCGTCGTCATCAATATGACACATTTATGTTCCTTAATGATCAATTGTATGTGGCGACCCAGTTCACAGGTTATATCAGTGCAAGCATCCACCAACCTGAAGTAGCCATTGTCCTCCTGCATACGTAGAAAAGGGCCACCTGGTCGAATCCCCGGCTACTAACAAGGACTAAGAAAAAGTAACAAAGAAACACCAAACTTATCAAAAAATGGAAAAGGGTAATAAATAAATACTACCTTTCACATAAGTAGGACTCGCAATGACAATGATCGAAGTAAAAAATGTCACTTTTGTCCAACTTGGTGATAACTGCCCTTAACAAAGAAAGGTTTAGTGTTATTTTGCAATCGGAAGTCTTTAAAGAGGTTTCACCGTTGGCCAATTTTGGGTGTCGGTGAGACCCTGCCATTACCTACCCTGTCATTATGGCGCTTGTTTGGATTGCTGAGGCCACCTGTCGCCGAGCATATCGCAGGTGCTGCTACCGCGGAGCATCCCCGGGTGGCTATCGCACACTTGGACACTACATAAACCTGGTTCGCTTTCAAATCCTCTAGTTTGTTTTAATAGAAATGAAGGGATCTTTGAAAATATTCAAATTATCAGAAAGATGTGAATAATCGTTATATACTACAATAATAAATTATATGAATTCATATTAAAAATATATATATATTAATAAAAAGGCATATATTGGATCAAAATATAATTTATTTTTACCTATATATACTGATTTATTAATGGATTGCTCTATTTTCAAATATATATATAATTTTGAAAATTTACACCTCATTCTAAAATTACAATTTTGGTAACTTTTTCTATTACCTTTCATTTTGAAAATCTCACATTTATATATGCACGGCATTCTCGGGCATAATCTTTGAAGCAACATAACTCAAGAATCCCACGTTGTATAAATTGTAGATTGTTTTCATCTCTTTAAATAGCAGATTAAATTGTGATGCTATAGTTTTATTGAGAAAAAAAACTCTTAAAATTTCCTGATGATACATCTTTATCTTGACTAGATCGTAAATTAAATAGATATAGAGTGAATAAACAGTATATATAATCATCTGAAATACCAATACTTTCTTTACATCATTTGTTAAAGACGGGTTTGTTTGGTAAAATGGAATCAATTAGAATGGAGAAGTAATTAGTAAATAATGGCAACCAGTGAATGGAAGCTAGGAGCTTGACCAGAGCTCCTCTGGGAAGCAGAAAGACAAATGAATCGTTTCTAAGAGTTTTTTAAACGCTGTCGTGTTTTAATTACTGTAATTAAAAGGCTCATTAATTGGTGGCGAGGGACAGATCGATTCCGATGCAAAAAAAAAAAAACTCGGGATTATTCCTCCGCCCAGAAGTTTTTTCCATCAACTTTTTTGTTTCCCATTCACCGCCGTTTGTTTTGCTCTTGTTTTTTAATGAACAATTTATTTTTCCATTGTTCATGGGTGTTAATTAAACTCCAAAATGAAGAATATCTTCCCAATTTTTTAAGTACATTAAAATTAATGTATTTGCAGAGTCCATCACGTGATTCGGAGAGAAAGGTGTGATGGGAATGGCTGGAAATGTTTCAGAGAACAACATGGCTGGATAATTAATGTTTTGGAAATAGATGTCGATTTATAGTTCCGCTGCTTGTGTTTACAATATAAGACGTTTAATTTATACAAAGTTAATGTTAAACGTTATGTTAATTATTTAATACATATTCATTTATAATTATATATTACATATTTATTAAAATGTAATATATATATATATATATATATATATATTAAAAATAAAGAAGGCATTTCCTGACCACGAGCACATGTGCTTTTTAGATGGCAGAGCGCCATCTAGTGGAGCAAGAATAAACTAAACGTTTATTTAGCTTGCTCCGTGATATTTGGCCAACCCAATTTCTTGATAAATCAAGAAAAGTCATCCACGAACGCGTTTCGCGCTGTTGGCGCTCGTCAGCGTGGAGTAGACTGAAACCACTGCGACCAAAAAGATTTTTGGTCTGCGCTCTGCCATCTAAAAAGCACATGTGCTCGTGGTCAGGAAATGCCTTTTTTATTTTTAATATCAACACCTGACCCACTTATCTTTTATTTTTTCTATTGTTTTTTCATATATATATATAATATTTTAATATTCAATTTGATTGTGTGTAGTAACCCCTGGACAATGAGATAGTTTGTACCCACAACTAGACTTAAAAATTCACGTTTAATTAATGACGATTGTTCAACATAAAAGACATTCTATTAAAGCTAAAGGAAAATCTCCTTCAATTGAATGGAATTGATAAAATGCAATGGAAAGCCTTGTTCAGGAAGTTGCTAAGTGGTGGTCTACACGACTTTCCAGCTGCTTCACATAATTGCTATGTTCAAACTGCTGCACTGCAGCTGATAACAGATTGTATACGGACGGCTTTCTTATCCGAGACCTTGAAGGCGGCTTGGTACTGTTGGATGTAGAGAACTATAGCGCAGCTGCTTTTCTGCATCAGTAGGTCTTGTTAGTACACATTTAGTGCGCATTTTCTTTACACCTTCAACAACAATAAAATTATATTATATATTTAGCAAATATTTAAAATTGTAATCAATATATGGCTTTAAAAATGCAAATTTATTGTTTAATTTTTTTTTTGCTTATCCCTAGTACACGTGGTACAGGCCATGATAATCATGGTGGGTAGTTAGCGACTGCTTTTACTGTAAGCGCACCACATGTCTACACATGTGAAAAGCAGTTCGCCTTTGTACTTACAAATATGTGCTAGAGTCCCGTTTGGTTACTTGCACTCGCTGGTGGGGTTGGACCTTTGCAAGAATCGGGGGCCATTGGAGCATTTTTTTTATTGTTTAATAAAATGTATAAGTTGTATTTTCTCCTAGGGAGTGTCCTTTTGCAAATCGCATCATGGAGAATGACCTTCTTGCGGGTGAAATGACATTCCATAATAACCCACTTACGTTTCGGAGATAGAACTACGTGATGACGATAAAATGAACAATAGAGTATGGTTAAATTGCAACTAAAATATTTGTAAACATTATGCAAATAAAAGAAGCTCTTTCTCTTTCTTCCAATTTTTTCTAAATGATCAAATACAATAGAAGAGACTATCTTCAAACATTTTCAACAAATAAGACCAAATTAAAGTAGGTAAACTATATGTGTCTGTAGCAATATTTCCCCATTATCTTAGTATCATCTGATGATATTTGCTAAGAAAACTTTACAATTTTTTAACAAATAAATTTACTGGCAATTAGTTTCTTTTCAATAATATCAAATAAAATGATGATATTATTGAAAGGAAACACATTTCCAGTAAATTTATTTGTTAAAATTGTATCGATAGATGGAAATTGAATTTAGAAATTTAAGAAAAATTTACTAATAGTGTGTGTGTTTACCTGGTTAGGTTTTGTTACTTTTTGATTTCCATTTGCAATTCGAATGATGCCATTTCTATATGTTTTCTTTTTAAAAAATATTTTATTTGTTGTAATAATCCGTAATAAAATATATTCTTATTTATTCATTCCTCACAATATCACTTTGACAAAAGGAAAATGTAGCGCCGTAACTATTTTAAGATATTTGTGAAAAATAGACACTTCGGCCAATTAGAGTTTT
Organism: Cordylochernes scorpioides; assembly: GCA_030710605.1. NCBI lineage: Eukaryota > Metazoa > Arthropoda > Arachnida > Pseudoscorpiones > Chernetidae > Cordylochernes > Cordylochernes scorpioides. The sequence continues at coordinate 150,570,001 of CP092886.1, forward strand.
TTATTTTCTCAAACGTTTCGACAAAAATTTTTTGTATTCGTCAGGAGAAATGAATAAAAAATAAAGCATTTGGCAAGGCGTTAAAATTGTTCTGAGGTTGCAAAGGCGTTTTCACGCGATTTTTCGAATTTGTCGAAACGTTTGAGAAAATAAAAAACTCTAACTTGCAGAAGTGTCATTTTTCACAGATATTATGAATGCCGGCCAGAGGCAACCTCTATCTTCAGGATATTTTAAGATAATACAGAAACTTTCGGAGCAAGCTCTTTATCAGCTTTTGATATATGTATTTGTAGGATAATTACTAAATAAATGTTTCAATATACAAGGTGCGTTCATTAATTTCCAGGACTGCTCTGTATCTTTGAAAAAATAAAACAAATAAAAAAACTAATTTAATATTTTTCAAAATATGCCCCTCCTGCCTCAATACACCCGTTACATCTTTTTTTCCAATTGTCGAAGCAGGAGATAAAATCACTTTTTGAGAGGTTCCTCAAGGTTGCCTTCGATTCAGCTTGTATCATATCAACGTTGTCAAATTTCCGTCCTTTCAAGTTAATTTTCAATTTAGGATAGAGGAAAAAGTCATTGGGGGCTAAGTCGGGGGAATAGGGTGGATGAGGGATCTGTATGGTTGAATGCTTGGCCAAAAACTGCAAAACAACATGGACTGTGTGCGGCCGCGCATTACCGACGTAAAGTATCCAGTCATTGTTTTGCCATCTTTCAGGTCTTTTAAGGCGCACTGCCTCCCTTAAGCACCTCATTATCCCCAAATAAACAGATAGTTCAGTCACTGAAGATAATTCTTCTGTTAGATTTAATTAATTCCTTTATTTTGAGCTTGTTTTCCTCGCAACGAAATGATCTTGGACGCCCAGTATGCTGATCATCGTTTACCTTTTCCCGACCTTTTTGGAAGCGTGAAAATCATTCAAAAGTTCTTGAACGGGATAAAGCTGCATCGCCAAAAGCTTCTTTAATCAATTCATACGTCTCAGTAGCACTTTTTTTCAATTTAAAACAAAACTTAATGCAGATTCTCTGCTCTTCGAAAATGGCCATTTTAAAATTAGAAATGCGAACCTTACAAGGAAGTTGTTTTGTTCTATTTTTAGATCGGCGCGTGTGCCACGAGACTCGTGCTTTCAGTCAGGTGTGGTCGAATGTCCAATATTCAACTCTGTAAAAAAATATTTTCTCTAGCTTTTTTATTTATTTTATTTTTTAACCAGTCCTGGAAATTAATGAACGCACCTTGTATATGTTATATTAAAATATTATTTTATTTAAAATTATATTCCATAGATTCAAATACTCTGCTAAATCGATCCAAGAGGTCAGGCTTCCCCTATAAAAACTCATTGTTGTTGTTTCCCGATGGCCGGCTCAAACAAACATTATGTACATTATGTAAATAAGTTTTTCTTTTTTTTTATTCTTACGCCTTAAGCCAGGCAGTATTTTTATCAAATTATGTTTTCTATATTCCATAAGCTCAATTAAAGCTATTTTTAACTTTCAATATTTTTATTATACTTTCAAGATTTTAACCACGACTGCATTACCAATACCATTTAGTATTAAAAAGAACCAGCAAATAATTACCAGAGAATAATCCACAAGATAATCAAAAATCACGCAGAAAATCTAATTTTTGATATTATATATGGCTAACTTACATACCCTTAAGTATACCATTTCAATCTATCATTTACCTTTCTGTTACAGTCAAATCCGCTATTCTCTTGATCGTGAATATCCCTTTTTGTTCTACCAAACAGCATCTATATGAAATATATGGCGGGTTAAGAATTCAATTGTGATCATTTATAGAAAGTCGAATTTTTTGCTGTAATAAAGAAAGATAAATGGAATTAACAACATTTGTTTATGCCGATCAATTTATAACTGATTTTTTTTACAAACCAAACGTACTCATCTCGGACACGAAGATACTTTATCAAGTGTTACATCTATTTATCGCGGCAATTGGTAAAGCGCCGCCAATAAAAACTGATCGTTTATTCGAATGAGAAGGCGCAATAAGCAAGCCATTTAATTTGGCTTCAGCCGCGAGGTGTAGAGCCTGATAAAATGCGCCTCATTGCACTCCACGCTAAATGGCTTTCCAATCTAAATTTAAAAATAGACTTTAAATTAAACTCCACCCGTTTAATTTGGAATGCGCTAAATTAAAATGAGAATCAATGATTACTTTCTTATCTTCCTCAATCCCTGGTTGGGCTAAGTGCATTTAAATTATTTGAATGTCCGACCTTTAATTTGAGGAGCGAGTTTCAACTTATTCTAATTCTGCTTTTTTATAATGACTGAGCGAGCATTTGCCTCGTTGAGGGCATTTTTTTCTCTCCAAGTCACCTGAACGTCATTTAAGATTTTGAATTAAATAAAATAAATTTTCCAATCAATGCTACAAGATATGCAGAATGTAAAGGGCTCAATTATTTAAGAAGGTATTTACTCAGATTGATTGTAAGAATAATAAACGTCGCTTTAATTGTTTGCACTATTTTGACCATACATAATTGTTTTATAAGTAAACGTTATTGTGATAATTTATTCAAAAATGTATTTGATATTTTAAGCATCATTCTAAATATTTTCAAATAAATATAATAGTTTATAATGGTGTGATTTATGCGAATACATACTCACAAGGGTAACAATTAAGTTGTAAATAAAGAATAAAGGAAGGAAATTGGCAAAATGTATTTGAATGTCAAAACATAATCGCTGGTTCCCCGCATAATTAACAGATACCTAAGTTTTCAGGATGATGGAATTCCTAGTTTGCAGATTAAATTATTAAATTCGTAGTTCAATTTATATATATTCGTTTTTATGGTTTGATCTTTTCCAGAATGAGGTTTCAAACACTGGACCCATAGGATATCTATAAGTAAGAAATTTACGCTGTTCAACCGCGATCGAATTTTCTTTTTCCGTGTCTTGATTTAGTACAGTATTAATTCGCATTACAAATTGTTCAATACTCTCTGTGTTTATAACAATAAAGCAGAAAGTGGATGATGTACTAGAGAGGATACATTTTTATAATATATCATTCTTTATTTCAATGAAGAATAATAATACACCCTCCCCCCTATTTATTACAACCTTTCGCAAAATGGTATATCTAACAAAAATTGAACATAAATTTCTTGTTTTTATTTACTCTATTTTTATCTAGAGTCAGTTTCGATTCAATTCCATAACGCGTATTTGAACGTATAATAATTGCTTATAGAAATGCGTATTTTATGTGCAAAAACTAAAAAAAGGTGTATTCTCATATTGTAACTGAGCGTTGCTGATGGTTGAACGCAATTTATAGGAATAAATATCGTCCAACCTTTATTTGAATCAAACATGTACGTAGTTGCCTTGTTCGTGTACCAATAATGAGAGCGGGCCATTATTCTGAAATAAAAATAAGTTAACATATAGAGTTGATATATTTATTGCGAACAATTTGAAACGTTTAGTTAACTGCTAAATATATGCAATTATCTTCGACATATTATATATCACGCGTGAACGCTAAAATATTTATAACGTTTAAATTTTACAAGAGCCTATGCACACTCTAATGTTATAAGGGCAGTTATAATTAATAAAAAAGAAGACTTAATATATAAACGTTTCGGGGATTAATGCATTCATATGAAAGTGAAGAACTTTTTCTCTTTCTCCATAGTGCAAAGCTCTTAAATGAATATACGATTTAATAAAAGCTTCCACGCATCTCTCTTTCTCTTTTTTTTTTTTTACTTTTGGAAAAATAAAAAGTAACTTGGAGTCAAAAAGGAGTTCAACAAATATTTTTACAATATTTTTTTAAAATCTCCACCGTCTTTGAAGCTTTTTAAACATATCTTTTTAATATAAAATATCACTAATTTCTTTTTTTAGGTCGCCTTTATTCCCCAATACCTCAGGTAGACACCTTTGTGTATAAGTAGGCTGAACTTATCTTACAGACAAATTGAGACAACGTGCCCAGAATAGGAGTTAAGTGACAACCTTTTTCTCTTAGGGGGTGAGTCGATTTCCGATATCCACGACCTGGGATCGAATCCACGCATTGGACACTTTTTCTGAATTAAAAAATGTTCCAATATCCCCCGATTCTCACAAAAGTCAACTTCACCAATGAGCGCAAGTAACTAAACGGGGTTTAGGCACATTTTTAAGTACAAAAGTTGAAATGATTTCAACATGTGTAAACATGTGGTGCACATACAGTAAAAGCAGTCGCCAACTACTACCCATAATAATTATCATGGCCTGTACCACGTGTATACTAAAGATAATAATAATAAAAAGAAAACATTTTGTCACCGATGCTTCTGGATCGCCGGACTTTTGTGAAGGAGATTCATCATTTGCGAAGGACCAAATCATTAGATGTCACTCGGATTCTTCTCGTTATTGTTTGAATCCCGATATACCCGCTAAAAGGTACAACTTTCTTAAGTTCTGTCCATGAGTGTATTTTCAAATAAAACGGTAATCTTGGAGTGATTTTATTAAGATTGGACTTTTTATACCAGTTAAAGATAGTTACACGCAATGATGACGGATGATGATGTGTTCCCCAAACTACATTATCAATCAATTTTTAAAATATTTAGAAATTCATTGTGGGAACAAATCGTTAAGATTCTAAATGATAATGAAATGACATTAAGGGCGAGAAACTGCTGCGTTTGTTCTCAGGACCACTGAGCTAAGTAATATCCGCTTTTGTATATAAACTCATGGGAAAAACTTAAGAAAGCGGAAAGTCTTTTATATCGCCAGTCGTCTTTTTTTTTTTAAGGAGACAGAGGCAATTTTGTTCACACTTGGTTATCACGTGTGTCGTCAATAAAGGTCACTATAATATATTTTTGTTATTGAGTTATTGTCTCAATCCCGATATACATGCCAAAGGGTACAACTTCCTTAAGTTTTGTGTCCAAGAGTGTGTAGTTCGACTTTTTAAATAGAGAATCTAACTATTCATCTCTCTGAAACCTAATGATTACATCACGTAAAAATAAATATAGGCTTATAAATAACTAAAAATTTGTTTTAAAATTTCACTCTTTTTTTAAATTTGAGGAAGATTAAGAAAAATAATTTTTGAATGCAATATGAATAAAGAGAGTGCATGCTTTGAAAATTTTAGAATTTATTCATGAAGAAATTTACTAATGACAAATTAGTGACTTTCTCCCTCGAAATTCTTCAATTTATAAAATAAGGTGCACGAAAAACATGTTAAAATTTATTTGTAAATTTTACATCTCATGAATCTTCATTAATGTAATATAAGGATAATATTTTTTAATTTCAAAATTTTCAATATTTATTGGAGTTAGGTTTAATACACACAAAAATAATGAAAATAAAACAAATCACTCCATTAGAAAAGTGAACTTAAGGAAATCATTTTAATTTAAAAAATTATTTCTAAATTAATTAACGTTTTTATAATTTCTTTTCAAGGGAAATTTTATTAATTGAACTATAGGTGAATCGAATTTACTTTATCCTGAGAGCATTTAAAAAATAAATTTAAATTTAATTATAAAAATCATTGAAGAATATGAAGATTATTAAATTGGGAGCGGGCAAGTTTTATAATTTGGAAGTGTCGCGATAGAGCTGGCTGTAATCCAGCCTAATTAACTCTAATGAAAGAAGAAGGTATATCGTATTTAATCAATCATTTATTGAAAGGCGAAACTTTGACTCTTCCCAACTTTTTAATTAGATCCAAATTTTTAATGGAAATTTTATATATACAATTTTTTGCTACCGTAGAGGCTTTCATTAATTATTTGGCGTTATTATTTTTTGCTTGAATAATATACAGTTAAACCTGTCTAAATAGCGCCTCCCTCTCTATAGCACCCGATTTTAAATACGTAGTACGATGCGATTTACATTAAAAGTGACCTGTCTATAGCACTCCCTCTCTATAGCACCCTATTTTGGTGAGTCCCAAGAGGGGGTGCTATAGACAGGTTTAACTGTAGTTATTTTTGATATTTTTTTAAAAAAGAGAGTAAGTAGTATTCATATATTTGAAAAAGTAAAATTAAATACCAGGTAAAAGGTTTCTTTTAATTTTAAATTTGCAAGCTTTCGAGAAAATATACTGCTCTTCAACGGGCTTATACTCTATGTACAATGTAAAACGACATTGGAAAATATCCCGCATGAGTTTTTTTTTAATGAAAAATCGAAATCCACTTTTAAGGAGAAATAACGACTATTTCTAACCTTAGAGATGAGGTTAGTCGTTATTTCTCCTTAAAAGTGGATTTCGATTTTTCATTCAAAAGAAACTCATGCGGGATATTTTCCAATGTCGTTTTACAATCATAAGCCGCATTATATTGTATTATAAATTAACTCTATGTACAATCTCTAAATAATATTTATAAAAAAATAAATTTATTCATATATAATGATTTCGGATATAATTTATAGAAATTATTGTGTATTCTATTAAGCAAAACGTTATTAATGGAGGTCAGTGTTTGTTAAACATGCGAATAATCAAATAGAATATTACGTTTTAGAAGATATACTTATCTTTTTCAACACTATAGCGTAAAAATACTTACCTATATAAATTATAGAGGATTTATAGCTTAGAAAAAACAATATATTGCTTAATTACAAAAAAAAAAGATATCCGTGGCATTTTATAGCATCCATATTTATTCACAATTTTCAAATAGCATTAATTGGGTCTATGAATTTTGACCATATAGTCTCCAGGAAAATTGTATCAATAAAATTATATATAATAAAACTATGTGCACATGAAAAATTCATGAAATAGGCTTTTGAAATCTTAGTCTTTTTTAAAATTTATTTGAAGTATACATAGTACAAATCATGATATTATGGTGGGTTGGGGTTTGTGACTGTTTTACTGTACGTGCATCACATGTAGAGGAAATTGTATATTTGCATTTACAAGGTATTATAACACGGTTTGGTGAAATAATATAAGCAATCCAAGAGTGTACCCATATTCCAGGTGAGTATTTTTAACGTTTTTTTCAAATTGAATATCTGTCTTTATAAATTATGATTAATTAATAATAACAGGTTACAAATCATCATACAAACCACAAAATAATTTAAATAATCGTAAGATAAAATTTTATGTACGTTTTCTCTCACTTATCTCAGAGAAGGTATTTCAAGTTATGAAGCACAAAGTTGTAAGTAACTTCTACGTGTGCGTTGCAGTTTATCAATATTATTTTATTATTTGTAACACAAGAGAGATATTGTGGACCTTTTTATACGACACAAGTTTAACTGAAAAATACAACTAAATTTATAAATATCAGTGTGTAACGTTTCATATAAAATGTGATCGTCCCTTTTTAAGACGTGAAATAAATAATTTGATTAATGATCACCGTTGTGGATACTTAAGTTTATATAGATCGCTCTCTTATAAATCTAATAAGGTCTCTCCAGAAGTCAAGTGTCTCTCTAGGTCTCAATTCGAGACTCAATACAAACATCTCGCATATTCTCGGAGGCAATATGCTATTGTCAAATAATTGGCATTTAGTTTCATAAAAGTCGGGAGAAAGAGATTATCAATTGCATTTATAAATATATAATAAATAGAACATTATACCGTTCATCAAACGGGCCTATATCGACAGCCAATTCTAAACCTTTTATTGACATTTTATCTTAAGCTAAATAATAAAATGTGAAAAATAGTACAAATGTGATATTTTACTAGGATAAGGTGCATAAATTAAGAAAAAGGTATCTCCTTATCGTGCAACTGATAAGGAGATGCCTTTTTTCTAAATAATAAAGTATAGAGCGTTGGTCCGTCGCGACGGAAAAATCAAAGAATAAAGCTAAAAATGTGACGACCAAATAAAATCGAACTATTCTCACGCCTCTTTGATTTACCATTACGAGATCAAGCGCTAGGTATCTTTATAAAATAAAGAATAAGCCTCGTATCAAAATGATTCATAAAAATGCAACTCTTATTTTTAAAAGTATACATAGAATGACAAAATAAAAGAGAAAATATTAACATTTACAAAAAATAAAAAGATAACTTCATATAATTGAACTCTATTTTATAAATAGAACTTCTATATCTATGCGCGGAGAAAACGCACTTATAAAACTACACAGATAAACTAATTAGCATATACACTCATGGACAAAATTTAAGGAAGTTTCATATTTTCATGTAACGGTTTTTTTTTTAAGGATCCGAGGCATTTTTGTTTACACTTAGTTATCTCGTGTGTCTTCAATAAAGGTAACTGTTTATCAAATATCTTTCAGAGTTATTGTCTGAATCCCGATATCATGCTAAAAGGTACAACTTCCTTAAGTTTTGTCTATCAGTGTTGATATATAGGCGTATATTATAGTAGATAACTTTTGAACAAAAAAGAGAGAGCAGCAGCTCGACATGATGATTGTTTAAAAATCTTGTCGTTTTGAGTAATTTTACATCTGTTCAATTCTTATGTTTGCTGTTTGTGGTCATAAATATTTTAAAAACTGTGTGCGTATTGGTCGCCCCCCATCGCTAAAATACCCGAATAAAACCCTATTATCATTACTAACAAGAATTGCACAAATTTTCATCAATAACTTACGAGTCTATAAATTAGTTTTCTATTCACATACTCATTGTATTGTCTCAAAATGGTATTAAACAATTTCAAAAACTACCGAACTTTATAAAATATGTTGTCATCCATAAAAATGAGGGAAAGGGTTATTTCCCTATCACAATTATCACACACACACAAAGCTTTATTAAGACCACTGGTCTTATACAGATTCACCACAGGAAGAAATAATAGATGGAGCTCCTATACTCCAGGCAACACAGCACCCAACAACAGCCTCCAGGTCCGACGCATGTCCAATGGCCACACGTTCCTTTGTGCATACGTCCTGGTTAGCGAATCACTGAACAGGCGAGTGTGGAATCAGCCGCGTTCTAGTCTTTGCTCTCCTCGTCCAAATGGACCACGCCATTCGGCGATTTAATTAATCTCCTCCGAACGGTGACTGCGGCCTTGTAGAATTTATATAAATCAAAAAGAAGACCTTGATCAAACGTCATTGCATTCATCCAGTTATAAATTTGTTGACTATCGGATTGAGACAAGAATAAATCACCCAAGAGTTCCCCTCTTTGTTTCTCCAAGTAAGAGCAATCAAAAATTGTATGCATGATTTCGTCTTGTATTCTATCACAATTATCTGATCAAAATAAAAGACCAATGGGTATCGTAAAGACACTTTGTTATGTGGTTATTCACGTGTGACCAACAAAAACTTGAAGGTATCAAATAACTTTCTTGGAAATATTTATTTCTCGTTTGGTAGCAAGAAATTATAATTTTTATTTTTTGTGTAATGTACGTGGATAAAGTTCATACATTGTATAAACACTGGCGCAATTCGACACACATACGTGTGCAATTTGAATATAAGCTGAAATAGATTTGGAAACATCGGATTGCTTCCACATTGTACAGCTCAAAAATTTCAAAAGGTCATCTTTCTCTGAGAAAAATAAACTCATTACCCTTCATTTATATGTTCGAAGTTTTTGTGAATTTTATTTATATTAAAAATGAAGAGCTTATTATAATTATTTCGCAACATTTATTTATACTTGTTTTAGATTTGCTCCAGAATTGTGCATGTTCTTCGAATGACTAATCGGCAAAAACGATGTCTCGTTATGTCAATAAAATGTTACGAAAATGTCTTACTAGAGATAGCCCTATTACTATGTAAATAAATAAATATACGCTCATGGAGAAACTTAAGGAAATGGAAAGTCTTGATTCCCCAATCGTCTGTTTTTTTTTTATTATTTTAAGGAGACAGAGGCAATTTTGTTCATATACTTGGTTATCTCGCGTGTCTTCAATAAAGGCTACAGTGTGTCAAATATCTTTCAGAGTTATTTTATGAATTCCGATATACATACTGAAAGGCACAACTTCCTTAAGTTTGTCCGTGAGTGTATTATAACATTCAATACAAATAAATGGAGAGAAGAGAGAGATAGTCGCTACATATATCTAATAAAAATAGTTCGAGCAGACCATACATAGACCAACATTTTTACATGGCAGCTTGATGTATGAACATATTTTGCCACGTCAATAGCGCCTAGGAAGACGACATAAAGTTAATTAACATTATTTACATCGCGGTCGCCGCCGGCTCATGTCTTCTAACCACTTTTTATCGATAGAAGATCTGGTGCTATTACACGTGTGTGCTCATCTATCAAAGTGGGGTTTTGGCTAATTAGAACCCGCTTCCTGAATCTCTGAATACTTTTTAATTAGGCTCTTAGAACAAGCGTTCTTGCGGCCAAACATGTCAACGTCGCGTCTAATAAAGTCCGTATGGTTCATTAGTGTTATATTAAGTCAATATCAAATTAATTATATATAATACATGATCTTTAATGAATAGGTGTCATTTTATTAATTAAAATATAAAAATGGGTTTTTTTTTTGTATTTTCGATGTTGGAGATTTACGATATATTTACTATCAGCTCCTGTCATCTAGTTTGCGCACGTTGTTTGAGTGACGTTTTGTAAAATTTTCTAATATCTGCAGAAACGTGAAGAGCATCTAATATTTTTGTATACTTCTGGCTAAATAAATGGGAAAATCTGCTTCATATTCTATCTTTAAGAACATTTTTGTGTCTAATTATAGCAAAGTGTAATTAAAGGGAGAAAGCCACTCTAAAAAGTTGGCAAACAATAAAGATATGAAGTGTAGCTTAGCCTTTACTAGAAAAAGATATTTCTACTAAAATGACTTTGACATGTTCACTTCAACAAAGATACTGTAATTACATGTCATCAAGGCGTAAAAACATCGTCTGGACCAAATTTGAAAGAATAATTACGAGGTAATAATCGTGAGGTTTTTAAAATATAATTTGTGATGGGCTGTGTGTGTTGACTGGCTCAGCAAACAATAATTAGAAGGTTAACACAGATAGACACGCATAATTACTTGGCCCAATTTTATTAGAGAAGTAATTAAAAATAATACTCTTTTTAGGTATTGTAGTAAATGGAAAGAGATGAAAATAAAATATTTATTTTTAATTTTAAAACGCTCCTCTCTCCGTATTTATAAGCAGAAATATTCTGTTCCACTAGATGGCGCTCTGCCATCTAAAATGCTCATGTAAGTGGTCAGAAAATGCCAATTTTGTTATATATATGTTATATTAAAATATTATTTTATTTAAAAATATATTTCATAGATTCAAATATTCTGCTTAAATCTACCACCAGATGTCGGGACTTCCCCTATAAAAACTCATTGTTGTTGTTTCCCGATGGCCGGCTCAAATCTTTTGTACATTATGTAAATAAGTTTTTCATTTTTTTATTCTTACGCCTTAAGCCAGGCAGTACTTTAATCAAATTATGTTTTTTTAAAATATATTCCATAATTTCAATTAAAGCAATCCGATCAAGACTATTATTATTATTGCCACGACTGCATAACCAATACCATTTAGTACTAAAAAGAACCAGCAAATAACTCCATAGCATAATCCTCAAGATGATCAAAAATCAACATAAATCTCATTCTTTTTGTTTTTATAACATATATATATATGATATAGAATGGTTCGCGTTTTCTTAAACATATAGAGAGTACGATAGCTAAAAATAGATATCTATTCATTATAATCTATCTATCATAGTTATTATCAATTTTATTTTGTCAATCTATAACTTATAAAGTACATTTTACAAGTTTTTAATTGCCAAATAACGGTACATTTATAGTCTTACTAATAAGTGAAATAGCCGTGCTGTTTCTCTTCCCCTCCTTTCTGACATTATTAACAAAACTTTTAGTATTTGATCTATACTTTAAAACTGTTTTTAAAAATTCGAATATAATATTTATTTCTATACTAAGCATAAACCGAACATATATAACGAATAAGTCTACGGAAGTCATATTTTAAATGATAACATGTTGGGAGGATATGCTTGGCTTTAACAATGGTATATATGAATAATGAATAACTCATATTCTTGAAATATTTTCACAAAAATCATCAAATTTAAATATATAACTTACTAATTTAGAAATACATCCGATTAGGTTTATTTTAAAGGGGCTGATTAAGCCACTTGAACACATATATAAATGTGTTTGTAAATTGCACTTATCAAAACTTAGCAAATGCGCGCAGGGTAGCAATATATTGAGACTTATTTCAACATTTACCTACGCCGGTTCTTGCCTGCTTCTAGACCGTAATAGGATAGACTATTCCTCAAACCTTCTCTTTCAGTACATCGTTGTTTATTGCTTGCTTCTAGACCGTGATAGGATAGACTATTCCTCGAACCTTCTCTTTCAGTACATCGTTGTTTATTGCCTGCTTCTAGACCGTAATAGGATAGACTATTTCTCGAACCTTCTCTTTCAGTACATCGTTGTTTCTTGCCTGCTTCTAGACCGTGATTGGATAGACTATTCCTCGAACCTTCTCTTTCAGCACATCATTGTTTATTGCCTGCTTCTAGACCGTGATAGGATAGACTATTCCTCGAACCTTCTCTTTCAGTACATCGTTGTTTATTGCCTGCGTCTAGACCGTAATAGGATAGACTATTCCTCGAACTTATCTTTCAATACATCGTTGTTTCTTGTCTGCTTCTAGACCGTGATAGGATAGACTATTCCTCGAAACTCTCTTTCAATATGTCGCTGTTTCTTGCCTGCTTCTAAACCGTGATAGGATAGACTATTCCTCTAACAGTTTCCTTCAATACATCGCTGTTTCTTTCCTTCTTTTAGACCGTGATAGGATAGACTATTTCTCGAACCTCCTCTCAACACTCCTATTTTTCTTACCTCCTTCTAGACCTTGCTAGCATATAGTATTCCTCGAACCTCTCTCAATCCGCCGCTATTTCTTGCTTACTTCTAGACCACGCTAGCATAGACTATTCTTCAAACTCCTTCTTGATACACTGTTTTTTCTTGTTTGCATCTAGACTGCACTATCATACATCATTTCTTGAACCTCTTTCTTAATCCACCTTTGCTTCAAGGGTTTTCAGAATAGCAGTTTGATAACATGATCGTTTTATTTTTATTCTCGTCAAGATGTATGAATTCCCCAGCTACACTTCGGTTCCGTGTGAAGCTGGATAAAATGGAATAACACATGGGGGTGCATAGATTTAAAAGCTTTTTACAAAGTCGCGCTTAGTGATCGAATTAAGAGAACTTCAGAGCTAGGCGGTTAAAAATAAAGATTTTCTGAAAAGGGCGGGGATGTTAATTCAATTGTTGTTTCCTCAATAATTAGATTGAATGTGTGTGCGCGCGTGCATTAATATTTAAAATATAATAGTATCATCTATATTTCATTGATTTTTTAAAAGAGCATTTTTATATTCGATTTTTTAGGTATTATATTTCTATCCTATATATATTCGAGTGGAAAAATACGCATTACATTTTTAAAAGTGTTTTGACCGAGGTTTTAAATTTCGGTTGAAATTTTGGCGTGAGAGAAAATTGATCCTCAAAAAGAAAAAAAGTATTTCACATCAAAGCAGACACCAAATAAACTAGAGGAATTAGAAAGAGTGTTACTCCCAGAAGAAGCTAGTGAAGTATTATGAAACTTGGCCTGAATATACAGGCTGTTACATAAATAAAATTACTAAAAAGTTAAAATGTGCCCGCATTTAACTATTTAAAGAAGTTTACATCAAAAAAATAATAATTTATTACACGCCACAGGAAGTTGATTTGAACCAAATTCCTTTTTTGAAGCCCTTGGCCTAACACTTTCTCCTCCCACTAGTATATATACGCCATCTATTGACCCCCCTTCCTGGGCTCTCATAAACTTGGACACCATCCTGGACTGACGAGAACCAAAGCCCAAAACCATATTCTCCAGGTCGTAGCTCCAAAATTTCCAATATCGTGTTTTGAATTTGTTACTGATCCTAATCTGCTAGAGTGCAAGGACGATCAAAAGATGGCATGCCGATTTTAAGTCTTTTTTAAATGGAATGGAAAGTTTCGAAATCTAGTCAAGTTTTTATTTACTTTTATATTTTAATTTAATATATCTAAATATATATTTTTTGAAGACAAATGTTATTTGATCACTTTCTCGTGAATATAATAAAATATAAATACATAATACAAAACACACAAATTCTAATAACTACAACCCTGGTGCTGTGACTTTTTAAATGATCTGAGTCGGTGAATTCTGAGTAGAGAAGAATGAAAAACTGCATTGTTTTGTTGCACTAATCGATCTTATTTTTCTTTCTTATCTCCACTCAATCATATTAGGGTGTCGAGTCTGTGAGTATTGAACTTTTTCCTGGTGTCCGCTGGAAAGGAGTAGAGATCATCAATGTATGAGATAATTCAGTCTGGGCTAATGCAGTCTGCAGTATGAGCTAATGTGGTTTGGGGTTGCAAGTTGAGAGTTACACTTGGTACATAGTGGAAAAACCTTGCAAACATTCTAGAAGGTCATTGACCGTAGATGACCGTAATTAAGTCTGGAGATCCCTTGGATGGACAGAATTGATGCTTTTCCCTTCTGTTTGTACCAGTCATGTGTTTCAGTAGATTTCCATTTTTGTTGGTATTTAGCCTTGACGATATAAGGAGATATCTTTTATCTAGTAGATTATCTGGCTTCAGGCTGGCCAAGAGCTCCGGATTTTTTTTTAGAGTCTTCCAGTTTATTTCCAGGAATTGCAACATGAGCTGGAAACCATTGTACTGTGACAGAGCTGTCGGCTGGGAATCGGTTTATAGATTTTGTAATGCTCTTGAGAAAAGATTCTTGGCTGGAGAAACAGGTTGTAATGGTTTGAATTACTGCTCTTGAGTTAGAGTAGATGATTATTTTACTAGTTGATATAATGTTGATGTTTTAATAGCAGTACCTATTGCAGAAAGTTCTATTTTGTAAATTGAAAGGTGTATAGTGTGAAAAAGGGTAATATTTTCTAGGATATTTTATTTTGTAAATATTAGCAATACCACACATTGTCAGACAGTCCAGTTTAAAAATGGCTACCATCAGTGTAAATAGTGATGTCAAAGAGCTATTTTCGTCAATTTTGAGTGAAATTCCTTGTAAATTGCTGTTGGTGTATGAATTGTTTTATAATGATTTTATTAAATGGGAGATTACCTTTATTGCAGATTAATATCATCCTTCCGAAAATTATTATATAATTTTGCCTAAGATAGGCGCCTTCCGCTTCACCACCTAAAACACCTCTTTGGCAAATCCGGCCGATAACCCCTCTCATAGGATGTTATGAAATTGTAGCTGCGCCTTTACTGATGAGGTCCATAGTCTGAAATCATGGTATTCAGGTTGCCAGAATAAATATTTTGGCTTATTCATTGAACTCATTCTGTTTGTATTGCGCAGAAAATATTTAGAAATGCATTGCTTTAATGAATGCATTAAATGGAAGAGGTTCATTTGTTGAAATATCATGTTTGTTTTAAAAATTGGGTCGCGTCTATTAGATAAAAAGGTTCGAGGCAATAATTGAGGCTGGTCGTATTCACCAAGAAGAAAGTAGATAGAATTTATTGAATGTCCCATTGGAGTGTTCATGATTTCATTAAGCGGACTAGCGGAGAGAGCCGGGGGGCAGCTGCGGGTAATTCCTGCCAGGCGGGCCATTGTGTCGGTGACGTCAGCGCGACTTTGGGGAAGTAGGCCAAGTGTGTTAACGTCCATTCACGGGGGACGGGGTGGGTGGACCCCTGATTAATGGAGGAGGGCCCCTCGCTCTCATTATTATTCCTCTCCCTTATTAGCATTTCCAACCCCCAGACAAACATCACATCGATTTATTACAATTTTTCCCTTGCTGACCCGCCACGTTGGAAAACGAAACGTGCTGTTGCGATACTCTTATTTCTTTTTGACTTTTGGCGCGCTACAAAACCCCCAAATATATAACAGCCTTCATACAATCCAGAAATAAATAAACTCAAACACAAAATTTATAACAGAGTATTAACTCCTAATATTTAATTGTCAAATTTTGCAAATTAATTCAAGTTTTTTTTTCTTACAAATCACAAAAATTCAAATTTCTTTTTTACTAATCACAAAATTTTTACAAGATTCCTTAATAAAGTTTTATTTTACCAAAATTAAACTTTTTAATCAAATAGAGTGGTTGCTGTGTAAAATCTATCTCCAGGTTCTCTGTAGCATTGGCAGAGGATGGCAGACAAGACGTCAGGTAAGATCGACCACATGGTATTCTTACGGTCGTTGGATCATCCAGCAGTCTTGACGATTGTGGAATTACTCTCCGCAAGAATAAAACTCTCCAAAGCTACTTCTGTACGCTTACATGCTGATCTTTGTTCTAGTAACGCTTTCTAAATAGAATATTTAATCAATTTTTATTTTAGTTCATAAAAATATATAATAGCGCACAGATCATCTCAATTTTTTATTATATTTTTTTCATCAAAGCAATAGCGCGCCACCTATATATTAAAAGTGAAGACATTAAGACGTGAATGTTTCTTTTTACAAATGAATCAAACTTCTACTGCCCTTACTGCGATGAATATTTAAATGTAATTCTATTGCCCTAAAAGCTTATGTCCATAGTTGGCTTAAAACTCATTTCTAGGATTCCACTCTTCAGTGTAGCATATAAAAGTAGAATGATCCAATACAGAATTGGAGCTCTAAAGAAGCGGTCTGGTAGATTAAATTAATGAAACCTCTGGGAGGGTTCACCACTGATGAGCCAAGCCTTCCCAATTTTTTTTTCGTCGCATTAAGGACAGTAGAAGTTTGATTTAATTGTGAAAAGAAACATTCATGTCTTAATGTCTTCATTTTCAATATTTTTTCATATATAAATATTAAAGGAAAGTTTGTCTTTATATTAGACACTTAATAGCGGTTTGGTTTTTCACAATCATTGCTGAAAAGAGTCGAATGCAG
This sequence comes from Cordylochernes scorpioides, assembly GCA_030710605.1. Taxonomy (NCBI): domain Eukaryota; kingdom Metazoa; phylum Arthropoda; class Arachnida; order Pseudoscorpiones; family Chernetidae; genus Cordylochernes; species Cordylochernes scorpioides. The sequence continues at coordinate 150,587,101 of CP092886.1, forward strand.
TCAATCCCAGAATTAGTAAAAACTCAACATATGTGAGTGAAACCGGTAGAACCAACAGAATCAATTAATATATCAGAAATATCAGGAATAAAGAACAACGTTCAATCTTATACCAGCACTCTTCATAAACCTGCCTCATTTTTAATGTCAGAAGTAAAATACCATTATCAAAATATCACACGAAAGTACCGAATATTACTTCTGGAATCCATTGTATCCGAGGATTACAATGACATTAACAAGAAAATTGAATTCCCTGCAGAATTCCGATATATAAGAAACAAATATGATCCCTACCTCCGCTAATGTATTATATTAAAAATTGTTTGCAATTGTAGAGGCTCCCAAATATTAACTTTTCATATTTACATTATAACTTTTAATTTGTTTAATAACTATTAAATCAAATATTAAATTAAAACATTCATCCTATAAAATATATAATGCTCATAAAATATCTATATAGATAATACCGTAACAGAGTTTTCCATTGTAAAGTCTTGAGCTATCTCCTCCGAAGATTCTGAACTACACATAACGATCTATATACCAAAATTTTCGTTATTTTTTTCTTCATATGATAGGCCTGTTTTTATTTTCCTAATGTTAACAGTTATTTTTATTTTTTAATTTAATCTATTTTACAATCGTAGATTTTTTGCATTTATCATCATCAATTTTTTTGTTTTGAAATGCGTTCTTTTGTCTTATTACTACAACCAATCGTGATGAAACTTTGGGAAGATGTTTAGTATACTACCGGGATGGTTTCTGGCTAATTACTCTTTAGAAATAACCTTTCGTTGCATTTTTATTTACGATAAAACGTAGATTCACTCGCAATCAGCGCCCCCTCGCGGTAGACGTATGGCCTTAAATAGCCTCGCATGATCTTATTTGTAACGTCAAGCTTAGCCTATACGTTAGGTACGCAGCTTCGTACCCCCGCAACCTAGGTTCGAGGCTCAGCGTGGGTGTTTTTTTCTTTCATTTCTTTTATATTATTGTAGCAAATTATTAAAAATATTATTTTATTTAAAATGTAGGCTTTTTAAAATAAAAATTAACATACACAATTTTTTAATAATATTTGTAACAAACCTAGGTTCGAGGCTCAGCGTGGGTGTCTTTTTTATTTTCGTTTCTTTTATATTATTGTAGAAAGGTCTGTTTTTACAGCATTATTAAATTTTGATTGGTTTATTTTAAATATGTTTGTTATGAAGGCTCTATGTAATACTATTTAGCGCACATTTTACATTTTAAACACCTAAGCCCCCCTCTTTTTAATATTGTAGCAAAGTATTAAAAGTATTATTTTATTTTAGATGTTTGCCATGAAACTTTGGGAAGTTGTTTAGTATACTATCAGGACGATTTCTGGCGAATTATTTTAGAATAATATTTATAATAATAATTATAGCGAAATTAAGACATAGTTATTATATTCTGTGTTTGTGCATATATTAATATTTAACAGAAAATGTTAGAACGTTCTATTAGAATATCTCGAAAACAAAAAACAATACATATAAACGAGTTCACTGACATTTATTAATGCAGTGATTATAATCAATGATTACAATGAAGGGCTATATTATCGATATATATAAAAAATCTCTTTCAAATTTTAACGTAACGTTCCATTCTCAATCCTGTAGGGCTTTAGATCGGCTAAAACATTTTTATCTTTATAAGTGAATATTAACTTTACTGTACTGAATAGTTTAGTATAATGTTAATTTAACATATTAAAATTTAGCCACAGCAACGCGTGGCCGGGTTCGCTATTTATAATATATATTTCTGATTCATTTGATTATGATTATAATTTGTAAGTACTTTGTTATAGTTTTTCATTTAAATAGAGCTCAATTTTTGTGTATGTTTTCTATTTGCAGTATCTTTCCTAATGTCTTTGGCAACGTTTTTTTTTCTCATAAATAGGCTGAGGTTATATTATTTTTCGAATTGTAGATTGAATTATTACTTTTATTCTATAATAATTATCTTTTATAAGTGTTTGTTATAGTTTTTCATTTGAATTTAGCACAATTTTTGTATCTGGTTATCTTTTTTGGCATCTTTTCATCTCTCTTTGGCATCTTTTTTTTCTCATTAATAAGACCTAATCCAAATAATTTAATAGTGTGTGACGTTTCAGCAACAGCATCAGACAAAAGAATAAATGAACTAAAGAATAAAATCTCATTTTTTCTTTTGTCTGATGATAATGACATTTGGATTAGGTCTTATTTTTTTTATTAATTTGTTATAGTTTTTCATTTGAATTTAGCTCCATTTTTGTGTCTTATTTAATAAATGAACTAAAGAATAAAATCTCATTTATTCTTTTGTCTGATTTTTGTGTCTGATTTTCTTTTTTACAGTATCTTTCATAATGCCTGATTTGATTACTTGATCTGTTATAGTTTTTCATTTAAATTTAGCTCCATTTTTGTGTCTGTCGTTTTTTTTTCTTCTCATAAATAGGCTGATGCTGTATTTGTGTACTCAATTGTTGCTTTTTGTGTCTGGTTTCTTTTTTGCAGTATTTTTTTGGAATCCTTTTTTTTTTCATCAATTGTTTCCTCACATGCTTGGAATTTTCTTTTTATGCCTGTCCTGGCTTTCAGTTTTATAGTTTTCCTCTGCTTGGTTCTTATTTTACCTTTTTTTTTCAGCGTCTTCTGTCATGCCTCGAAAAGGCCGTGGAAGACTCACTCCCCTAACAGCTAGGCGTGCTAATATGACTCGCCGCAGACACAAAACCCCAATTGCTATTTCTCTTGTTTACTTTTTTACCAATGCCTATAATTTTTCACCTGAAAGATTTTTTATTTTATTTGTTATTCAATAAATTATTATCACTTATTTTTGGTCTTCTTTTTACTTACTTATTTTACTGGGGGTTGGTGGAAGGATGGTCTAAGCCGTTGGTTTTCGACCGCTACGACCCGGGTTCGATTCCCGCATTGGGCACTTTTTTCTGAAAAATTAAAAAAAAAAATGCTCCAATGGCTTCCGATTCTTGCAAAAGTCCAACCCCACCAGCAAGCGCAAGTAATCAAACGGGGCTCTGGCACATTTGTAAATGCAAAGTCGAACTGCTTTTCACATGTTTAGACATGTGGTGTACTTACAGTTAAAGCAGTCGCCTACTCTACCCACCATGATTATCAAGGCTTGTACCACGTGTACTAGGGATAAGCAAAAAAAAAAAATATTTTACTCATTGATCTATACATACAATTATTTGCATACAATTATTTACATACAAATATATGCATACAATTATATACATACACTTTTCTACATTTTTGCACTCTGCAGTCTAATATGTTGTTAATAATAGGGGTTTTAGACAAATATCAACTGTTGAAATTTGATTTCCCAAAATAGTTGAATTATCGAAAGTGTCGAATTAGTTTGTCATATGATAGGCCGTAGGTCGAGACATCCAAAAATGGTCGAATTATCGGGTGTTGAATTAATTAGATTATATTGTATATATAAAAATATAGAATTGTTGTTTTTAATGAGGTCTTTTAAATGAATTTATTCCTTTAATATGTTGTCATATCTGCAATTTTTTTCATTTCCAAAATATTTATTTACACTTTCACCAATGCCTATAGGATCTTTGCGATGGAACAGGTATGGTGTTCTAGCGCATGTGCTCTCATGTCCTTGAAGCACATATACTGACAGTACCCAAAGTTGAACACACTGTATAATGTCTGAAATATATGAATATAAAGAGGGCTCAAGGCCAAACCTTTGCTACAAGAGCCTGTGTTTACGCACAGACGACTTTATTTGACTTTTTCAAGTGTGCGAACTTTGGATAGCATACATGTAAAGTTGAACCCAAGTATATATAAAATGTAGTTTTTAATGAGGTCATTTAAATGAATTCCTATTATAAATCGTCTCCTCTGAAATATAGTTTGTAAATTTATATTCTGATTTATTTTATCCTTTTTTTTTCATTGCCAGAATATATATTTACACTTTTCACCAATGCCTAAAGTTTCTCACCTGAAAGAAAAAAAACTCCGCCTTTGCCGGTCCCAAGCCAGGATGAAAAAGGAGGAGGGGGAGCAGTAACAAGCTCACTAAAAAAACCTGGGCTCAGCTGACCCGGCTGATAGTACCTTGTAAGGGCTCCTAATCCAGGGATACATTCTTTTGGAGCTAAGTCAGTGGCCTGCCACTGAGTAGTGCTCCCAGTCTTGATGACAAAGGCAGACGCATTCTACTTCACCCAATCGTGATGGTTGTTAATTTCAAGCTTTACAAGCTTGACACTCTAATATGATTGAGTGAAGATAAGAAAGGAGAAAAAAATATTTTTTTGTATTTTTTTTGGCAATAATCTATTTATTATCAATTAATTTGATTTTGGTCTTTATTTATTATTCCCCTGCTCTATACATACATTTTGTACATTTACAATGTCAGCCATTTTCTCTGTAATACCTTTTAGCAGTGAAGTTATATTTGAGCAACAAACAATTGTTGAAATTTAAAATGGTCGAATTATCGATAGTGTTGAATTACACTTTGTTATATGATAGGCTGTAGGTCAAGACAACAAAACATGGTCGAATTATCGAGGTTATATTGTATATATAAAACTAGAAATGTAGTTTTAATGAGGTCCTTTAAATATTTTCATTCCTTTTATATGTTGTCTTATCTGCGATATAGTAGCATTTTTTGCAATTTTATTTGCTGATTTGTGTCATTTTTTCACTCAAAATATATTTATTTAAACTCTTCAACTAATGCCTATAGTTTCTTTCCTGAAATTGCTTAGCAAACATGAGTTGGTTGTATTGTTATGCTTCGGAGATATTTTAATCCTAAGCAGGGTCTTTACGAATGGTACACGTATGGTTACACAGTGCATGTGCTCTCATGTTCTTGAAGTAGTGTAGATGTGTTGTTTGCACTTTTATTTTCTGATTTGTTAGTATTTTTCTTCTTTTTTCATTTTAAATAATTTTTTAGGCATAGGAACCAATGCCTATAGTTTCTCACCTGCGGGCCCTTCGAGTAAACCCGGGGCGTTGCCCGGGTCACTCGGCTAGTACTTTAATAAACTTATATAAATTAACATTATTTGTTGAAATAATAATATAATAAAATAATTATATGTCATTCTAAATATAAACATAAATCATAAATAATATTTCTACTATAATATATCAAACACATATATCTAACATTTTATAATATAGAAATGATATTTGACCATTACACACAAAAAGAACATCAACATGTAGTATACAACAATTTAACCCCTTCTGATAATTTATATCAAATAAATGTAATTAAAAGTTGATTTTACGATGAATAATTTGTTGTCTGACTCTGCTTAGAATTTCATGCCGCCCACACAATATATGTTATATTTAAAAAAACATATTTTTCATTATATAAAAATATTTCCAAATTTGTAAATACATAAGAAAATTAATGCTTTAAATAGCTTTCAATATTTTGTTTTTAAATGATCACTCTGCACGCCCGCGCGCGTGTGCAGGTAAACATTTGATTTTTATAAATTGCAATAAAAAGCATTTTTGCTTGAAAACTTGCTTTGCCTCAATAAAAAGAAATTTTTAGTTAATTTTAAATTAATTTTTATATTACCATTATATATATATAAATAGAATTATATTGAAAAAGATGCATATATTGGGTTTATAATTATTTTATTGTTCCAATATTTCGAAGGGTAGTTCGCTTCTCTTTATCGAGGATGTTTTTTTTTTTTACTAAAACATGCGAGCACGCGTACACCGCCCTCGTTCTACAAGGCCTATGAAAGAATTGTATATTTGATTTAAATATTACAATTAAAATATAATTATTAGCTGTATATATATATATATATATATATATATATGTATATGCTGAATGTAATATTTAAATCAAATATACAATTCTTACATTGTCCTTGTAGAACGAGAGTGGTGTACGCGTGCTCGCATGTTTTAGTAAAAAAAACACAAACATTCTCGATCCTCGCCTCGAAAGGCGAATTGCCCCTCGAAATATTGGAACAATAAAAAATCTATAAATTCAATATATGCATCTTTTTTGAATATATATATATAACAAAAAAAATCCACTCAATATAACAAACCCACCATGTTGTGGTATCTTAGTTTTAAATCCGTATGCACATACTAGGTATAATGCCAAATACCATAGTAATTAAGTATAAAATAGGGATATTCTGTCAAATATTTTTGCCTTTAGGAAAATATCAATTTGGAAGCACTCTCAGAGCTATATATATATATATATTATATAATCTAAAAACTCAAATATTTCTATATTTTAAAAACCATGTATTTTATTTTCATCATTGACTATTATTTTATTTTTGACCATAGATTTAGAAGATACCACTTTTTGAATATTGTTGTAAATATGTATAGTTAACCTACCTATTTTTTAATTCACGAATATAGGATTCATTTTATAAATTCTATATTACCTTGAAAAATTATTTTATGTGTAATTTGTTTCAAGTAATTCAAAATAAAAACTACTTGATAAGTAAATAATTATATTTCCTTTTTCACGACTACACCTTCAATTTTCTATCTTTTTCAACAACAAAACAAAATAATCATAATATATATATATATAATCTAAAAACTCAAATATTTCTATATTTTAATAAATATATATTTTATTTTTATTCATTGATATTTCTACTTTTGGTTATCATCGTTTTGAGAATAACTTTCAGTTTTGTTGTAAATGTGCGTAGTTAGCATATCTATCTTTTTGAATCGCTAATATGGGATTAACTTTATAAATTCTATATATAATGTGAAAATAACTAATGTGTAATATTTACTCAAGTAATTGAAAATAAAAGCTACTTGATGGTAAATAATTATCTTTTTATTATCACGACTGCACCTTCAACCTTTTATCTTATCGATCCTTTGTCATATCAACCCTTTATCTAACAACAAACAAATTATTCATAACATAACATATTTAAATCCAAAATAAGCCTTATTTTTAAAATATATATATATATACTAGCTGAGTGACCCGGGCAACGCCCCTGGTTTAGTTAAAGGGCCTGTGAAGACACATTAAGAGTATAGATAGTGGTTTAAAAATTGCAATGTGTATAATCTGATTTCTTAGAAACACCATTTCAAGTAAGGTTAAATAAAAATACTTTCTAAGCGAAGTATATATATTCGGGCAGATACGACCACACGGATAAATCCCGGGCATCCAGAGTAGATCCCAAGTCAAATTTTCCCAGAGAAGAAATTTTGATTATGACTAAAAATTTAATTAATAATTGAATTAGAAACACGAAATATCTACCATTTGAAATTGATAAAATTCACAATAATACAAACGCACTTATTTTAAAACAAAACAATTTGGTAATGATGAATATATAAGTAAAATTTGAGGTAAAAAATCTAAGATTATAAAATTGAAAAATTTGAAAATAAATAAAACAACTAATATTTGGAGAATAAAAATAAATTTGAGTATATAGAGATTGCTATTAATGATATTGGAATCAGATTACTGGAATATGACAGAGAAATTAAAATATTAATTGACTTTTGGCAGTACTTTTCTTGTAAAAAAATAAAAACAAAGCAATTTGGTGAAATAAATAAATAAATAAAGTGAAATTTAAAGGAGCAAAAAAAAACATACGATTGAAAAATTGAATAAATTAAAAATAAATATGTCTATTAATATTTGTAGAATAAAAATAAGTGTGACACGCGATTCAAAAAATTAACGAATATTTTGGTATAGAGATCGCTATGTATAGTTCAGTATCTTTGGAGGAGATTGCTTAAAACATTACAACTAAAAACTCTGTTAGTGTATTATCTATATGGAACCGTGATTTTGCCGTTTTTTGCTTGTAAAAAATAAAAATATGAAACAAAATTATACTAACAATTATGATAAAGATAATTATATAAAAATTGAATTATAGTAACACGAAATATCTATTATTAGAAATTAATTGAACAATTTAAACGCACATGTTTTGAAAACAAAGCAATTTGGTGACAATAAATAAATAAAGTAAAATTTGATAGCAAAAAGCCTACGATTGTAAAATTGAATAAATTAAATAAACATTCCTTAAATCCAAACTTCTCCCGCCAACCCAAAACATACCGAACACATTGTACCATTCCTTATTCTAAAGTCAATGCTACAATAGCTCATAAGTTAAATAAATATGGTATAGCCACTTATTTTAGCACCCATGCCAATCTCGGTTTTTTGCTGAGAAACCCAATTAACAAAAATACTAGTTCCGATCCCCTATCTAAATCTAATGCAATATACTCTGTCAAATGTAACCAATGTAATGCCACATATGTAGGAGAAATCAGTAGGACAATAGAGACCAGACTAAAAGAACACGAAAGAAACATAAGATACAAAGACAATAGATCCTTAATATATCAACACATCAGCACCACTGGACACACATTTAATCTCAAACAAGCAATAGCCCATTATCAAGACATAGAAAGAAAGCAACAACGATTATTTCTAGAAGCACTGGTATCATCAAAAATAAATAGCATTAATAGAAAAATTGACCTCCCAACCCAATATAACAATATCCCTGACAAATAATCTGAATATTAATAATTATTAGAATGTAAATATATTAAATCCCAGTATAATATCTATCACTTTAGCTGGAAACAGTCTGATGCACGCCCGCGAGAGCACATGCTAATAACAAAAAGTTTTCAATTTTACTGTATATATATTATTTAGAGTTTGTACAAAGAATATCCGCCCGTTGAAGAGCAGTATAATTGCTCGAAAGCTAGCAAATATAAATAAAAAGAAACTATTTACCTGTTTTAATTTTTACTTTTTCAAATAATTTCTGGGTAACTATTGCTCACATAAAAACAAAAAATAAACATAACTACTAATATTTAGAGAATAAAAATAAGTGGGACACGCGAAGCAAAAAATTATGAATATTTTTGTATATAGATCGTTATATATAGTTCAGTATCTTTGGAGGAGATTGCTTAAAACTTTACAACTGAAAACTCTGTTGGTGTATTATATATATATATATATATATATATATATATATATATATATATATATATATATATATATATATATATATATATATATTTGTTCTGAATATAGAGCAATCCATAATATATATTAGATGTTTATCACCCAATAAGCTTGCAAGACGTCCGTGGCTCACCTGAAGCACGCGACCTGCTGTGTGCTTCATAACAAAATACCTTGCAAAAGATGGACGATTGGTCCATCGAAATATCGGATTAATAAATAATCTTATTACAATCCAAAATAAGCTTTATTTTTTTAAATATATATTTGTTCGTGTGAAAAAATAAGAAAAATAGAAAACAGTCAGGTGTTGATATTAAAAATAAAAGAGGCAAATTCTGACCGCACTCATGAGCATTTTTAGATGGGAGAGCACCATCTAGTGGAATAAAAATCAACTAAACGTTGATTTAACTTGTTTCGTGATGTTTAGCCAACCCATCAAGAAAAGACAATCACGAGTTCAACGCTTGGGACAAATTTTTAGTCGTTGAGGTACAGTCTGCACCAGGTAGATAAGGGCCTACAGCCCGAAACGCGTTCGTGGTTGGGCACTTTATAGAAATTCTTGGTGAAGGTATTCAAGGTAACTGTGGACATATGCTTTAAGGATAGAAGGAATATATCCAAATATTGCATGGATCTTTGCTCTTCAGAAATAAAAAGTAAGTTAATATATATATATTATAGCAGCAATTTTTATTACAAGGCCAAGCCATATTTATTTTAAAACATTAAGTATTTAAGCGCTATATTAATTAAAGAATATTTTTTCAAGTTTAAGTTGTTTAAATTTTTAAATACACAGAGGGGGCGCGCTTTGGCCTTATATTATAATTAGTAACTAACTTATTACCTGAACTCGTTCTACATTTCTTCGTAACCTAGTAACACGGGCAGTTTATGGGACCATGCTTGCTGGGCATCTATACAGTTCCTTAGGTAAAAGGGATCCTTGCTGCATCTTCTTTACTATAATGAGACGTCAGGTTTACAGAAGCAAAGATAAGAATTTCACTTTTATTCTTTAAGTAGCAAGATATCTTTGCCCTTAACGCATGTCTGATCTCTTATTTCCATGTGAATTGATATTCTAATAATACCTTGATCTTCACAAAAATAATAAAACTAGGATACAATGTGAAAGTTTCATATTTGGCGCTATATAGTTTGAGATGACAGGAGAAATAACAGGAAACGACAATCAAGTTTATTTTTTAAATTACAAAAGAATTTCTCTAAGATGTTTTCCTTCCTCCGCAATGATCATTGATGCAAACCAGGATTTGAATACACTGAAATATGGCACAACCCTCGTCGTAAAAGATTAATGAAAATGTTTTATCATCGATGGCATTTAGGATTTAGAAAAGGCAAGCAGGTGACACAAGATGATAGCTTTTTATTTGTTCTGACTTATATACACGTATGATGATGATAAATAACAGTCAATGACAACAATACTTCGTTGCCAATGCACAATAGTTCTCCCCTCTAAGACAAGTCAGAGTCTTTGAGGTAACTAGGAAGTTGAATATTGCGTCGGGGTCTATCCTGAGGTTTCGGCCCTCTATCTTGGATGGGTGGTGGCTCTTCAGAACTACTGCCTGGTAAATAATTTTCCAGCTAAGCTGAGCCCTCAATCTCGTCCTCATTATCATTTGCTCAATTGATGGCCCTTCTATCAGAGATGAGCCCTCATACGGATCCTGTTCTTCCTTTATTGCCCTTGGTCTCAGCTGATCTATGTGACGTTGTGTCTTCTGACCATTCGCATCCTCTATATCGTAATTCTTGGAGCCAGTGGCTCGGATTACTTTTCCTGGAAGTCACTTGTCCCAGCCATATATTTAAGCTTCTATAATATACATTTTAATGTTGTTAAAACCTTCGTGCAGCACTTGAGTTCAACCCGTTCCTGGTCATCTCTATGTCGCTGCATAACTGAAATGGTTAGCACGAAATCCAGTTTGATACCTAGTTCATCAAACCAGTTCCTTCCAATGAGACTTGGCCGTAAACCTGTGACAACTAGCAAGGAAAGTTTGCTTTCTTTTTCCTAAATTCTACGTTTTCCAGAAATGAACCTTTGATCTGGAGTCCTCCTTGATCCCACTGCTAAAGAGCTATGTTCACCATAACATTTTTTTTTATTTTTCCATAATTTTTTGAAAGTTCTTTCCGAGATAATAGATCTGCTTGTTCCCGAGTTGGATTTGCATATTAAGGTTTCTTTGATCAATGCCAATTTCAAATCTCCATGCTATTATCATAAAGTCTCTCGGAAATAAGCCGATTTTCACCCTCTCCTGATCAATCGAGTTTACCTTTTTCCTTTCTATGGCCTCTACATGTCCTAATTTTCTATAAGCATAAAACTTGGCATTCTTAAAGAAGCATCTTTCTTGAGTGTGGTTCCTATTCCCACAATGTTTGCAAGGAAACTTCAAAGTTTTCACATTTCGATC
>CP092886.1:150598812-150640090 GCA_030710605.1 Cordylochernes scorpioides
TTCACTTTATCGAGATATTCAAATTATCAAAAAATATCTTTTTTTTTTATAAGTTTATAGAGAATTGTTTTAACAAATGTTCGCTAGACAAACCTTTATTTGGGTAAAACCTCGGGCGAAGCCGGGGGTACATCCGCTAGTTTTTAATAAATTAGAGATATGTATAATTGTGTTTCACTATTGCCCCCCCACTACAACCAAAGTGTAACAGCAGAATGTGTGTTCAGCAGGACCAGTCTTGGAGGAGGAATTCCTCCTTGAGACACAAACCCAGCAAGAAGTTCTGATCTCGTGCTACAGTCCCGAGTTCCACTGCTACCAGAGATAGACCAGAACTGGGACAGCCTGGAGGACACCTGGACAATTAAGAGTGTTGGAAGCTATGCCAGAGGGACACTCCTGGTAAAATTTATCTTCTTATTTTTTTTTGCTTATCCTTAGTACACGTGGTACAGGCCATGATAATCATGGTGGGTAAAAGAACGCAACTGCTTTTACTGTAAGTCACCACATGTCTACACATGTGAAAAGCAGTTCGACTTTGCACTTACAAATGTGCAAGAGCCCCATTTGGTTACTTGCACTCGCTGGTGGGATTGGACTTTTGCAAGAATCGGGGGCCATTGGAGCATTTTTTTTTTTTATCAGAAAAAAGTGCCCTATGCGAGAATCGAACCCGGGTCATAGCGGTCAAAAACCACTGGTTTAGACTATCCTTTCACCAACCCCCCTGTGTGGGCTAACTAGAATGTATAAGGAAACAGAAAGAACACAGGCCAAACAAACAAAAAATTTACTATAATGCTAATTATAAAGTGTCAGTATTAACCCTTATTGAAATATGACCTTCTAAACACATGAATAGCGTTATTGGCATTTAATAATATAATTACATCATGGTCTTTTTTTTTTTTTACATCTTTATTTTATTTTTATTTTTTTTCATGTTAACCATTCCTAAGACTGGTGTGTTTTCTCATTCAGGCATATAATATAAATAAGGTTTATCTTCGAGACCATTCACTTTTGACTTTACCTGCGCTTCATGTAACTTATCACTTGATTGGACTAAATTGCAGATATTCCCATTCTTCCAACTTTCCATGGTGCACATTTTCATTTGTGATGGAATAAGTTTTAAGCCATGATGTTCCATTCGCCTCCCAAATGTGAACTCAGTCGTGTTGAAATGTAACCAGAGAGTGGTATAAATTCTTCCTTTCTTAATAATAAGACTTTAGAAGCTATGACTAAAACTTCTCTGATCCACATATTTCTTTATCACCCTGATCTTCTCTATTGATTTTAAATGAGATGACAAAGTCATCAGAAGCGAACAATCTCTGGTTTTCCTCCTCCTGAATTTACTAAACAGAAGTTTCCCAGAGATGGAGTTCATTTCTGCCACAAAAAAATCAATGACAGCCTCGGTGACCTTAAAGAAGTCCCATTCGAATTTTTTAGCAGCGATTATACCAGGTAGGATTTTCTTTAATGGCTCTTCATCCCTGTTTGAAGCCTTGCCACTAAGTGTTTTTCATTCTGAGGCTTGGGAGACTGCTGAAACAGCAGGCTGGTGACCTTGTCCAGCTTGGATGTGGGGAAGAGCTCCAATAGAAGTACATCAAGATTTTGGGCCCTACATAGTCGTCAGTAGTGGCATCCTATATTGGGGGTTGTCTCGAAAATCTGTGATTTCCTCCTTGTCCGTCATTCCTGGCTTCAGCTAAAACCTTCTGTCATTCCCTACAATAACAAATGACATGTCCTGGTCATCCGCAGCTTAAACAAAGGGGTTTGTTGTCGTAAGTCCTCCATTGCCATGTCTTCCTGGGTTGGGGTGGGCTGGTCAAGATTATAGGGTTCATATGGTTGTTGTACAACATTAATTTGTGGTCATTAGGTTGGAGACCACAGTTAACTTATTCTCTCACAGTCTGTTTCAGGGCGTTCATTTCTCTGAGAGGATTGACCCCTTCAGGTACCTTGAATTGGCCTTTTGAATTTCTTCCCTGACGATGTGGCGAATTAAGCTGGCTAAATCATCTGGGTCATCAACACATGAAATGGGCATTGCATTTGAGAACCTGGCGAATTTCTTGCGGCCAATCATTCGCTGCATGATGGTTGCCAGATGACGGCAAAACTTAAGGATCTCATCTACCATCTGTATGTTTTTCGTCACCAAAACCTAGTACATGTCCTCAAAAATGCCATTTGTAATATGAGCTACCTTCTTTATTCTTCCATGCGCACATTCACCTGGTGGCAGAGGCTAAGGATTTCCTGGATGTAAGATTCGCAGGGTTCTTCAGCTTTCTGTGCTCTTGACTTCAAAACTTCCTCAGAACACTGTCTTCCTGTAGTCCAAGCACCCTGTGGAAAGAGTCCTCAAAACTTCTCCATGAAATGAATGATTCTTTATTGTTATCATACCATCTTCCAGCAGTTCCAGCCAGATAGAAGACCAGGTTTTTAATTTTCATGGTCTCATCTATGTTGTATTTTGCCACTCTCTCATATTCCTTCAATCATTGTCCAGGGTTTATATTCCTGTCACCAGAAAATGTATATACAGTAAAACCTCCCTGTAAAGACACCTAGTTGCAGAGCCAAACTGTCCCTTTAGGGAGAGGTGTCCTCTAAACGGAGATTTTCTAAATAGTAAAAATGGTAATTTTGCAAATGAAAACTGTCCTTTGTGGAGAGGTATCCTCTAGCATGAGTGTCCTCTCATGGAGGTTCTACTGTATATACAGTTAAACCTGTCTATAGCCCCCCTCTTGGGACTCACCAAAATAGAGTGCTATAGAGAGGGGGTGCTATAGACAGGTTAGTTTTAATGTAAAATGTTTACATTTTAATGTTTAAAATCGGGCGCTATAGAGAGGAAGGCGCTATTTAGAGGGGGTGCTATAGACAGGTTTAACTGTATATATATAATTGTTTCACTATTGCCACCCCACTTCAACCAAAGTGTAACAGAAGCATGTGTGTGCTCAGCAGGCAGAAGTGTCAGTCTTGGAGGAGGAAAGCCTCATTGAGACCCAGGCCCAGCAAGTAGTGCTGATCTCCTTCCAAAGTTCCACTGCTACTGGAATGGACCAGGACTGGAGGGCACCTGGACAATTGAGAGTGCTGGGAGCTATGCTGGAGGAACACTCTGGTATAATTATACCTCTTTGTTTGTTTGGGTGTGTGGACTAACAATTTTTAGTCACTTAACAGTTTTATTCCTGTCTCTGTTTGGTTTTTTCCCGGCTTAGCCTTTTACAATGTTGTCCATCTCTAGTCACACTAGGCACCAGATAGGAATTTCCCTTCAAAGTTAGATAGACCCACATAGTCCAATCCTATCTTCCCTATTACTGATATTAGAAGTGTCATACAACACTTGAGTCACACAGGAGAACTTAAGGACAAAGTAAGCAGGAACATAAATTGGTTATCTCCAAAAACTCTCGAAAACCTCAAAAATTCATCTTCAATGGATACTTTCATGTTGGCATTGAAGGCAATGAAGCTGCTGATGCGCTATCAAAAAAAAAGCCACAGAAAAATAAACTTACTTTTAAAGAAATAGAAACAGTAGCCAAAACAAAAATAAAAAAGAACTGGAGGGCCCCACTTAAGCACAGCTGGTACAGTGGATAACCCAGGAAGAGCTCTGAACCTCAGACAGCACCAAACAACACTAACAAGATTTAGAACAGGCCATCTCAATCCATTGCAGATAGAAAATAACAACAAAATCTACCCCATTTGCCCAAAATGTAGCTTGGCACCTGCAGCTCCAGAATACATTTTGGCTTGCATTAAATGCACTAACCAGGACCTTTGGAAGAGGCAGCTGCTTATCATAAAACAGCTTGAGGAGCATGAACTCATGGAATCTTTACATAAGGGGATAAAAACAACAACAACCAGATGCTTTCACCAGTTTTTAAATATAATTTTTTTTTTTCTGGCTGATTACTCTTTTTTCAAAGTTGTTAAATTTCACTGTGTCCTTTCAAGGAAAATGGGTCAAATAAGTCTCTACACCCCACTAGTGAAGAAGAATTGTGTCTAGTTTAGGTTTGATATTAGCTGCTGGCTATTATATTTCCTTATTCACTTCATGGTTAATGGCACTAATTTCAGTAGGTGTTAATGCTGTTTCTTCCCTTAGGCTCTGGCACATTTGTAAGTGAAAAAGTCAAACTTCTTTCTTATCCCCACTCAATCATATTAGGGTTATCAAGGTATCAGTTTGAGACTTTTGATGGTGTCTGATGGGGATGAGTAGAGCTCATCAATGGATGAGCCAATCCAGTCAAAATGGCAACCGTCATGATTGGGTGAAGTAGAATGTGTCTGCCTTTATCATTAAGATTGGGAGCACTACTCAGTGGCAGGCCGACTTAGCTCCAAAAGAAATGGTCGCCTCTGACCTGAGGAACAGATGCCATGTGCAGCTGCTCTTAACAATGGAGTACAAACACTGCTCATCCTGTATCCCTGGATCAGGAGCCCTTACAGGGTACTATCAGCCAGGCCAGCTGAGCCCAGGTTTTTTAGTGAGCTTGTTACTGCTCCCCCTCCTCCTTTTTAATCCGGGCTTGGGACCGGCAAATGCGGAGTTAAAAGTCAAACTGCTTTTTCACATGTATAGACATGTGGTGCACTTACAGTAAAAGCAGCCGCCAACTTCTGTCCAACATGATTATAATGCCTGTACCACGTGTACTAGGGATAAAAAAAAAAAAATTGCCCTCGTTACTATCTGCAATAGGGAGGAGGCAGCGCTAGAACCTCTCTCGTGTATGGGAGGCCACTAGGCAGGATTTCTACCATGAGACAGCATGAAGACCCTGGCAGTGCAAGTCAGGTTCTTCTCTCTCATAGCATTGTTCTTTCATGTTTTCTTCCTATTAGTTGCCTCAAATCTCAGACACCATAAAAAATAAGCCTTTATTTTGACCAATTCAACACTCTCCCACATCAGCACCACCAACACCATATATCCTTTTATCTAATTAAAAAAAAAAGCATATATTGGATCAAAATATAATATATTTACCAATATTTCAGTTGTGTGCGTGTGGCTAAATGCCAAACTTTTTCTCTCTCTCTCTCAAGGTATTTATGTTATATTACCTTGAAAAAGTTTGGCATTCAGACAACTGAAATATTGGTAAATAAATTATATTTTGATCCAATATATGCTTTTTAATTAAAGATCTATTTATGGATTGCTCTATTTTCACAACGATATCCTTCTATATTTACATAATTTTCTTTTCTATCATGCAATATTTACATATTTACTGGGTTAAAAGAAAAAAAGAGAACAAATCTGCATATGGAATCTCTACAGTTCTAAAATTGCATAGTTGTGTCCAGAAGTTGCCCAAGGACTTCAACATCAATGCACCACAGGCCTCAATGGCTGTCACTTGCTGCCAGCTTCCCTTCTACACTCTGTCCCAATACCTTCCAAGCTGAACCTCCCTTCTCCCCCAAGGCAAGATGCACTGCTGTACCTTCATGGACTCTTTACATCCAGTCATTGGGGGTGCCCATCACTCAAAATTCTGAACTTTTTTTTTTCTTAATTTTTAAATTAAATAAAAGAATAAGCAACTTAAATTGTTTCTTTATTTACTAATTATCAAAGCATGTCTATTTATAAAATATATTTCTAGCTTTTGTGGATATAGTGAAGTTTCGATCCACCTATTATGTTTGTGTGGCTTTCTTTTGTACATTTCCTCAGGCAACATGTAAAAGAAAGTTGACTCAATCAATTGTCTTTTTTAATGGGAAGCAGATCTTCTTCTTCTTTCTTATCTCCACTCAATTATATTAGGGTGTAAAGCTTGAGACTTTTGATGGTGTCTGTTGACAACCATCATGATTGGGTGAAGTAGAATGCGTCTGCCTTTGTCATTAAGACTGGGAGCACTACTCAGTGGCAGGCCGACTTAGCTCCAAAAGAAATGGCCACCTCTGACCTGAGGAACAGATGCCATGTGCAGCCGTTCCTAACATGGAGTACAAACGCTGCTCATCCTGTATCCCTGGATCAGGAGCCCTTACAGGCACTATCAGTCAGGCCAGTTGAGCCCAGGTTTTTTAGTGAGCTTGTTAATGCTCCCCCTCCTCCTTTTTCATCCGGGCTTGGGACCGGGAAGGGCGGAGTTGAGCCCAGCTCTCACATCCATAAGTGACCACCACAGGGATAACCAATGCCTCTACAATTATATTCATTGTCTTTGTGTAGACATTGATATGGGCTAATGGCATGGAAGATAACCTGACTGATGATTAGGGATAAGATGAGAAAGATTGTTTTGTTCCCCTGAGCCAACTTGCCTTTTAGTCTCTCTCTGGGAAGCAGATAATTATTAAAGTTGTTAATTTTGACACAGAAAACTGCCCTTTGTATCAACATTTACTTGAGTGTCCTCTCATTGAGGTTCTATTGTGTACATATATTTATTTTTTTAAATATAAATTTTCTTTCTGTAATATATAGAAATAACACGCACAAATAACTAGTAGGAAAAATCAAATAAACTCTAAATATTATATTTTGTACTTTTTATTATTTTTAATTGAAACACGAGAGAGAGAGCCAATAAAAATCAAAACCAAATCAATGATATCTGGCTGAATTATTTACAGTCGAACCTAAATAAAGCTTGGATCAAAATTTTACGATGTTTTAACCATGTTGTTGTTATAATGAGATTCCACTATTTTTTTAAAAACAAAATTTGCCATTGACAGCAACCAATAAGTGAATTTATATCACTTTGTATAACTGTGTAAGGCTCTGACATCACGTGGACCCACGCATCTGTCGAGTGGCATTGGCAGACTGACTCTCAGTCAGCTTCTGTCACCATTTTGCAGGATGTGTAGGACACTCTTGATTCTCCCATATAGACCCCAGAACTATTATACACAGATTGGTTTCCTGTGGCCACTCATGGTGTCCATTAAGAAGACTTCCATTGACCCAACAACACCTCCATTTGCAATTTTGTTGGGATAGAGCCATGTGAACAGCGTAATAGCACAGAGTAGTGTTCTTAGAATAATTTGTTTCTGTTTTATCAATGACAGTCACAGAGTAAGAATTTGATGCCATCTTGGTGGCAGGTCTAATCCAGCAGCATCTGTCAAACGCTGCACCTCACAACAACGCAGCATTATGGTTTAGGGAGCTATCACCTATGATGGCAGATCATCTCTGATTCATATTGAGAATACTATGAAGGCCCAATGAATACATGGATGATGTGCTGTGATGCTACCTTTCCTTCAGGAGGTACCAAATGTCATTTTCCAGCAGGCTAATGCTCGACCTCACACAGCATGCACCAGCCAACATGCCCTGCATGAAACCTCAGTGCTTCCAATGTCACCAGTCTCTCCTGATCTCTCACCTATAGAACACATCTGGGACCTAATTGTACATTGTTGTGTGCACTGCGACAGCCGCGTTCAGAAGATGTGGATGATGGTTGACAGTGAATGGGCAGCCATCCCTTAGGACACCATCCGCATGTTCATTGAGTCAGTACCAAGACGTCTGCATTGCCGCCAGTGTGGTCCCACAACATATTGGATGGACGGTGATGTCACTCAATGTATAGGTGTATTCTAAATAAATTTCATATCAATTTATTTAAATCTACCGGACATAAATAATTAAGCGCTTTACACACCCAAGATAGTGGATATTGCTGCTGCTGTAATGGAGATGCATGAATACATCTGAGACTCTTCTTTGGACACGACAACAACAACAACATAAATAATTAAGCAAGTTTCTACAGATGAGTTTTTTCCATTTTATTAAAGCAGTCTCAAGCTTTCGGGCATCTCTGCCCTTTTACAGGAGAACATATATAAACGAATAAACATTTCCTGATGCCAAACTTTATTCATTTATTTATGTTCTCCTGTAGAAGGGCAGAGATGCAGAAAGCTTGAGACTGATTTAATAAAATGAAAAGAAACTTGTCTCCAGAAACCTGTTTAATTATTTAATAGATTTATTCTGTTCTAATAAAGATCATTTATTGTTCATTACTGGTACTCTATGCAGATTTTCACAATTTTATGCCACTAATTCTTGGTGTTGAAAATTAATTATGTTATGTACATCCAGAGAGAACCTTTATGATTCACAAAAAGGGAGTTGGTCTTCTTCTTCTTTCTTATCTACACTCAATCATATTAGGGTATCAAGCTTGTAGAGCTTGACAACCATCATGACTGGGTGAAAAGTAGAATGTAACTGCCTTTGTCATCAAGACTGGGAGCAATACTCAGTAGCAGGCCGACTTAGCTCCAAAAGAAATGGCCGCCTCTAACATGATGAACAGACGCCATGTGCAGCTGCTCCTAACATGGTACAAACGCTGCTCATCCTGTATCCCTGGATTAGGAGCCCTTACAGGTACTATCAGCCGGGCCAGCTGAGCCCAGATTTTTCAGTGAGCTTGTTACTGCTCTCCCTCCTCCTTTTTCATCCGGGTTTAGGACCGGCAAAGGCGGAGTTAGGGAGTTGGTGAAGGAATGGTATAAACTGTCGACAGCCACAACTCTGGATCGAATCCCTCATTGGCACTTTTTTCTGAACAATGAATTACTTCAATGGCCCCGATTTTTGCCAAAAGTTCAACCTCACCAGTGAGTGCATGTAGCCAAATGGGACTCTGGCAAACTTGTGGATGCTAAAGTCTAGCTGCTTTCTATGTATAGACACGTGGTGTACTTACACTAAAAGCAGTCACTAACTACCCACCATAATTATCATGACTTGTGCCATGCATACTTGAGATAAATTTTAAAATAATATTTATTGAATTTTTTAAAATTGTCTTTCCAACTTACAGATTAAAAAAAAAAAAGGATAGTTTTATGGAGCAATGAGTCGCTATTAAATTTTGCTTGAAACTCGATAAAATAACTTCAGAAACAAATGCTCTAATTAAAGAGGAGTATGGAGATGAATCTTATAGCAGAGTAAAAGTTTTCAATTGGTATACCAACTTTAAAAATGAAATAAAAAAATACCTTTGACGAAGTTCGACTTGGTCGACCATGTATCATCAGAAACCGCGTAAATATTGAACAAATCAAAAGCCTTTTACGAGAAATTCTTAAAATGACAATCAAGGTGAACAGGCAATTAGAGATGTCAGAAGGGTTGGTTCAATTAATAATAGGCGAAGATTTTAACAGGGTTAGAGTAGCAGCTCGGGTTGTCCCTAAATTGCTAACAATGGAACAACGAGAGGCTAGACTTTCAGTCTTTAACCTTTTTGGAAAGCTACCAGAATAACCTAGACATTCTGAAACAAATAATCACAGGTGATGAGATATGGGTTTATGTGTATGACTGGAGACAAAACGCCAGTCAGGTGAATGGGCTGAACAAGAACAACCAAGGCCCAAAAAAACTAGGAGAACAAATCAAAGATAAAAAATTTCTCAATCACTTTTTTCGATTTTAAAGGTCTTTTTAACTTTTATTTTTTTTAAAGGTTCAATAATAACACAATATGTATATTTGGATATTCTTCGTTGTTTACCTGAAGCGATTAGACTTAAAAGACCTAATTTATGGGAGAAAAAAAAATTGTATCAAGTTACACAATAATGCTCGACCTCACAAGGCCCTTTCCGTTGCTCCATATTTGGCGAAGAACAGAACCCCGAACTTTATCACCCTCCCTAATCCCCTGTCTCTCTCTCAGGAGCTATATCGTTGAAATTATGTGATGCGTCCCCAAGAAGCACCTCAGTTCTCTCTATAACAGGGCCTGATAGAAGAAGCACGGAGATGGATGGGGCAATGGTTCCGCGAAGAAGTTGTACCTTTTAGCATGTATATCGGGATGCAAACAATAACTCTGAAAGATATTTGATACACAGAAGAATCCATCAGGGAAGATGCGTGGGTCTTCGGCAACTTTAACATCTCCGAGGACCCACGCATCTTCCCTGATGGATTCTTATGGGATTATCTGCAGTTTGAGACGCCGTTCTTCAGAAGTGTGGTATAGGCGGCAGTTCATGACGTGGGTCTCGAGACCCCGGATGCTGATACTGGCGATGCCGATTTTAACTGGCCACAGGACGCGGGGCCAGAAGACGGTGACTCCCGGCGCTAAGTAGCACAACTCCACACTCTTTTCGCAAACGGCAATGCGCGTACATTAGGAAGTTCATAGCCTGACTTATTTACTGCATCTTGCATGGTGGTGAGCCGCTTGTATTAAGTGCAGGTCTTATCCTCTAAAAGATAGTTGATATCTCTTGCTGAGGAGCAGGCTCAAACTCAAATTTTGAACAGCTCAAAGGCCATCCATGATACTCATCCTGCCGCGACGATGGTGGCCTGCACATTTTCTCCTTCTTTATGACTGCATCTTCAGTGTCCTTGAAGAGATTCTCAGAAGCTCGATCAAGAACTTCGTCCATATGCTGGAGAGCCTTAGAACCTGCTCTAGCGGAAAGATATTTCTCATCCTCTATCTTATGAGGAGGGTATTTTACCTGCGGCCTTGAGAGTGTGGTTGATCTCAGGTTAGGTGCCCTAACCTTGGGCAGGATCTCCTTGACAGGGATTGGATAGACTTCCGCTGGTGTTGTCGCGGCGGTGCTGGAAGGTACCGGTTGGGGGATAGAGACGGCGTTGGGGTGGCTACTTTGTTGGCAAAGGTCTCAGGCGATTTGACCAATCTTTCCGTTGCTGATGGCATTGTGGCAGATTTTGAGAATGGCGGTGTCTGTGTAGGTTGCAGGGTGGATTGAACCTCCTTGTCCCTCCTAGGACAGCTGACTTGCCGATGTCCTTGGCGGTGATATATACTGGATTTGATGCCATACGAGATGTATGCCAGCGTCGATTCCCCTTTGGACTTGATGTCCAATTTCCCAGGGAGTTGATGCATCTTCATTGCTTCGCAGTTCACAACCTTGAAGGCTAGGAAGACGACCCGGCAGTATGGTCGCAGCGTTTTAACGATGTTGGAACGTTGATACAACAACTGTTGGCAGGAGTAACGGAAGCTCATACATCTGGGCCAGATTGTACCCTTCAAGAAAATAAATATAATAATTATTTTGCGCGCAAAAGGTAATGATGTTTTTATTATTATCTTACTTTTGTTTTGCACTCAAGCATCGTAAAGGGCTGAGCAATATCAGCTGTCCAGAAAATCTCACAAAATTAAATCCTTCTTGAATGACAGAGGAAAGTCTACATGGAAGAGAATGGATGCGTCGTGCATGAGAATGTAGAGCAAAGATGTCCTCAAAGATCTGCACTTGAACCTTTGATTTAGGACATAGCCCTAAACGGCTTTCTTATCCTAAAACTGTATGCTTCGTGATCATACAGGCCTACGCTGATGATATATTGCTATTAGTGGGTGGCCTCAGAAACAAGCAACTTCACTGGGCTCAGAAGTAAATCGGTTTGATTTCACAATGGGGCGATAAAAACTCCCTCGAATTAAATGCTGCTAAATTCAAGGCAATGCTTGTCTATAACCCTAGATGTATAACCACTTTGGAAACTCACAATAAATAATACTCCAATTGAATGGCAAGAAAGTATCAAGATCCTTGGAGTTGTTGTCCGGGCGTTGCCCGAGTCATTCGGCTATTAAAAATATATACAATTATGTTCCATTGACTAAAAATAAACTATTCGAGTTAAAATAGAAAAATAAAACGGAGATTGAAGAGGAGTATCATGTGCGAATTTTATTAGCAAGCTTTCGGACGCATGCGTCCTTCTACAGGCTTTTTACGATTACTAAACAAAAGACGAGATGAGTTTTTAATAAGATAAGATATTTTTGGATTCTCATATGCATTCTCGTATGCAAAAATATCTTATCTTATTAAAACTCATCTCGTCTTTTGTTTAGTTATCGTAAAAAAGCCTGTAGAAGGACGCATGCGTCCGAAAGTTTGCTAATAAAATTCGCACAAGATACTCCTCTTCAATCTCCGTTTTATTTTTTAATTATGTTCCATCGAGAGAGAAATCACTCAAATACAACGATAAGTAATTGAGGGGAAGACATAGAATTTAAGACACACCTCAAAAGCCTAAACCTTTTTGAATTGTTGTGTATTAGCATATTTATCTCTTGCATATACACTATTTGCATAGTTATTAATTATGCTTTTGGAAAATATAAATACCGTTGTTGGTTTTAGAAAGCAAATAAGCACGTTAAGTCGTCTTGTACCTTGTGCAGGTAAATAAAGGCTTTATTTGCCCACGCAGTCGTGTTGGTGATTGGAGAGACACAACGATGATATGAACGATATGTTAAACATATATTTTAAAAAAAATAAATGGCTTCTAAAAGTGTACTATTCTGTGGCAAAAGATTTGCTCTAAATGTTTTAGGTAAATACATTTTAAAGAAATATTTCTCTCTCAACTTTGTACTATAAACGAGAAGCTAACGTGAGGCAAATTGTCTGGGCGCAACCTCATCCGAGGGAATTATTCAGGCATCATTAAATGGAATTATTCCAAGTGCCGATCGTGCAGGTGCAGGTCCTACAAGGGCCATCCATCAAGTTCAGGGGCTCCACAGGTGCCGTTTCTTTTACTGATCTCGTGAGTACTTAGCATATATACTTTCCTTTGAGATAAATAAAAAATATGCTTTTTTTCTGTTTACATGATTCCGACCATTCATTTTTTTTATTTCAACACACAAAACGCGATATCCCGGCTAGGGATAATTGCGTCGATTTACATTTTTTTAAAACAGAAACAGTTATAAACATATTATACAAAAAAAGTAATTAAAATAAAAAGGGAAACAATAATATATATTAGGAACCTGAACCTTTCAGGTTTGAAAGATAATCATAAATATATCTACAAAAATAATTAAACCTATGATAAATATCTCTGCTATTTACAAATTGATATACATCTACAATTGATATAGATCTACAACATTATTTATTGTCTGTTGAGAGAGAGACGATTTGGAATCTAAAATAACTTGATACATATTGTTGCACCAGGTTGCGGCTTGGCAGACTCTTCAGCCTTGATTCTCTCCTGTGCTGGGTCTTGCATCTTACCAGAGCGTGTTTCAACCATCCTACAAATTTATAAAAGGGAATAATGAGATAAGTCTACTTTATGTAGCCACCAGAATCATTTATTTATTTTCTCACATCAAAGAGAGCAGTGAAGTCACAGTGTACCTAAATACAAATGATGATAATCTAAAAATAATCTGTTTTAAATAAATATCATAGAATATAAAAATAAATAAATATATAATTTAAATTTCAAATATATTAAAAATAATATAATAAATACGCCATTAATCATGATGTAACAATATCGAAATTTTATTTTAAAATTTTACTTCTTAATATTAGACAGTTAGCAAGCGTTTACTTCTATAATATAATAGTATTTTATACAGTAATAATACTCTAAGTTAAACAAATACATAAGTATGATGCAATAGCGCGCCATCTGTTATGAGAAATTGAAACTATTTTAGACGCGTATGATTCTTTTAAAAAGTAAACAATTATCTACTGCCCTTACTGCAATGAAAAAAAAATAATACATAAATACCAAAGTCTATTTAGCAATAGAATTATGATAATAATAGAGAAGCTGTTGATTATATCATTTTATTCCTTGAAATAAAAGACACTTCGGCCAGTAAATCTTTTTATTGTCTCGACGTTTCGACAAAAATCTTTTGTCCTCGTCAGGAGCGAACAAAAATTAAACATTAGGCAAAACGTTAGAAATTATTCTAAGGCTGCAAGGGCATTCTCACGCGGTATTTGAAATTTTGTACAACATCTAGAGCACGCGTCAAAAATATATATTTAACTCACAAAATCTCGAAACGTCGAGACAATAAAAATATTTACTGGTCGAAGTGTCTTTTATTTGAAGAAATATGAATGTCGGCCAGGCAGCCTCTATTTTTACGATATATCATTTTAGTTTATATAAAAAGTTAAGTTTATCTTTGCTAATTGTCATCTCTCTTTTCTATTTTTAGAATTTGGGTTCATTTTCCTTTTTAAAATAAAGGTCTATTGCTTATATCTGTTTAACAACCTCTCTCACTGGGAGGTTGGCTTGTGGCATGCTGGAGGAGAACATTGTCAATTTTCTTGAACCGGACCCGGGATCGAATCCGTCTGTGAATGCTGAAAGAAGTTTTATTTTTATTTTGAAAAAAAAATATTAAATTGTTCTAATGCTACCCCGCAAAACATACGCATTCGATTAATGTTTAGTAATTTGAAATTTTGTGTGATAAAAGAAAATAGATATCTTTAAATTATATATATTTAAAATGAAGCGAATGAGTAGCTTCACTGAGAAATAAAAAGAAGAGTATGCTCCTGGCTGAAAGAGTACCTCAAGTTAAATTTTATTTACTTTTATTATGAATTAAACAAAAAAGAACACGAAGCCCGTTTCCGTAATTGTATGAATATAAATGTATTTTACATTCATGGACAAAACTTAAGGAAGTAGAAAGTCTTTGATATGTCGCCGGGCGGTCTGTTTTTTTGAAGGATACAGAGGCAATTTTTTTTTTTTCACATTTGGTTATCTCGCGCGTCTTCAATAAAGGTAACTGTGTATCGAATATCTTTCAGAGTTATTGTCTGAATCCCGATATACATGCTTAAAGGTAGAACTTCCTTAAGTTTTGTCTACGAGTGTAAATGGAAAAATAACGCTGAATAATTTTATCCTTAACATAAACAGATGAGGTGTGTTTTGTTTACTAATGTTGCATAAGTAGGCCTTTGTTGTCTGGTCCTCTGAGTTGAAGAGCTGTTCTCGAAGCAAAAATATTTGTGAATTTCTAAAATTACGAATCCATTTTTTATAGTTTCGTTAAAAATCATCACCAAGAATAAGCTTTCAAATGATAATTCCATCCTTATATAACGATTTAATTGAATATTAAGAAAACATCAATATTTATTATCATTCCAAAACGACAAAATAATATTGTCACGTAGAAAATTACGAAAGACAAACTTTAGGATGACATGGCAATTTATCAAAATATATAAAATACCAGAGAGTGGCAATAAGATAAGTTTGAAGAGTAACAAAATATAAAGATTAAAATTGATAATCTCTGTTAATAAAATTAATACAAATTTTGCTACATAGCTTCTTCCCTATGGAAGCTGTGATCCACAGCTTGCAAATCCTGTTGCTATTGACATTTATTTGGCGTGTTTCTGTCAATGATTCCGTCGAAGTCTTGGAAGTTTGCCCCTAGTAGCTTTGCGTTCTTTTTCTTGCAGCGTGAAGAGTGGCTTTTTCGTCCTATCATCAATAGGGCAGCATCTTCTTGAAGGGAAGGTCTTGGCTTTGACACGGCGGTGGAATCCCGGAGCTAGTAGCCAAAAATGAAGTTCGCAGCAGCCATAGCCTCAAGGTATCCTAGGCTATCTTCACCAAAATATGACGTAGAAATTTAGGAAAGACAAACTCCAGGATTACACATTATTTATTTAAGATAATTCAAATCTCTCTTTTGATGTAACTCGGATTACTCGAGGTAAAATATGTACTGTCAACATCTAGGACAATCCTAGCTGGGGTTCCTTAAGGCTCAAGTCACTGGCCCAAACTTATTCGACATATACATCGACGGCCTCCCATGCATCGAAGAAACATCACTTCACGTATTTGTCAATCATACCGTCACCCTAGCCTCTGCATACACATTTGAAAGAGTCCTTCTACAGCTCCAAGAGGTTTGCATCTTTTCCAGTATTTGGTGCAAAAAATGACGCGTCACATTGTACCCCCCAAAATTTGAAGCCATAATCTTCTCAAGCAAAAAAAAAGACAAAATTAAATAACCCATAGACGAACCAAGTATATTTAGATATCGATATTAAATGGAAGGACAATGTTCGGTATCTAGAGGTAACTCTGGAACAACATCTAGCTTTCCAAAACATATTTAGAACAGAAAAATTTGGCGAAGGCTGCACAACACAAATTAGCTCTACTTCTACGCCGAAAGAGAAAACTATCTTTAAACGGCAAAAAAACAATTTACACATCGATACTGAGACTTACTCTCATCTAGCCCCATCCGGTTTTTATAACAGCATCTGAAACCTATCTAAAAAGGATAGAAACATTTAAAAATAGTCATAGAAAAATTACAGACGCACCATGGTTTGTTAGGAATAGAATACTAAGAAACGACCCTAAATATTGAAAATATCAAAGAATACCGATGAAACAATCGTTTAACTTTTGCGAAAATTTGAAAATCCTACCATCAAGGATGCTACCAACTACAGATGCGATACAAGGAAAAAAAACGTAAGACCGAAACAACTTTTATTTCAATTAAATCAGAACGATGAAAAGTAGAAAATAAATGCACTTTAAAAATCAAGTAAGCTAAGAAAAACCACTCAGAAAACAAGATCCTCAAAGCCCCAAGATTCCGGACCCAAAGACATCGATACCATGATATTGCCACGTGGAAAATTAGGGGAAGACCAACTTCGGGATGAGACAACAATTTATTTCAGGAAAGAACAAACTATGAGTGATAAACAAAAGATAAGCAAAAGAGGGAAGTGTACAGAGTATAGCAAAATATAAAAATAAAAAATAATACTCTGCTAATAAAATAATAAATACTTTGTTACAATATATTGTTTTGGTTAGCAGCCCCGTAAATAAAGATATTTTCTCTCTTACAATATAATAGTAAATGAACCATTGTGTACATATTGTGTAAATCCCGGGCATTGCCCAGATCATTCGGCTAGTTAAGAATACACCTATCCCCCGATTTACACGGTAGATACGTTCCTGAGAAAAACGTGTAAATCGGGGGATAGGTGTACACAGAAAATAAAAATTAAAATGCATTGACAGGTTAAAATATGTAGTCAGCACATAAGCTCGGGATTCCTCGTGAGATGTGTACACAGCGCATGTGTTCAATCACAGTTGCATTTAGTATAGTGCGATAAAAAATTAAAAAAAAAAAAACTTATTTGGAAAACCGTGTAGAAGCGAAAACGTGTAAAACAAGTACCGTGTAAATCGGGGGATAGGTGTACTTATTTTATAGGGGTAAATAATTAAATTTGTATATATTTAAATCTTTTAAATATCAATTAAACAAGTCAATAAGTCTCTGGAGATGAGTTTCTTATTTCTTTTATTGCCAACTCTAGCTTTCGTAACCCTTCTACAGGAGTGTGATATAGTTGTACTCCCGTAGTAGGGTTACGATGCCCGAAAGCTAGAGTTGGCAATAAAAGAAATAACAAACATATCTCCGGAGACTTATTGACTTGTTTAAATTTGCATATGATGCATTAGCGCGACCTCTGTTATAAGAAATGTAAACTATTTTTAACGCGTAATGTTTCTTATTGAAATAAAATAATTTTCTACTGCCCTCTTACTGGAATAATAAAATAATGGGAGGGCCTGGCTCATCAGTGGTGAACCCTCCCAGCGGTTTCTCCAGTTTAATCTATTGTACCGCTTTACTATTGTATTAAGCTGTTTTCCTTTTTTTTGCTTATCCCTAGTACACGCGGTACAGGCCATGATAATCACGGTGAGTAGAAGTAGGCGACTGTTTTTATTGTAAATGCACCACATGTCTACACATGTGAAAAGCAGTCCGACTTTGCACTTACAAATGTGTCAGAGCCCCGTGCCGTTTTCCTTTTATACCGATACTGAAGCTGAACTCTTGGAAAGGGTATTTTAAGTGAACTATGGACATAAGCTTTATAATACACACAAATATAAATATACAGTATAATATGTTTCGAGCATTTTCATAAATATTTTTAAATATATAAATAATGCCGCGTAAATGTAAAGCTAATCCGGAAATGTTCTGCTACATTTGTGGAAATTTACAATTCCCAAACAGAGGAAACGTATCACCCCAAAGATAAAAGAATGCTATAAAGAATATTTTGGTGTGGCCTTAGGTGATCAAGACAAGTGGTGGTTGCCCCCATAGTGTGTGCGGAACGTGCTATCAAGGGCTTTTGCAATGGAAATCAAAAGGTATGCCCTTTGGTGTACCAAAGTATTTTTAAAACCTATTATTAATTTGATGCATAAGCGCGCCCTTTTTTTCTTTAATTGCAATTTGCGGAAGAACAAAGCTCGAAGCATATTACATATTTATATTGGTATGTTTTTAAAGCTTATGTCCATAGTTCACTTACCGTAAAATACTTTTTCCAAGAGTTTAGTTTCAGTATCGGTATAAAAGGAAAACGGCTCAATACAATATTACAGCAGTAAGGTAGATTAAACTGGAGAAACCGCTGGTAGGGTTCACTACTGATGAGCCAGGACCTCCCATTATTTTATCATTGGACTAAGGGCGATAGAAAATTATTTTATTTTAAAAAGAAACATATGCGTCACAAATAGTTTATATTTATTATAACTAAGGATTCCAAAATTAATGCACAATTATTATTATAATTTATATCTTATTTTCAAATTTTTATTTTTAAAGTTATTTAACTCTGAGTAAAAAAAAAAGATACAATCATGACAAAAATATTTGTTGAAAAATTCTTCGTTGTGCAAACATTCACTCGGGGATAAACCGGACAAAGCAGGGTCACAATACATAGTTGTAAACTTTTTATTTGCGTGCGTTTATATATTAAAAAACATCTTATATATATTTTATATACAGTATAACCTCCCTTTAGCGGACACCCCGCTTGCGGACAACTCTCTACAAAGGACAGTTTTCATTTGAAAAATTACCATTTTTACTATTTAGCAACTGTACAGGATTAGAATTATTCTCTTTTATTTTTTGTGTCATGCAAATTATATGTACATTGTGTAAATTTATTATTTGTTTTTATATAAGATATATGTAAAAAAGTTAAGGCATAAAAAGGAAAATTTTGGATGAATAAAGGCAGTGTGAAAGTGAGGCTGGTCTAGGGTGTCTTGCTTAACCTCCTTTACAGATTTAAATTGTCTCCACGTGGGAGACTGGTCCCTATACATTGGAATTAAGGGCAACTAGGGCAGACAGCCCTACCGCGCCAACAACTGGTCCCTCGAGCCGGATCGAAGCGCTATGGAGACGCAGTCAACGGATTTGGAGGGAACTCCTCGTATCAGGAGGAGTACTAGAAAAAACCTTGGAATCGGGTCAGTAAGATATCCGGACGCAGAGCCTCAGAGAACAATTCCCATGGCCACAACAGAGCTGACTGGGAGGGAATAGACTCGATCAGGACAACGGATGATGTTCCAGACGGACCCAGCTTTGTGGAAACTTACGGGAAGTTGGAAAAGGATACTGGAACAAAACCTGGAACAGGTGGACGGTCAGCTGCTTCGAGCCGATCAGATCGTTTAAGGAAGCGAATGGAGCTTCAGATGGTGAAGCTGAGAATTGAAGAAGAGAAAGGGAAGCTTCGGGTTAACTCGCTGCAGCAGCGGGAATTGGAGCTGCGAAGGAGCCTTATAGAGGACGACTCCCAGTGCCTTAGCAGCGACGACGATGTCCCTGAAGACACCAAAGCCGAGAATGGTGAAAAATACGTGGCGGAACGGGAGACAAGGCCGAAAGAAGAGCCATTGCTCTCGCAGACTACCCCTGTATTTCGTCCCGCAACGCAGCCTGGTCGCTGCACGAATGATCCAGAGCCTACTTCTAGTGCCAGCGAATTGGCAACGGCGTTGGTAGAGGCTTTTAAACAGCAGGGCCTAAACACGGAGAGATTAATGGCGCGTCAGGGTTCGGGAGGACAGTTGCCTGTATTTTCCGGGAACCCCCTTGATTGGCCGGTGTTCATCCAGCACTATCGGCAATCGACCAAGGACTGTGGGTATTCTCCAGCTCAGAACATGGCGAGGTTGGAGAGAGCGGTGCAGGGAGATGCAAGAAGGTCAGTGCGTGCTCTCATGATTGTCCCGGCCAATTCTGAGGTGGTAATACAGGTGTTGGAGCAGCGGTACGGACAGCCTGAGTACGTGG
Source organism: Cordylochernes scorpioides (assembly GCA_030710605.1). Lineage (NCBI taxonomy): Eukaryota > Metazoa > Arthropoda > Arachnida > Pseudoscorpiones > Chernetidae > Cordylochernes > Cordylochernes scorpioides. The sequence goes on from CP092886.1 coordinate 150,618,891, forward strand.
TACAGGCCTTAATTGAAATGGCCAAGAAGACCCCATCGCCGAAGGAGGGTCGATTGTCTGGGATCTTGGATTACGCTAACGCTATAAATAACCTGGTGACAACGGTGAAGGCGTTGGACACCCCGAGCCACTTGCAAAATCCTCAATTGAAGAAGGAGTTGGTAGACAAACTGCCAGATGCGCTGCGGTTGCAGTGGGGAGAATACGTGTTGATGCGAGGGGGTGCAGGAGAAGTCACATTGGAAGACCTTTCTAAGCGGATGAATATAAAAGCTGCAGCAGTCAGCATGGTGACCATCCCGGACTCCAAAAAAGGCCGTGAGAGGGATAGTGGGCATCATAGCGTTATGACGGCGGTTGAGTCGGGTTCTCCCGGGAAATGCGCGGCGTGTAACGAGGCCGGTCATTGCATTCGGAATTGCCATCTATTTAGGTCAAGTGACATCGATGACCGATGGAGGATGGTCAAGGAGAAGAAGTTGTGCATTTCCTGTTTGCGAAAGGGACATGGCATAAAAACCTGCCGCCAAAAGAAGGTGTGTGGTGCGGGTGGATGTGAGCGGAGCCATCATCCCCTTCTGCACAGTGAGAAGGAAAGACCAGCGGCAACCTCGTCGACCGACACCAGAACCCCAGCAGAAATAAGTGGACTGTTGAATGGAAGCTCGCGATCCGTCATACTGCGGGTTATTATGGTCCAACTGTATGGAAAGGATGGAAAGTCAAGGAAGGAGTGTGCAATTTTTGATGAATGCTCTTCCGTGACGATGATGGATGCGGATTTGGCGAATCAACTCGGACTACGGGGAAGGACTGACCCCCTGCGGCTCAAATGGACAGACGGGAGAATGCAGGAAGATTTCACTTCCCGACGTGTTTCTTGTGAGGTCGGCCCCGTAGAGGATAGGCATAGATTCAGCCTGAATAATGTACGAACTGTACAAAATCTCTGTCTTCCTGCTCAGCCGTTCAGATATGATGAGCTGTGCGAAAAGTGGAATCACCTAAACGCGGTAAAAATACCAGATATGGGTAATATAAAACCGAGATTATCAATCGGTCAACCCCACATTAGGCTGACGGCGGGCGAGAGAAATCATCGAGGGAACTGGCGACTCTCCTATTTTGACAAAAACCCATCTAGGGTGGTTGGTACACGGTCCAACAGGCAATGTAAGCGGAAATGGGGAGATTTCTTTCTCTACCTTTGCGGTATCTGACGAGGACTTTCTTCATGATCTGGTGAAGGAAAATTTCAAAATTGAAAGCATTGGGGTTAGGGGGCTGTTACCTCGTTCAAAACAGGACCTTCTAGCGGAGCAGAAGATGAATGAACTCACTCGACGAGTTGGAGACAGATGGGAAACTGGTTTGCTGTGGAAGGTGAACGAGGGGGATATGAGGCTACCTGATAACTACAGTGTTGCATTCAACCGTCTTACAGGAGTAGAAAGGCGACTAGAACGAGACCCCTTGCTGAAAGTAGAATATCAGGAGAAAATCGATCATTATTCGAGAATGGGCTACGCCCGGAATTCTAAGTAAGGAGGAGAGAAACGTGAAGACGGGAAGGCAGTGGCTCCAGCCGCATTTCCCCACCTTTCACCCCAACAAACTCGGAAAAATGAGAATAGTGTTTGATGCATCTGAAGCTGCTATGATTGCCGCCGCTTACCTGAGGACTATTGGACCTGATGGCGTGGAGGTAAGCCTGGTGATGTCGAGGGGAAAAAGTTACTCCGTTGAAGTCGTTCTCAATTCCGAGATTAGAACTACAGGCTGCCTTGATTGCTTCCAGAATGGGAAACTTCATCATGAAAGAGATGGACATCAGGCTGGAAAGAGTTAGATATTGGAGTGAATCGCAGACAGTGTTAAAATGGATTAGGTCTGAATCTGGACGATTTCAACAGTTTGTGGGGAATAGAGTTGGAGCTATACATGAACTGACCGATGTCAAGGACTGGATGTGGGTGCCAACAAAAATGAACGTTGCTGATGATGCTACCAGAGAAGGGAAGACTGACTTATCGAGCGAAAGCAGATGGTGGCGTGGTCCGGAATTTTTGAGAAGTACGACTCTGCCAGAGTTCGAAATGCCTATTGATGAGAGCCATAGTGACCTGGAGCTAGAGAAGGAATTTTTGGGGGTCACTGTGGAAGTTCCAGCCATTCCAGTTCCGGTGATAGAACACTTTTCCAAATACATGGTAGCAGTTCGCGCAACAATGCAAGTTATGAAATTCATAGGGAAGATGAAATACAAGCGGAAAGGAATCGAAATTCCGGATAATGTGGCGCTGATGGAGAAAGCTAAAAGGTTACTTTTTCGCAAGTCACAATGGGACTCCTATCCGGAAGAGATGGCTATGTTGGAAAGCGGCCTACCAGTGTTAAGGAATAGCAAGCTGTTCCAGCTCTCACCGGTTTTCGATGATGATGGCGTACTTCTTATGGACTCTAGGCTGACCAATGTCCAAATGGCAAATTGAGAACCACTATAATTCTGGACCCAAGTCATTATTTGACAAAGTTAATTATTCGTCATTACCATGTTTTGGCGCTACACCAGGGACAAGAAACTGTACGGAACGAGATACGCCAGCTGTTTTGGATACCAAATTTGAGAGTGGCAATCAGACGATGTTGGAGTGAATGTCCTCTATGCAGGATAAGACGAGCCAAACCTTCTACACCAATGATGGCTGCACTCCCGGGATGCCGTGTGGAACCTCAACAACGGAGCTTTTCTATTGTGGGAATGGACTATTTTGGTCCTATGGAGGTCTCCGTTGGGCGCCGCCATGAGAAGAGATATGGTGTTCTCTTCACCTGCATGACGACACGGGCCATTCATTTAGAAGTGGCCCACAGCCTCACAACAGACAGTTGTATAATGACGATACGGAGAATGATCTGTCGAAGGGGACTACCGTTGGAGATCTTCAGCGACAACGGCACCAACCTACGCGGTGCTGATAAGGAGCTACAACAGGCACTGGACGACTACGACCAGGAGGCTTTAACAGAAAATATGAACAGCAAAGGCATCAAGTGGAATTTTATTCCTCCATCAGCGCCTCACATGGGTGGAAGCTGGGAGCGTTTGGTGAGATCCGTCAAGACAGCGATATCGGTCATCCTGAGGTCTCGTTTCCCAAAAGATGAGGAATTTTTGACCTTAATGCTGGAAGCAGAAGCCGTGGTGAACAGTCGCCCCACTTACTGATGTGCCTTTGGATCCTGCAGCTCCGGAGGCAATTACACCAATGCATTTTCTGATTGGTACAAGCAGCATTGGACAACCACCTGGACAATTTGATGACGCCGATTTGAGGCTGAACAAACGATGGCGGAAAGCGCAACGGCTAGCAGACATGTTCTGGATGCGATGGAGGAAAGAATACCTACCCACATTGCAGCGGAGAACAAAATGGCATGGTCGAGTTCCAGACGTCCAGGTTGGCGATATGGTTTTGGTGTTGGACGAAAGTCTGAAGCGCGGACACTGGCCGCTTGGTATTGTGGAGAAAGTATTTCCGGGAAGCGACAAAAACCATTCGCGTTGCAGAGGTGAAGACATCAACCGGAAGATATCGTCGACCTGTTGTCAGATTGGCCAAATTGGACCTCAAGGCTGAAAATGGATTTCGTCCCGAAATCGGGGGGAAATATGTACAGGATTAGAATTATTCTCTTTTATTTTTTGTGTCATGCAAATTATATGTACATTGTGTAAATTTATTATTTGTTTTTATATAAGATATATGTAAAAAAAGTTAAGGTATAAAAAGGAAAATTTTGGATGAATAAAGGCAGTGTGAAAGTGAGGCTGGTCTAGGGTGTCTTGCTTAACCTCCTTTACAGATTTAAATTGTCTCCACGTGGGAGACTGGTCCCTATACATTGGAATTAAGGGCAACTAGGGCAGACAGCCCTACCGCGCCAACAGCAACTCTTCGGTAAGATGACACCTCTCCCTAAAGGACACGTTGACTCTGCAATTAGGTGTCCTTTAAAGGGAGGTTGTACTGTAATACATTTATACCCGGGTAAATATGTACTCGAGTAAATCCTTGGAATTTCCCGGATCATTCTCGGCTAGCTAAGAATAATAATCCTATAAAAAATCAAATAATTAACATTTGTTAAAACAGTATTTTGGGTAAACATCCACTTCAGCGAAACCCGAAGCTTATTTTTCAATTTATTTAAAGCCATGAAGATGTTTAATGATTGATTATATGAGAGAAATAACACCATCATCATTATTATAATCCATGAGAAATATTTGTCTTTAGCCCGAAATAAATACTAAAAAATATATATTGAATCTTATCTGCTAAAGATAAATTGATGGTTGGTACAATTCTCCAACAAAATTACCGAAAACCCATTCGAAAACTTTTGCATTTATATAGCTGAATATATAGATTAACATATATGTTATTCAATGCCTAAAACATTACACTAATAAACTATTAATCCTATTTTGTGTGTAGAGTTATAAAATGATCATATTTATTATATATTAACTGAATTACCCCAGCTCCGCCCGGCTTCTCCCCTAGTGAATATTTCCCAGACGAATATTGTTCAAATAAATATGTTTTATTTATTATAATTATATATATATATATATATCATTTTATATATACTAATTATTATAGTTTAATTAATATATAATTATTCACACATATATCACATAAAAATCATTTATGCTATATTTTAAATTTTTTATTTTCAAATTATTTCAGATCAAAATGATAATAAGATATGATTGAAATAAACAATATTTTTGTTAAAGCTTCATTCATTGGACACAAATCCACTCTATTGTTCTAGTATTATTATAAAAGAATACATTATCTATATATATAAAAATGAATGTATGTGTGTGTGTGTGTGACAATTGAAAATAGTTTATTGTCTTCTAGACAATGTTACATCTCAAAGAGAAAAAGATAAGAGAGGGGTATATACATTAGGTTAGCGCTTGCCGCGGTGACGTCTAGTCTTGGGAGCCAAGGCCCTCCTGAGCTCGGACAACCCGCTGAGGATCCTGGGATGGGAATCCCGAGCGCGCTCGATGGCCGCCTCGAAAAAGACAGCGTAGTTTTTCTTCAAAGTAGGCGAGAGTCTCGCAAGGAAAGGCGCCCTAGAATGGGGATGTAGGATGGCATCAATGGCGTCGGTCCAAGAGGTTTCATCATCGACCAAGGGTCCAACGTCGATTTTGGAACTGATGATCTCTGTTAAAATTCTATCAATGCAATCACCCGAGTTCGGCGGCAGGTCTTCCTCCATCGGGGTAGGTGGTGGGGACGGAGGTGTCATAGCCGGTGTCGGATCCTCTTTGTGGGGAGCAGAAGGTGTCGGCCCAGCAGGCTGAGGCGCAGGCAGTGGGGGTGTTGAAACTGCGGCTGGTGAGGGAGCAGAGGGCTCCTCAGTGGTGGTCATGTCGACATCCGGTGTGTGGGTCGCAGGTCCGAGGGTCCCCTGTGCAGGCAGAGGGTCACACGGGGGCAATGAAGTCCGGCCGGGCGGGAGGCGTCGGCTCAGTTGCTGCCGAGCGAGGGCCCGCGGGATCTACAGGTGCAGGGGCCACTGATGGAGGAACAGGGGCCGCCACCGGCACAGATGAGGCTGGAGGCGCTGGTGTAGACGGTCGGGGCGCCATAGATGGTGGGGGACGCAACTCGGGCATCTGGTTGAGCGCCGGAAAGCCTGACAGCTGGGCTGGTAGGCGCCGGCGGGGTTGGCGCGGCCGGAGACGGTCCAGGCAGCCCAGGTGCGGTCGATGGTGGAAGGCCGGTGGAAGGGGGCGGTGAGGCCCGTCTGGCGGTAGTAGGACGCCCATGGAGTTGGGGGCAGTTTGCTCTTCGGTGACCTTGACCACGGCATTTCGAGCATTTGACTCCGTGGGTCAGGAAAGCCGGCCATGGCTCGCCCTTGATCCTCAGCTCGAATCGAGAGGGGAGCATTTCGACTGTTATGCCGTCATGGAGGAGTATAAAGGCCTCCCGGCGGCCGTCGGTGAAATTAAACTCTCCAACCCTAAGCTGTTTGGGGGGCGATGGAGGTTATTCGGCCCGTATCTGGAGAGAGCATCCATGACGGCGGCGTCTCCCACAAAGAAGGGGAGGTTCCCAATCGTAACTCTGATTGAAGTTCTCCTGAAGGGGAAGGTCTTGAGAAGGGTTCCCTCGATCTCGAGGCCCTCTCGAACTAGGCGCTCCGCCAGGGATCTGTTGGCGAGTCCGACCAAGTATTGCCCGTTCACCTTAGTGAACTGGACAATGTTTCCTGTGCTTCCGACCACCTTTTCCAAAGCCTTCATGTACTGGTAGGTCTGGTATTCCGGACAGAACTCGAGGGAAACAGCACTGCTCCTCGGTGCAGGACGCCTGGCGAGCCCTGGCCTCCATGACGTGTGCCCTCGTGGTCCTGATTTCCTGGACCTAGGGCATCAGTCCCGTCGACGGTCGCTGTCGGCGAGAAGTGCCAGCGCTGTTTGACTGCGCGGCCATGGCAGGCAGATCCGGCGATTCGCGGCGCCTCTTCTTGCCTTTTACGACTGTGAAGCTGTCATCCTCCTCAGAATTCACATTCTCGGCATAGTCTGCCCAGCTTCTTTGGGCATCGGCACCGCGGTTGGAAGAAGGGAGAGCCGCCAAGTTGAACGGCGCGGCCGAATTTACATATCTTCCGCCGGCGGGAGAATTTGCATAAGTTTCAATTCTCTCGTTAGTATTCGATATATTTCTCTGCGAATTGAAAATTGCAGATTTCTCTGCACAGGGCTGTGCTACGTTGCTGTGCCTTTCAGGCATTTGATCAGCTTTTAATGGGCTTTCAGCCCGTGCTAAATTCGGCGTACTGCCGGTAGCCATACACCCGCCAGGGTGGGAAAAAGGCGGAGCTCGACAAATGCGTGCCGCACGGCCGAGTGTGTGTGTGTGTGTGTGTCTGTCTGTCCTTTATGCCTGACCAAACAACTCATTGGAACGCCATGAAACTTTGGGAGTTATTTAGTATAATACTGGGAAGGTTTCTAGCAAATAAAATTTTTGAAATAACTTTTAGCCTAAAAATAATCAAGATAAATATTCTAATTTATCTGTTATAATTCAACAATCTGCTCTAAATATTATCATGATGATATGATGATTTTGTAATGTAGAAAATTAGGAAAGACAAAATTCAGGATGACACGGCAATTTATTTGAGACAAGAATAATGATACAATTCCAAGGCAAGATACTATTCCTTTAACTTCCAATTACCGAGGTAACCAATTAATATTGAATTTATTCAACTTATCGAGTATTTTTAAAGGGACCAGGAAAAAATGTTCACTTTATCGAGAGATTCGTTAGACAAATCTTTACTCGGGTAAAACCCGGGCGAAGCCGGGTACATCCATACAAGAATAATGATACAATTCCAAGGCAAGATACTATTCCTTTAACTTCCAATTACCGAGGGAACCAATTAATATTGATTTTATTCAACTTATCGAGTATTTTTCAAGGGACCGGGAAAAAATGTTCACTTTATCGAGAGATTCGTTAGACAAACCTTTACTCGGGTAAAACCCGGGCGAAGCCGGGTACGTCCGCTAGTTAAAAATCCCTATATATAGTCACGACCGTCATCGGCCGCCTCTGTCACGGATGCGCGCGCACAGGTAGGTCACGTGCTCGTCGGCAGCCAATAAAAATAAAAAAAAAAAAAAACTCCCTCGAGCCGGATTTGAACCAGCGACCTAAGGATCACCTTTGTAACATCTACAGTCCTCCGCTCTTCCAACTGAGCTATCGAGGGATGCAAACTGTATGAATAAGTTTACCTTATAAAGTCAACTAATCCTATTTCTACACAAAATGTATATATATATAGTCACACGACCGTCATCGGCCGCCTCTGTCACGGATGCTCCCTCGAGCCGGATTTGAACCAGCGACCTAAGGATCACCGTTGTAACATCTACAGTCGGGTAAAACACGGGCGTTGCCTGGGTCATTCGGCTAGTATAATATAACAATAACGCATTACATTATCTTATCGCAAAATGAGCAAGTTTTTAGCCCGATATTTGGCTATTTTCAAATTCTGGGGTCTAATTCAACCCAGATCTATCCAATATTTTTGCATTACAAAATATTAAAAATAAAAAAGGCATCTCCTGACCACGAGCACATGTGCTTTTTAGATGGCAGAGCGCCATCTAGTGGAGCAAAAATAAACTAAACGTTTATTTAGCTTGCTCCGTGATATTTGGCCAACCCAATTTCTTGATAAATCAAGAAAAGCACAATTACAAAATATGTAAATTAGTTATGGGTTTATTTTTAATAGGCTTTGAATAGTCTACATTTTAAACTGGAACTTCATATATACACTTACTTTTAAATTTATGGATTTTTAATTAGAAGTTTTATAATGGAATTGAAGAAAGTTGCCTTTTAACCTTCTTTATTTATATTTTCTGCTCGAGTTAATATCTCTCTTGATGTAACCTGGATTCCTTGAGCGTACTAAGTGAATGTTTCGATGAAAAATTATTATTTATGCTCATCAAATATGGTGCAGCAATATTATTATTATCATCATTTTTTGACTAAAATATTAAAATGTTTTAGTACTTGGCTAAGTTTAATTTTGATTGGTTGAAAATGTGAGTGTGTGACAAAAACATCATCTAGACTAAACTCTATATACTGTTAAAATTTCAGCCAGATTGATTAGATATTGAGGAAATGTGTAAGGAACGAATAAATAAATAAACATACGTTGACTTATATATATATATACAACGTGTGATCAATAATTTCCAGGAATGAGACTGGATCACGTAAAATATTCAAAATAATGAAATAATTTTATAAGGACCTTATAGATAAAACATTTATCAACACGTAGAAATAAAAATTGCTCACATAGACGCACGCTCTCACGTTTTATCGAATTTATAAGCTCGAGTATATCAGAACATTTTCGAATTTCAGTATGGACTGTATTGAAAAACAGCGAGTCTACATAGGGTTTTGCTTTAAATTAGGGAAAACAGCTTCCGAATCATTTAAAATCTTGAAGCAGGCTTTTAAAGAAGATGCCCTATCACAATCGAGGATATTTGAATGGTTTGCACGATTAAAAGCTGGTCGAATAAGCAAGAGAAAGCAAGGATGTGTTTAAATCGAAACTAAAGTGTCTTCTTATCACTTTATTTGATGTAAAGGGATTGGTACACTATGAATTCGTGCCCGAGTGTCAGACCATTAATCAACATTACTATCTTGATGTATTGCGACGTTTAAGAGAGCCTGTGCGTCAGAAAAGACCCGAAAAATAGCATAAGAAAAATTGGCTCTTGCATCATGACAACGCACGGCCACATACAGCAGTCACTGTACAACTCTATTTGGCTAAACACGGAATTGCTTTACTACCCCAGCCACCCTATTCTCCTGACTTGTTCCAAACGACCTTTTCCTTTACCCTAAAATTTAAAAAAAAAAGTCTTAAAAGGACGTCGATTTAACTCAATACCTGAAATAAAGGAGAATTCGAAGAATAATTTGAAAAGCCTGAAAGATGAGGATTTTCAGAGGTGTTTTGATATCTGGAAAAAAAGATGGAACAAGTGTATAGATAGTGACTGTCATTATTTTGAGAAATTTTAAATAAAACGTTATTATACTTTTGTATTTTTAAAAATATTTAGCATTCCTGGAAATTATTGATCACACTATGTATATTAAAAATAAAAATGGCATATCCTGACCAGAAGCACATGTGCTTTACAGAAGGCAGAGCACCATCTGGTGGAACAGAAATCAACTAAACATTGATTTAGCCTGTTCCCTGATATTTGGCCAACCCAATTTCTTGATAAATCAAGAAAAGCTATCCACTAGATGGCGTTCTGCTATCTAAAAAACACATGTGCTCGTGGTCAGGATATGCTTTCTTTATTTTTAATATCAACACCTGACTCACTTATTTTTTTATTTATTATTTTCTATTGTTTTTTCATATATATATATATAGCCTAACTTGGATAATTCAAAGTCGAAGGGACCAAAAAAAATCGAATTATCCAAAAATTCGAATTAAAAACGGAAATTCTATTTATAGGAAATTCTAGGGACCAAGATAAATATTCGAATTAAAGACGTTTGAATTATCCAAGTTCTACTGTATATATATATTAGATAATAAAAATGAATACAGTGGTACCTCGACATACGAGTTTAATTCGTTCCGCAACCTTGCTCGTATCTTGAATTACTCGTATCTCGAAGCAAATTTCCCCATACAAAACAATTGAACAACCATTAATCCGTTCCAACCTCCAAAATGTCACCCCAGTTATTTTTGTTACGTGGTTTTAAATAATAAAAACGTATTTATAAATATCAAATATTTATTGCACAAAAACAAAAAAGAGAATGTAAAGAAATAAATTAGATATCCTCACTGGTCTTTGCCTTTTTCGCTACATTTTTCTCGCTTTCACCTGTAGGCCATTTAGGCCTCCAAGGAGGTTTGTTTCTTCCTCCCTCTCAGAATGTTCCGGAAATGAGTTAGGCAAGTGTCATCAAAAAGGTCAGATGCACGACCTGTTGCAACTTTTTCTGGGTGTTTTTTTTTCCACGAACTGTGAAACTCTCTCCCACATTCCTAAGATCTCCTTTATCTCACTTGTAGAAATAACCTCCTCCTCTGACTCCTCAAAACCAATTACTTGCATAACCTCAGTATGCTGCTGTGATTGTAACTCTTGTATCTCCTCAGTCGTCAGTTCCTGGGTGTGCTCCTCGATGAGCTCGCTCACGTCTCTCTCTTCCACCTCTAAACCCATGGATTTCCCCAGAGATACAATCTCCTCCTCTACTGAAACACCGGGTTCCAATTCTTCATAGATCCTTTCAGCTACAGCTTCAGGCCACAGCTTTTTCCATGCAGAGGTCAAGGTCCTCGTTGTAACTCTCAACCAGGCCTGATCGATAATTTGTTGGCAAATCGCTATATTAAAGTGGTCCTTCCAGAACTCTCGAAGGGTGAGGTTTGTGCTCTCCGTCACTTCAAAGCAGCGCCGAAACAGATGCTTGGTGTATAGTTTTTTAAAATTAGAAATCACTTGCTGATCCATGGGCTGCAGGATAGGAGTGGTGTTGGGTGGTAAGTAGAGAACCTTTATGAATTTTAACTCCTCGAGGATATCATCTTCGAGGTTTGGTGGATGAGCAGGGGCATTGTCGAGGATTATAAGGGCTTGCACGGGTAGGTTATTTTCCTGTAGATATTTCTTAACAGTAGGGCCGAAAACCAGGTTTACCCACTCCACAAAGTACTTCCTGGTGACCCATGTCTTCGGGTTCGACCTCCACATAACTTGCAGTTTTTCTTTCAAAATCTCATGTTTACTTTAAACTTAACTTTAAAAGCACACAAAAATATAATAAACTTGAATTTGTTTATTCAAGTCTCAAAAAACAAAGCTTTGCATATAGAACAAATAATAATGAAGAAGAAGAAAGAAACATTTTAGGAAAATCAAAAACAAAACAAAAGTACTGGTCAAAAAGAAACATTTAAAATCACAGATTAATATCTTCAACACTACCGAACCGAACTCGTATCTCGAATTTCGCTCGTAACTAAAAGCAAAAAATTACTTGCTCGTCGGCTCGTATCTCAAAAAACTCGTATGTTGGGGCGCTCGTATGTCGAGGTACCACTGTATATTGGATTGAATAAAAGATTTATTTGCCAATATTTCGGTTAGCTGAACGCCAACCTTTATCAAGACATTGCATTTTTGTATAAACAAACTCAGCGCCGCATAGTGTTATAATAACACAGTTGAAATAATTTTTAAAATACAGAGTAGATGAGGGAAATTTGTATTTTTACTTACTTTGTATTTTTACAATTATTTAAACTGGGATATTATAACACTATGCGGCGCTGAGTTTGTTTATACAAAAATGTAATGCCTTTATAAAGGTTGGCGTTCAGCTAACCGAAATATTGGCAAATAAATCTTTTATTAAATACAATATATGCCTTTTTATTGGCTAATGAATTAAATATGGATTGCTCTATTTTAAAAACTGTATATATATTTAAACACAAAAAGATTTAATAGTGGACATCTTGTGTTATGAAATATCTATTGTGTGTATAAACATTTATTCGGTTAACCCAGGTTCCCCTGAGGCGTACAGAATTCGCTATCCTCCGAGATGTGCGTATAAAATATTTATTCAAAACATGAAATTTGGAGACTTTGATAATACAAATCATAAGGTTTGTGTTGGTTGAAAATAAAGAGATATTTGAATATTTTAATAAGTCTTGTAAACCTAATAATATGATATATATATTATATAATCTAAAATGCAAATATTTTATTTTTTAAAAACATGTATTTTATTTTCATCATTGACTATTCTTTTATTTTTGACCATATATTTAGAATACTTTGAATTTTGTTGTAAATATGTATAGTTGACCTACTTATTTTTTAATTCACGAATATAGGATTCATTTTATAAATTCTATATTACTGTGAAAAATAATTTTATGTGTAATTTGCTTCAAGTAATTCAAAATAAAAACTACTTGATGGGTAAATAATTATCTTTCCTATTTTCACGACTGCACTTTCAATTCTCTTATCTTTTTCAACAACAAAACAAAATAATCATAACATATATATATATTAAAAAACGAAAGAAAAAATAAAAGATAAAAAGATCAGGTGTTGAAATCAATATTAAAAATGGCATATCCTGACCAGGAGCACATGTGCATATGTGCATATGCACATGTGCATATATTATAAACAAAAATACAATTATTTATAATTTAATCGAAGGGATTATAATATATATTTATATATATATTTTTTCAAATATTTAGATTTCAGTTACATATGTAAGCTTGTCATAATTGAATGTTGATGCAAATATCCCTTGCGGGGACATCGTGTATTGTATTATAATTAATAAAATTAATATAATACACTATATAGAACGAGATAATGTATTTACGAAAATCAATATTTCGAGAGAGAGATAATATATATAATTGGAAATTACTTACGCGTCGGCGCACAAATGCTAATTATAAATAGAGTAAATAGAAAATGAAAAAAAAAAAACCCTTCGGATAAAATCTTTGTTGATTTAAAATTAAATTGAAATTAAATATTTAAAATTTATTTATTTTAAAATGGAATTTTAAAGCTGAAATCCAATTATATTTTAATAGAGTCGATTTCTAACTGCATTAGGAATTTGTTTTTGCAGTTCGCTCAGCTCTGGGGGCTGTAGCGCATCTCGCTGAAAGAAGCACACATCCTTCATTAAACATTTCGGAGGATGATTCACAGGGGAAATTGGAGGATTTCCTCTCATTCTCTCTTTCTCTATCTAATTATTTCCTTTCTGCCATTGTCAGGAGAGGAATAGTTAGCATACATTAGCTGTGGATGGCTCTAATTAGCTATTAAATGTCAATCTGAGACGTCATTGGAGCAACTCATTTGAAACAGAGAGAGGACCAAGTTTCCACGATCAGAGACTCTAATTATACCAAGAATACCAAAATGAGGACAATTTTTCATTAGAGATTTCTTTAGAAATACTCCCGAGCGCTTTATCTACGCAATTTCTGGCTCAGAATTCTATAGTTACTGATATAAAAAGAACTATTTCGGACTATCTTCGTGTAGGGTCTATGGAGACACAAGGTTAAAGGTTTCAGATGATAAAGAATCGAGATTATTTTCTCTCCTCTCTCTGGCCAAAATATAGGGAGAGGAGACCTTTGTTTTATAGATAAATTCCTTCCGGCAAAATTTGCATCTATATTTTGGCAATTTTTTTTTTGGCCATACATAGCTCCTTCCCTATGTGTGCTGTGACCCACACCTTGCAAATTTTGTTGCTACTGACATGGATCTAACGTGCTTCTGCCAAGGATCCCTCGGAGTCTTGGAGTTTTGTTCCCAGTACTTTACGTTGTTTTTCTTGCGGCGTGAATTCGTCTTTGTCGTTATATCGTCTATAGGGACATCGTCTTTTCGGAGGGAAGTCTTGGCTTTAACACGGTGGTGGAATCCTGGAGCCAGTAGCTGAAAATGTATATTACAGCACTTATTGCCTCAAGGTCTTCTCAGCGATATTCAGTTTGTCTTCCCTAATTTACCCAGCATCTCCACCAAATGTCGCGTAGACAATTAGGAAAGACGAACCTTATAATGACGTGGCAATTTATTGATGCAAGAACAACTTAAAATTTATAAAATACAAGGGAAGTATACAGAGTGGCACAAAGTATAAATATAAAAATTAATAACCTATTCATGATTCAATAAATATTTCGCTACAATATAGGTATTCTTCGAATATAATTATTAGGTTTTTTTTATCATAAATTAGTTTGAAAAGAAAATAACGCTTTGTAAAGACATTGTTATTATAAATTCATATAGTTAAAAATAAATCTATGAATATTTAAATATATTTTGTAAACATACAGGTGTATATATGTATATGTACCTGTATATATACAACATAAAGTTGCGGGAGGATGATATTCATTTACTTAAAGAAGCACCTCTCCCGTTAATTATGTATCAGAACAATGCACTGTTTTACAACCCTAATGAAAACTTTATTAGTGATGATAAAGAGTGAGCCACACAACACCGGATTTAGAAAATCCTGAAAAAAGTCTACTTGTATACCATAGTTTTGGGCTTTGGCCCTCATTAGTATAGGAGCGGCTTCGATTTCATAGAATCCCACTTCGACAGTCGATTTGCCCAACCAGCCTCTTTCAAACTCTGACATATGTTCGTAATGAGCACGAATACTTCGACGAGGCATTGATACAGTATAAATAGGCTTACTGCAAACATATTTAACGGAAATATTTAAAATAAGCTCGTGCTTGCCGAATATTGTCTAGAATACTCGTACTGGATGCGCGATTCAGATGCGCTGGAGCTCTCGCTTTGCATATATCGGCCACCAAATTTAAATCATTCGCATTTTGGTCGAAACGTCTTTGAATACGTATTTTCATATAAATCGGATAACTCCTTCTTGGTGCGTCGATCTTTTTTTGTTATAGAGTGTATATACACTACTGGTGATTAAAATTGCTACACCTGAAAGATAAATTCAATTAACAAAATGATATCGGACAAATACATTATACTGGAAATAATAAGTAATTAAATTTTCAAGAATTTTTAAGATATGGATCCTGAGAAATCAGTACCCAGAAGAACCTCCTCTGGCAGCTATAATAACCTATACACCTGTGCGCGCGCGCATCGAGTCAAACAAAGATTATATGGCATGTACAGGTACAGCATCCCATGCAGCTTCAATACGATGCCACAGTTCACCGACAGTAGTGACTGGTGTGTGGTGACGAGCCAGTCCTCGGCAAACATTGACCAGACGTTTTCTATTGGTGACAGATTAGGATAAGGTGCTAGCCAGGGCAGCAGCCGAACATTTTCTGTATGTATGAAGGTTCGTACAATATTGATAACATGTAGTGATACATTATTCTTCTGAAACGTTGCGTTGCCCAGATATCGAATAAAGGGTAATGCAACGGGCCTTAACACATCAGAAATACAACGGGACTGTTCAAAGGGTCTGGAATGCCAATAAGAGGTGACCGAGACGTGTATCCAATTGCACCCCTTACAAACACTCCAGGGGATGGGCTAGTATGACGATGTCAAATGCACGTTGGCAATATGCTTCGTCTTGATAGCGCCAAACACGAAAGCGGCCATCATGGTAATGCAAACAGAACTTTGAATTGTCTGAAGACACGACGTCACGCCATTCCTGCGTCCAGGTTCGACGTTGATCACACTATTGAAGGCGCTACTGTCTATAATGTAGCGTCAGGGGAATCCGAAGCCATGTTCGCTGGGCTGACAGTCCATGCTGCGGCAAGCGTCTTTTAAACTGTTTATGCAAACACCTTTTGACTTGCAAACGACCCCATTTCTTGGGTCAGGCTGTACGATCTTGGCTGTAAGATCCATTATCAAATGCGGGTAACATGCCAGTCTTCTCGGCTGTGATTAATAGTGAGCCGCTGAGATCCAGTACTCCGTTCTGTATGAAATTCTTGAACCCATAGATTCTATATTCTACTAGCAGTCAGGAGATCTCGACCGACGCGAGCAGCAATACAGCGGACCGATAAGCTGCAAATCCGGTAGATTACAATTATAACTATATCAAGCTCAGAAACGTTTTAGTAAGTATTTCTATTTCTTACACAAGTCATCACGACAACTTTTCACAACGAAGCAAGGTTTCAAATGGAATTTTTGTATGTGAAGCCTGCTGAACAGTCTCTTCTTTTCAACACATTATAGGTGTCGCTACCGACGCCAATTGCGCATAAATGCGCAAAAATTAATCATATATAATAACAGCTTCTTCCTATCGTGAAAATTTCAGGTCTGTAGCTTGTCGTTTTCTTGGTGTAGTTATTTTAATGGCCAGTATACTGTATATATAAAATAGAGGAATTGTGTTGACGTGATGATAGAAAGCAATGGGATGATGCTACCTCGAAATAAATGATCTGGACCAGGAAGTTTTTCGGGCACGTTGACTATTGATATCTGCTGCCGCATCGTAGTCATGCTGTACTGCAGATTCCAAAACATTTATCGTCTATATTTGCATAGAGCGCATTTTCCTGAAATTTAGGCCTGATATCAATATTTGCTTCGAAATAAGAAGTAGAATTTATTTTCGGAGGGTATCTTATTTTTCATGCACGATAATTTAAATTTATATATCACTGTTAGGTATTTATCTTTATAGACAAACACACATAAACACCTCTTTATGCAAAAAAAAATATATTTCGAATACAATTGTGCAGGCTTCTTCGAGAACATCGTGTTTCTGCCCTTTGGTTTGTCGATCGCCAATGTCGAGGCGTAATTGGCTGGATACGTCTCATTTTAAGATAAAATACTTATGAAAGGATTTAAAAGCACGAATGTTTATTTTATACATAATACAAACTTCGACTGCCCTTACTGCGATGAAAAAATATATTGGGAGGGCTTGGCTCATCAGCGGTGAACCCTCCCAGCGGTTTCGCCAATTTAATCCACCAGACCGCTTCTCAGAGCTCTAATACTGTATTGGACGATTCTGCTTATATACGCAGCACTGAAGGATGGAATCTCAGAAATCGTTTTCAAGAAAACTATGGACATAAGCTTATAGGACAGTAGAATTACATTCAAATATTTGCATCGAGCAATGCTCTTCCGCAAACAATAAAGACAAGGCCAGTTAGGCATAAATTAACACAAAGCAATAACGCGCCATCTATACATATAAAATGAAAGGATTTAAAAGCACGAATGTTTTTTTAATACATAATACAAACTTCTACTGCCCTCACTGCGATGAAAAAATATATTGGGAGGGCTTGGCTCATCAGTTTGTATTATGTATAAAAGAAACATTCGTGCTTTTAAATCCTTTCATTTTATATGTATAGATGGCGCTTTATTGCTTTGTGATAAAATACTTATACTACAAGCATCTCTTAGAAACTTGTTAGTGTTTTTTTCGAAGTTTCTCGTTTCTATATATAAGATACGATACTCTGTGGAATTACATATTTATATTTTGAATATCTTCTAATACACACAGTAAAACCTCCCTGTAAAGGACACCTAATTGTAGAGTCAAAGTGTCCTCTTACCGGAGAATTGATAAATAGTAAAAATAGTAATTTGCAAACGAAAATTTTCTTTTATAGAGAGGTGTCATCTAACACGAGTGTCCTTCTCATAGAGCTTCTACTAAGAAATCGTTTTTATTTATCTCCTTCTTAGTGAAGTTTCTGAAAAAATGTGAATAACAAAGCTTCTCGAGAAATGAATTACTCACAGGTAAATGGCGACGAAAGTTTTTAGAAATAAAAACGAATATGAGAAATAAATTTGGTTTAATATTTTTAGCGAATGTTTATGCAGGCGCAAGAGTATTTCTCGTTTATCTCTCTCTCTCTCTCTCTCATTTCTAATTATAAAAAAACTCTGAAAACCAAACACATTAGAATGCTCTAAATTTCTTGAAAAAACAACTGCGTTTCTGGAATTTTCTCAATAAATGTCGCTTCTCTCGTATTGCTTAATTGCTGTTGTCACATGCCGACTGTCTTTTTATTTGACACATGATTAAATTTTAAAACTAATTTGAGTGGTGTTTGAAAATTAAGGCGTTTGAATAATTTTAAATTTTAAAAATATTTTCCGCCCCATTTCTGAAATGTTATTTTTTCAAGCACAGCCTCTTTTATTTGAGTAGTTTGTTTGTCGCGCAAACAAATGAAAACCTCTCTTTTAATTATTAAAATATCTATTAAAATCCTATTTCGATTTTCATTTTAAAACACCGAAACAATATTTCTTATTTTCAAAATATTGCAAATTTTCAATATATATATATCCTTCTGCATATATATGCATCCTTCTGTATATATATTTATATTTATATAGCTTATATATTTATATTTATTTATAGTAGAGTTATATCTATAATATACGAAAGATAATTGGTATAAGAAAAGGAGTATTAATAGTTAAAAAATAAATTAGAAAAATATTATTTTTAAGGTTAAAAAGGTTTTGTATTTTTTGTAACAAAATAGGGCTATAACAAGTTCACGCTGTAGCTTCGGCAGTTAGGCGTCATAGTAGCCGAACATAGGGGAGGAAAAAGGAAGAATTGAAGGTATTAGGATAAGAAAAAGAGAAAAGACAACCATGTTAACCTTTTATCAAACTTTTAAAATTAATATACAGTTAAACCTGTCTATAGCGCCCCCTCTAAATAGCGTCTTCCTCTATATAGCGCCCGATTTTAAACATTAAAATGTAAACATTTTACATTAAAAGTAACCTGTCTATAGCACCTCCTCTCTATTGCACCCTATTTTGGTGAGTCCCAAGAGGGGGGCGTTATAGACAGGTTTAACTGTATATATATTACAGTATATATATTCAAGTTTCATTGTTTAAAATAAGCTCTGATTCACATTATCATTAAAATCAAATTCTATCAATTAATATATAACCTAAATAAAAAAAATCTACAAATTTTCGAATTCTCATCGCAAATGAGCAAGTTGAAAATTGCTGAAATTTTTATTTTTTAAATGCCTTTATTTGGGTTAAAAAAAATAGTAGGTTAAGTTTTTCTATTAGGGGTTTAAAAAGAATAATGCATTGTTCTAATGCATAAGGGAGAGGTGCCTCTTTTGGTACATGAAAATCATCCTCCCGCAACTTTATGTTGCTCTCTAGCCTGAAAATTAGCCCTTGTCACTTCACCAGCTTTAACACCTTTTTGGTAAATTTGACTGATTCTCTAACTCCTCTCGTAGGATGTTATAAAATCGAAGCCGCCCTTCTACTGAAGAAGGCTATAGTCCGAAACCATGGCATACAGGTGGGCCTTTTGTCTGAATTGTCCAAAACTGGTGTTGTGGATCACAAACTAGTGATGTTTTTTTGCTTATCCCTATTACACGTGGTACAGGCCATGATAATCATGGTGGGTAGAAGTAGGCGACTTCTTTTACTGTAAGTGCACCACATGTCTACACAATGTGAAACGCAATTCGACTCGCTGGTGGAGTTGGATCTTTGCAAGAATCGGGGGCTATTGGAGCATTTTTTTTAATCAGAAAAAGTGCCCAATGCGGGAATCGAACCCGGGTCGTAGTGATCGAAAACCGACGGTTTAGATCATCCTTCCACCGACCCCCATACTAGTAATGTTTTTTTTTTTAATAGGGCGATAAACGTAATGCATTTTTATAATGAATAAATAAAAGGAGAAATACCTCTTTTGGTACATTGTATATCCACTATATAAATATTAGACTATTTCAAAGTGTACGTTTAAAAAGTAACGACTCTCTTTCTAAACTGCTGTTCTATTTGTGCAGAACGCATACATGTGGCCGATGTTAGCACAGACTAATCTTTTATTGCATCTAACGGGAGGAGTCTTGAAACCGGTCTTATCTGCCAAAATGATTAGCTAATAAAATAGTTGAATATTTCAAGCCAAATGCATTGCAACTTTGGAAGACGATATATTCATAATCTTAATAGGTACCTTTACCTTTTATTAATTTAGAACAGTGCATTTTTGAAAGGGAATTGTGCTTATTATGCATATTACTATCACTCTCTCGCCAAATTGCAATATCTATCAAATTTTAACAACACAATGAGACTGGACGATAAACTTTCTTTCTTACACCCTCGTTAGAATGTTTTATTCAGAAGAATTATCTCGCAGATAGAAAATGATCCTAAGAATGTGTTCTTAGAAGAAAGATGGGTCCAACCTCTTTGAAATATTGATTTTGAATAAAAAAATAATGGATAGGATATTTTTAAAGGACACTTTAAAATGCATTATTTGACTTTAAAAAATCATTATCAAACAGAATGAAAATATTAAATTCAATCTATTTTTGTCAAGGAAAAAAAATTTTATTTTATCTTAATTTATTAATAGGAAGCAATTTGTTTATTATGGTTTTATAGATTTCTGGAGGAAATTATCTCATTTAAATCAGTTTCTGCATCACCTTGGTTTTTGAAGTATTTCATTAATAGAATAAATGGTCTGGGTGCTTGAAGAGGAAGTCTGTGATCGAGATTTGATGGGTGACCAAGTCTATCTGTAACACACAGTTTTAAAGATTAAGGTTGCAACAATATAAAAAGGAAATGATTTAAAAGCACGAATGTTTCTTTTATACATAATACAAACTTCTACTGCCCTTACTGCTATATTTTTTCATCGCAGTAGGGGCAGTAGAAGTTTGTATTATGCATAAAAGAAACATTCGTGCTTTTAAATCCTTTCATTTTATATGTATAGATGGCGCTTTATTGCTTTGTGTTAACAAAAAAAAAAAAAAAAAGGGAAAAACTTTTTCCGACTAATGTTTTTCCCCGACATATTTTCTCTTACACACTTGTAGACCTGTATGATCGTTTTATAATGGCATGCAGCAATCACTTATCATAATTCACATTTCTGTATAGTAAAAAAGTGCATCATTAGTGCCACATCGAAATTTGT
>CP092886.1:150640190-150652094 GCA_030710605.1 Cordylochernes scorpioides
TATATTTCCAAAAATATATATATATATATTCATGATAAAACGGTTTACATTTCTAAAATAGCCTATATAATTGATCAAATTATTTATTTAAAATATACTTCCTGCACATATATATCCCTGTATATATGCTAAGCATATATGAAATCAAATAAAGAAAATAAATTTCATTAAACTTGGCTCAATTTCTGCATTTCATCTTATCGTAGTGTCCAAGTTACAAAAGACCATTTATAGTTAAACATCAATCCAAATAAACGCACACTTATATGCAGGGTATGTGATTGCATAATTAAATATTAAAATTACAATTATATTCTCACAATGATAATCATTTTTATTTAAAAACGCTAGCTTTCAAGCGTTATTCGCTCTTCAACGGGCTTACAATAATATCGACTTGATCCCACCAGAAATATTTACAAAAAACAAACGCGCGCCGCGTGGATATTTATACATTTTTCTAAAAATATATATCTAATGAAAAAACAAAATTTGTTTTTCAGGTTGTTTGATAATTGAAGGAGACCAAAAATATAATATTACATATTTAAGATTAATTTTTGTATTTAAATATGCCCCAAGCACCAAATTACACTAAATTTGTTCGTTAATACAGTATTTACAATAATTCCTTGTTCCAAACGCAACTAAGTCTATTTTTGCGTATAGACTATATATGTCCTGTATATGATATGGTTTTTGATTGTATAAAATGAGATGACCAATTTCATGTCTTCCTTCCACCAAGGCTCACACATGTGCCGTCTAAGGCTGCGGTCGTTATCCCGCGGAAGACGCTGGCGGCACCCAACGAATTCCAATTAACATTCCGTCCCGGAAGGTGAACGCTCCTCACCGCGGAACAAAAGGGGGTTGACAAAGGCACCCCTAACGGCGCAAAGGGTTACACGCTCTAAAAAAATCCATTTGTGTACATTTTTTTCTGTCAACTCCATGTGGGTTCCTGATAATAATAAACTTGCCAAAACTCTGCCGGAAATGCCGATCACTCCGAGGGTTTTTTTAATAGGCTCTTGAGGACTGCCAGCGTGAGAACTGACTCCGCGTGTCAACGAACCCTTTCGTTAGCATTCCCCGCATTACTCCTGCAGCTTGCTGCCTAATCTATTATTGAAGGTATACATTGTATATGCGCCTTTTTATTTTAACGTTCGTAAAATTCCTTATTCTGAGTTTGAATTTATCCTTAGGAGAACAAAATTTATTTGCCTTCGAATAAATAAAACATTTTAGGATCAAGAAATATTTTTTAATGAATATCTCAATATATTCACACGCACAACAGTATTCTACTATATTTCCAATTAAACAATTGATTTTTACTGTTTATTTTTTGCTCTCTCTCCCTCTTCACGTTATATTTTAGAATAGAAAAATAATATAAATAATAACCAGTAGATTTTAAAAATATTTTTTGTGTATGCGTTATACCTTCTGAATGATCAACTCACACACACACAAAGCTTTATTAAGACCAGCTGTCTTATACAGATTCACCACAGGAAGAAATAATAGATGGAGCTCCTATACTCCAGGCAACGCAGCACCCAACAACAGCCTCCTGGTCCGACGCATGCCCAATGACCATACGTTCCTTTGTGCATACGTCATGGTTAGCGAATCACTGAACAGGCGGGTGTGGAATCAGCCGCGTTCTAGTCTTCGCTTTCCTCGTCCAAATGGACCACGCCATTCGGCGATTCAATTAATCTCCTCCGAACGGTGACTGCGGCCTTGTAGAATTTATATAAACCAAAAAGAAGACCTTGATCAAACGTCATTGCATTCATCCAGTTATAAATTTGTTGACTATCGGATTGAGACAAGGATAAGTCACCCAAGAGTTCCCCTCTTTGTTTCTCCAAGAAACAGCAAACAAAAATTGTATGCATGAATTCGTCTTGTATTCTGATATTACATAGACCACAAGTTAAAGGACAGTCAGTCTTCCAACGCTTTGATCGATTTTCTGGGAATAACAGCCATAGGAGTCTCAGTTGTGCAATAAGTCTTTTAATTGCCAGAGGATTATTTGTGAGTAGATATAGTTCATGATCAACTCAATAATCTAGAGAATGAATCTATGCTAAAGAAAGCCGTCAGATTCGATTCCAGTTCTTGCATCCACTTCAACTATGTCTTCATTCAGACGAGATGTGTGAAACTTGGGAAGCGTGAGTCAGATGGATCCCGTAGGGAAACTCGTCGGGGCTCTGAGTCTTTCATTCTGTGAGTCACAAACAACTCTTAGGCAAGTTTTTCACAGAGTAATTATATTTAAAATCTAATTTAATAATAACAGTAAAACCTGTCTATTATTATAATTGTTGCTCAAAAAGGCAATGATAAAAGAGATTATGCACAGAAAAATGTCTTTATTTTAGTATATATGCACAATTAGCATACACAATTAAACTTCTTGAATGCGATCCCTCCTGAAGGCGAGTCTAAAGCGACCTCTTTTTAAAATATAACTGGTTTAATCTTCCGAAATCGACTTTAAATTTTAAAAATTATTTCTGCTATTGGCTCTGCTAATCTGTGTCATAATTATGACTTTTCACTTTTGCGTTCTTTCTAATATTAAGTTCATTTTTCTATTTACCCAAAACGTCCAAACTCTCTAAATCTTCCAATTTTGGTCGAATATTTGCGTGGCCGCCTTGAGAGGTTAGACTGTACCGCATACCAACCCAAGTTACAGGTGTAAGATATCCTAAGAAAATCCATATATATAGCTCGAAAGCTTACGATGGTCAGCGTTATATACTAAAATAAAGAACGTGATCTCAGTTTTTAACAGTGATACCTGTCTTGAGCGGTCACTCAGAGGACAATGGCTCGATAAATCACAGGTCGTCTCTTACCACAGGTCAAGTACACTTACTTAGTAACCCTGCACCATCTTAACCTACTACAATCAATGCCTTAATAGCTTTATATATAGGTAGAAATATAGCGTGACCATTTTTCGCTAGCTGATTGGCTCTCTGCTGTAACGTGAACTCAACCAGCCTATCAGCGTTGAGATTAATAAAGCGAGCATGTAACATCGAGAAGTTAAATGAAATATTGAGGGTAAAAATATAGGAATTTCCTTTTGTTTTTACTGCTGTTACGTAAAAAAAAAATCGAATTATTATTTTTTAAAATTGTTTGAGCATTTTAAATTTTACTTTATTTCAAAAGGTTGTATATTTATGGATCATATTAATATTGGACTTTTTTAATCTTTGTATTACAATAAAAGCTCTATGAGAGGTCACTCCAACTATAGGACTCCTCTAGACAAAGAACAGTTTTCATCGCCAGAATTTTTATTGATTACTCATGGTAAAAACTTAAGGAAGTGGAAAGTCTTTGATGTGGCCAGTCTTCTATATATATATACTAGCCGAATGACCCGGGAAACGCCCGGGTTTTACCCGATTAAATGTTTTTATTCAAATACTATTCGTTACAATTATAAATTGGCACCGTGGATGTCACTTTTGTGAAACGTCCCGCTCCAAACTTTGTGTGTTTTTAAAATATAAAAATAATAATATGAAAGACTAGACAAATGGCCCGGGCAACGCCCGGGTTTTACCCGAGTGCGTATATATTTTAAAAATGTTTTAATTAAAATACTATTCGTTACAATTATAAATTGGCGCCGTGGATGTCTCTCTTGTGAAACGTCCCGCCCCAAACTGTGTGTGTCTTGAAAATATAAAAATAAAAATGTGAACGGAAAATATGTCCAGGGTAGCCTAGTGGTCATGGCATCTGCCCGGTAAGCGGAAGGTCGTGGGTTCGATTCCCATCCCTTGACACTTTTTTTATTTTATCCATTCTGACCAAAATCTATCCGTGAACTTCACACAGTGAACTTCACACAGAGAGAATAAGGCAATTATATAAGTAGATAATCCAAATTGTGCCTTATCACACACTATTTTTTTATTTGGCCTTATTACCTTGTGTTTTTATAATCTATGACGTAATGCCGGCGGCGCGCGCCCGTTGGCTGCCGGCGAGCACGTGACCTCCCTGTGCGCGCGCATCCGTGACAGAACCGGCCGGCCGGCCCATGACGGTCGTGACTATATATGTTGATAATAATAATAATAATTTAATAATAATAATAATTATTATTATTATTATTATTATCATTAGATAATGATCATGATCATAATGATGATGCGCGCGCACCCGTGACAGAACCCATGACGGTCGTGACTATATATGTTGATAATATAAATGAGTTTTAAAAATTGTAAAAAAAAAATGCATCGGCCGGGAATCGAACCCGGGCCGCCCGCGTGGCAGGCGAGCATTCTACCACTGAACCACCGATGCTTTAAAAAATGGCCATATTTAGGTATTCATTCCATTCCGGATTAGTCCGGGTAAAAAAAAGTTCTTCAAATGAAAAAAAAAAAAATAGCCAAAAATACTAATCAAAATGCAGCCGAAAATTTTCCTCAGGTTTATAAAAAGCGACATGCAAAATTTGGTACCAATTGGTTCAGTAGTTTTTGAGTTTATCGCGAAACAGACAGACAGACAGAAATTGACTTTTATATATATATATAGAGATATAGAGATTTACTCTTCATTGTTGGCTTTTTATCTTACATTCATTCTTCATTGTTGGCTTTTTATATTACATTCACTCTTCATTGTTGGCTTTTTATCTTACATTCACTCTGTTGGCTTTTTATATTACATTTACTCTTCATTGTTGGCTTTTTATCTTACATTCACTCTTCATTGTTGGCTTTTTATATTATATTTACTCTTCATTGTTGGCTTTTTATCTTACATTCATTCTTCATTGTTGGCTTTTTATATTATATTTACTCTTCATTGTTGGCTTTTTATCTTACATTCATTCTTCATTGTTGGCTTTTTATATTACATTTACTATTCATTGTTGGCTTTTTATCTTACATTCACTCTTCATTGTTGGCTTTTTATCTTACATTCATTCTTCATTGTTGGCTTTTTATATTACATTCACTCTTCATTGTTGGCTTTTTATCTTACATTCATTCTTCATTGTTGGCTTTTTATATTACATTCACTCTTCATTGTTGGCTTTTTATATCATATACGAATGACCCGGGCAACGCCCGGGTTTTACCCGATTAAATGCTTTTATTCAAATACTATTCGTTACAATTATAAATTGGCGCCGTGGATGTCATTCTTGTATAATATATAAATGAGTTTTAAAAATTGTAAAAAAAAAAAAAAAATGCATCGGCCGGGAATCGAACCCGGGCCGCCCGCGTGGCAGGCGAGCATTCTACCACTGACCCACCGATGGTTATGAAAAATCCCATCCGTGAGCTTCAGACAAACAGACAAACAGACAGAATAAGGCAAATATATAAGTAGATGATCTGGCTTTTGTTTTCTGCTCGAATGAATGTTTTTCTGTTAGAATTTTGTTCCTGCGTACAAAATAATGAACTGGTTTCACCCGTGGTCTCTGCTTTTTGGAATTTTTCCCGATATAATTTTGTATCTGATAATCAAACATGATACAGCAATATCGTCAATATCATTTTCTGAATAAAAATATATAGTTTTAATAATTGATTTATATATTTTTTAAAATAGCCTATCGTCTTCCCCGTATTTTTTTACCTATGTATGGAAATTTTGGTTTGAATTAGTGAACTACTGCGAATTTGTATACCGGACATACAGACATACAAACATTCATTTTTATATATATAGAGATATATATTTTTTTTCTTTTGAAGGGGACAGAGGCATTTTTGTTCACACTTGGTTATCTCATGTGTCTTAAATAAAGGTCATTGTGTATCAAATATCTTTCAGAGTTATTGTCTGAATCCCGAAAAGGAACAACTTCCTTAAGTTTTGTCCACATACATGTGAGTGTAGTTATACTCTCCGGTAAGAGCATACCTATGAATAAAGGACAATTTGGCTCGGACACTAGAAGTACTTCAGAGAGAGTTGAACTGATGCAGTTGTAAGTTCAATTAATCTCGAAAATGTGTGCGTCGCATGTGTGTTGTGGTGTATTGTGTGCGTTGAAAGGCTTGTTCTCATATAAAGGTATATAGACCCTAACCAATGAAGATGGTTTATATTAACGAAGAAATATTAAATTTCAATTGTCCCCCCCTTTCCCCCAAATAAATTGTGAAATAATTCAAAAAGCGAAAATTTAAAAATTAATACACTCTCAATATAAGATACGATATCTCTCTTCATCTAGACACGGCAGCGTTTTTAATTGAAGCGTTTTTATCTGTCATATTTGGCTGAAGAAAAGGTTTGATACAAAATAATGAATGCAGAAAAGCATACACCCAACAATTTAGTTCAATTAATAATTTACAAAAAAAAATACTATCCTAAAAATTAAACATATTAGGTTAAATTGCGTCTATTTGTATTGCAAGTGCATCACATGAGTAGATACAATGCTTGGGTTGGACTTGGGAATTAGGCCAGGGCAATGCAAATAGTAACATATGTTTGTTCGCAAATTACAGTTAAAATTCAATTGCCATCTATCGTTGAAATTTGTTATAATTATTTTTGGCAATATGTGCTTCTTTTCACATATCAAATAATATATCTAAAGACTTTACTGCAATGATAAAATGATTGGAATGATTCCCCTGAGAATAGTGACAGCAGGTCACTGAAACTTTTAGATTTAAATAAATAATTGGTTGATGTGGCTATATATTTTCTGCAGTGATAAAAGTTATTGAATGAGAGGGCTTGGATCATTATGATGAGCCAAGACCTCTCATTCAATAACTTTTATCGTTTCAGTAAGGTCTGTAGAGATATTATTTGATATGTGAAAAGAAACAAATTACCAAAAAATAATTATTGCACATTTTTGTTTATTAAAAAAATATATATATATTTAACTTGTTCTGAGAAGTTAGAACATGCGCAGAGGAAATCATAGGTTTCTTGTCAAATAGGATTTTTTGTCGATTTATTTTATCTCTATTAATCAATAAGCCTTGAATCATCCATAGAAAGAGAATAAGGTGGAGTAAGTCATGCAACAAGCGCAAGTTGGACGTCCTGATTGCCTTCTTCGAGTTCTTATGAATGCCTTGTACCCGCCCAAATGGTGTTTTCCTGCCGATGCTACTATGCCGTTAGTCTCACCCTTGTATGATGCCAAGGTATATTGATTTAAGAATATGAAATCTTCCTTAGGAAGTATTTCTTTCTTTTATATTCCACTATATTTTTGTTCATTGTTTCAATTATCCTCAACATGAAATTAAATAGCCATCTTAGGAAAAAGTTCGTGTAGTAAAAGAGAAATCTATTTCTTTTAAACAATTTCAAAAATAATAAAATAATATTGGTAAAAACATATATTATTACTCGTAAAGATAGAGGCTGCCTGGCCGGCATTCATATTTCTCTCTCTCTCTCTCTTGAAAATAAAGATTGTAAATCTTTTTATTACCTCGACGTTTCGACAAAATCTTTTGTCCTCGTCAGGAGCAAACAAAAATTAAAAAAATTGGCAAGGCGTTAAAATAATTTAACCTTAGAATATTTTTTAACGCCTTGTCAAATGTTTTAATTTTTGTTTGCTCCTGACGAGAACAAAATATTTTTGTCGAAACGTCGAGGTAATAAAAAGATTTACTGGCTGAAGTATCTTTATTTTCAAGAAATATATTATTGCTACTAAAATATTTGATGGTGGTAATACTTATATCTTATTTTAAAATAGGCACTCTCTCAATAAAACAATCTGCATTCATCTTGCCGCTCCCTATAAGTGGCTCCAACTCTTGCAATTTAGTTTCCTACAACAGTATTAATTTCTACCGGTATAACATCATCATAACTGAGAAATGGAAGAATTATAAACCACGAATGTTTCTTTTTTCAAACACAACAAATTCTTCTACTTCTTTTTTCATAATTTATGCACCTTATCCCAGTACAATATCACATTTGTACTACTTTTTCACATT
The DNA here is from genome assembly GCA_030710605.1 of Cordylochernes scorpioides. Classification (NCBI taxonomy): domain Eukaryota; kingdom Metazoa; phylum Arthropoda; class Arachnida; order Pseudoscorpiones; family Chernetidae; genus Cordylochernes; species Cordylochernes scorpioides. Next base: position 150,648,203 of record CP092886.1, read on the forward strand.
GTGTCGCGGTCTCACGCAATTCTGGCCTCAACTACCCGTTTCATGATTTTTCAAGATGCCTGAAGGACCAATTTTTTTGGTCGTTGAGGTACAGCTTGCACCACGCTGATGAGGGCCAACAGCCCGAAACGCGTACGTGGTTGGCTTTTCTTGATTAATCAAGAATGGGTATTTGGCCAATTCTGGAATAATTAGAAATCAACGAGAATAGTTGATATTTATTCCGATAAATGGCGCAAGCCATCAGAAACTTTCAGTTGCATGATAAGGAGATGCCTTTTTCATAAAATTATTCCACTGTCCTTACTGCGATGAAAAATATATTGGGAGGGCTTAGCTCATCAGTGGTGAACCCTCCCAGCGGTTTCGCCAATTTAATCTACCAGACCGCTTCTCTTAGAGCTCTAATACTGTATTGGACGATTCTGCTTATATACGATGCAATGACGAGTGGCATTTTAGAATAGTTTTCAAGCAAACTCTGGACGGACATAAGCTTTTAGGACAGCAGAATTACATATAAAAGAAGAATTTGTTTTGTGTTTGAAAAAAAGAAACATTCGTGCTTTATTTATTTATTTATTTCATCTCAATTTGCAGGTGTTACATTCGAGCACAGCTCGCGAGTCACCTTGTCCAGATTATTTACACATGGCGAGTTGTAATGCTGGAGTGCCCCCCCCCCCCGAACCTTACAGGAGAGCAGTTGTTGGGTGTTTGGCTGTCAGCTAGCCATTGGGTCCAGGTCGTCGGATTCGGTGGCTGAGGTCACCTTGAATTTGAGCAATTTCTTGTATAGTTGGATTTGATGATTTTTGAAATTGCGAGAATAGTCTTGTCGCAGAATCTTGATAAATCTCTTCTATATTAGGCTGGTTGAGATCTTCTTTGAGAAATTTGTTTGAAAGATTGAATGGGGCTCCTATAGTGGTTCGTAAGCAAATCCTCATGAAGGACTGTAGGAATTCATTCGTGCTTTATAATGTTTCCATATTTTATCTATAGACGGCACGTTATCGCCTTATATCATAACTATTGATATTCATTATACATGCCGCTGGTTATAATATCAATGAAAACCTATGCATGCCATCACAGAAGAAACATAACGGAACTTTCAAGGATCAATAACAATGAAGCAATTTAAAGATCAAGTCCACACCGTAAACTTGCATGGATGAAATTTAGGTTTCTAAAAGCATTTTCGACAAATAAACTGTCAATTTTTAAATATGATATGTGTATCTTCTGTTTTTTTAAGGAGACAGATGCAATTTCTTTAACATTTGGTTATCTCGTGTGTCTTCAATAAAGATCTCTGTGTATCAAATATCTTTCAGAGTTATTTTCTGAATCCCGATATACATGCTAAGAGGCATATCTTCTTTATGTTTTGTCCATGAGTGTATATACGTATAAGCAGTCGCCTTCTTCTACCCACCATGATTATCATAGCCTGTACCACGTGTGCTAGGGATAAGTAATATATATATATACGTATATAACCACAGGTAGAGTTTATGTATAGTAGTCTTAAAAGAGTCGCGATACTGGAGAGGACGCATGCCATGAGCATTTCCAAATAGTTTCGAAACCAATTTTCTGAATCCGAAAAATACTGGTCAACAATGGAAAAAAGGTCAGAATAATCTTTTGAAACAGGTAATAATCAGAAAGTATAACACTAGTTCCGGCTGAAAGTGTGCGTGAACATTTGAAAGGAAAACATGAAGTTATATACAACTTTTTTAAAGTATGAACGTTACTTAGAAGAAAGTAAATACGAAATTTATCGGCATAGTGAATGATACATTGATACATACATGTTGTATTAACCGAAATAGAGTCAATATAGAAGAAATAATCTGTTGTAGAAGATGGTTAGACAAGACTTGAATGCAGGAATTCACCTAATCAGGAAGGTATGCCTTGAAGACTCGGCGATAAATGGAGAGCAAATGACGGAATTTTTTTCCATCTACCATTGTTTCACACAGCGATACATTATTCTTTACGCGTTAAGGTTGTGATCTAATTTGATATATCAAAATGAATAAAATGTTTTCCTAGGATCCAGGGCTGAATACTATCTTCTGTTTTAGTAATATAGATATTAAGCAATCGCGCGCGGACATTTTGCTCGTTATATTGAATTCAATATTTCGTTCTTGCTATATACATATTTAAACAACATAAAATTGAGGGAAGATTGTATTCATGCACCAAATGTGGCTCCTTTCCCTTAAATGTGTATTAAAACAATATATTTTGTTTATTACATCGGTAAAAAACTTAAAGATGGTGATAAAGAATGAGGCGCAAAACTATATTTGCAAATTCGGACAAAAAGTCAACCTGTATACCATGGTTTTGGGCTATGACCCTCATCAGTACAGGGGCGGCTTCGATTTTATTACATCCTACGAAAGAAGTTATGAAATCGGTGGATTTTCCAAAACTGGTGTTGTGGCTCATATATATTCCTTAGCTTCACCTTTTAGTTTTTATTAGAGCGATAAATAAAATGAATTGCTTTTAATGCATGTTTAAAGGGAGAGGTGCCTCTTTCAGTATACAAATATATATATGCAGAGATTTATTGTTGCTCAAATCCGAAAATAAAAATATTTTACAAAATATTGTAGCGAAGTATTTATTATTTTTATAGCATTTATTTATAGATGAAGAATTCTTCTACATTTCTCGCCTGTTGAAGGGTTTTTACCCGAAAGCTTGCACCTATGCATAAATAAAAGAAACTCGTCTTCCTTCACCATGTTTTTTCGTTTAGTTTAATAGCATTTATTATTTTACACTAGTATTAACAGAGTATCACATTTTTCATGTTTATATTTTATTACTCTGTAGACTTCCCTCATTCCTTTATCTTTTGTTTATCCTTCATAGTTTGTTCTTGCCTTAAATAAAATTGCTGTCTAATCCTGAAGTTTGTCTTTCCTAATATTCCACGTGGCAATGTATTAATATAAGAGTATCTCAATGTAAATTATTACGATACATACATATCTTTACGTCCAACAAAATGTTGTATAATTGTGAGTTTCATACTTTCGAAGAGGAGGAAACTGATGGAGGAGTTCTTTGACATTTCCACCGGTGATACTTACCTGAGAGACCAGTGGCGATCATCAATGTCAACCTTCCCACGACAGGACACAGGAAAAGGAGAAACGTTTAAGATAAAGTAAGAGTCTTACCAACTTGTATCATCTGCAATAGGAAGGAAGAGGCAATACCAGATCATCTTCATTCATTTATGTGAGTCAACATGGGCATCCTTTATACAATAATCCACAGCCAATTATAGAGGAAGTGAATGTAGATTGCCACTTGACCTAGTGTGGTAACACTTTGAGATAATAAAACACATTCTTTTGTTTTAGCATAGATACAGGGTGAGGGAGGTATAATTTGGAATTAACTTTGACAGATATATCGAAAAATGAATACAACTTCATATATCAATATATTGATGTATAAAGTGCAACAGTATATGTGAGTACAGAGTGAATTAAAAAATACTAGTCGTGAAATCTCATTTTAACCCCAAGCCAAATGCGTGTCATCATAGAGAGATTGAATTTCCATGAGAGGAAACAAGAATTTGAAGAATTAATCTCTGAATTTATTGCGGCATTGAAAAAGTTGAGTCAAAATTATAACTTTTTTGACCTAGATGATAGACAAAGGAATGTCCCTTAGTCTGTGGAGTTAAAGATGCAAATTTTCAAGAAAGACGTCTATCAGTATCTGAGATAAGGTTTGAAAGAACGCAAAATATTGATTTAAACAGCGAGATGGCATCTAAAGATGTGGCTACAATGGGGAATGGGAAAATATGTTTATTGTAAAGGAGAAGAAAAAGGAAACT
>CP092886.1:150652194-150740713 GCA_030710605.1 Cordylochernes scorpioides
TAAAACCAGACGCCATCTATTGACCGTCGCCGCAACTAGCGGCCTCGGGTCTGTGACAAAGCCACAACACCAGCTTTGGCAAACTGAAAAGCGTCCACCTAGAGACCACGGTTTCGGGCTAATGGCCCTCGTCAGTCTAGGGCGGACTTTATTCCATGAGATCCACACGGGATCTAATGGAATCTTTACAATCTGCCAAAGAGGTGTTTAGCTGGCAAAGTGGCTGGGCCATATGTCTGGCTGGGCATTTGTCAAGATTCCATTAGATCCCGTGTGGATCTCATGGAATAAAGTCGGCCCTAGACTAACGAGGGCCATTAGCCCGAAACCATGGTCTCTAGGTGGACGCTTTTCAGTTTGCCAAAGCTGGTGTTGTGGCTTTGTCACCGACCCGAGGCCGCTAGTTGCGGCGACGGTCAATAGATGGCGTTTGGGTTTAGACGTCTATTTTGACGGGAGAGGCGACCCTTGTATATATATATATTATAGCAGCAATTTTTATTACAAGCCTAAAAGTGCGCCATATTTATTTTAAAATATTAAATATTTAAGCGCTATATTAATTAATCTTTTTTTTTTTAAGTTAAGTAGTTCAAATTTTTAAATACAGAGTGCGCGCTTTGGCCTTATAATTAATAACTAACTTATTACCTGAACTCGTTCTACGTTTCTTCGTAATCTAGTGACACGGGCAGTTTATGGGACCATGCTTGCTGGACATCTATACAGTTCTTTATGTGAAAGGGATCCTTGCTGCATCTTCTTTACTATAATGAGACGCCAGGTTTACAGAAGCAAAGGTAAGAATTTCACTTTTATTCTGTAGGTAGCAATATATCTTTGCCCTTAACGCATGTCTGATCTCTTACCTCCGTGTGAATTGATATTCTAATAATACCTCGAGCTTCACAAAAATAATAAAACTAGGATATAATGTAAAAGCTTCAGATTTGGCGCTATATAGTTTGAGATCACAGGAGAAATAACAGGAAACGACAATTGAGTTTTTTTTTTAATTACAAAAAAATTTCTCGAAGATGTTTTCCCTCCTCCGCATTGATCATTGATGCAAACCAGGATTTGAATCCACTGCAATATGGCACAGTCCGCGTCGTAAAATATTAATGAAAATGTTATATCCTCGATGGCATGTAGGATTTAGAAATGGCAAGCGGGTGACACAAGATGATAGTTCTTTATTTGGTCTGACTTATATACATGTATGATATTAAAATTCGAAACTATTATGGACGCGTATGATTCTTTTTTAAAATAAACAATTTCTACTTTAATTTTAAAAAATAATTATATGCGTCCATAATAGTTTCTAATTTTGATAACAGATGGCGCGCTAGTGCATCATAATGTATGATATTGATAAATACCAATGACAACAATACCTTGTTGTCAATACACAATACTTCTCCCTTCTAAGACAAGTCACAGTCTTTGAGGCAACTAAGAAGTCGAATATTCCGGCTTTCTATCTTGGATGGGTGGTGGCTCTTCAGAACTACTGCATGGTAGATTTTACAGCTAAGCTGAGCCCCCATTGTGCTCAATTGATGGACCTTCTATCAGAGATGAGCCCTCATACGGATCCTGGTCTTCCTTTATTGCTCTTGGTCTCGGCTTATGTATGTGTTGTTGTGTCTCCTGATCATTCACATCCTGTATATCGTAATTCCTGGAGCCAGTGGCTCGGATTACTTTTACTGGAAGCCACTTGTCCCAGCCATTTATAGCTTCTATATAATACATTTGAATTCTGTTCAAACCTTCGTGCAGTACTCTTGTGTCGAACCCGTTCCTGGTCATTTCTTTGTTGCTGCACAACTGATTTGCTTTGCACGACTCCACTTTGATACCTAGTTATCAAGCCAGTTCCTTCCAATGAGACTTGGCCCTACACCTGTGACAACTAGCAAGGAAAGTTTTGCCTTCTTTTTCCTAAATTCCACATTTTTCAAAAATGAACCTTTGATCTGAAGTCCTTGATTCCACTGCTTAAGAGCTATGTTTTCCATAACTAAATTTTTATTTTTCCATAATTCTTTGAAAGTTCTTTCCGAGATAATAAATCTGCTTGTTCCGGAGTTGATTTGCATATTAAGGTTTCTTTGATCAATGCGCAATTTCAAGTGCGTGCTATTATCATAACGTCTCTCGGAAATAAAGCGGATATTCACCTTCTCCTGAACAATCAAGTTTACCTTTTTACCTTTCTTCCTGTAGCAAATGGCTTCTACATGTACTAATTTTCCACAAGCATAAAACTTGGCATTATTAAAGAAGCATCTTTCTTGATTGTGATTCCTTTTCCCACAATGTTTGCAAGGAAACTGCAAAGTTTTCACATTTCGATCAGTTTCCTTTTTCTTTTCCTTTACAAGAAACATCTTTTCCCGATTCCCCATTGTAGCCACATCTTTAGAAGCCATCTCGCTGTCTAAATCAATATTTTGCGTTCTTTCAAAACTTATCTCAGATACTGATAGACGTCTTTCTTGAAAATTTGCATCTTTAACTCCACAGACTAAGGGACATTCCGTTGTCTATCATCTATGTCAGAAAAGTTATAATTTTAACTCAACTTTTTCAATGCCGCAATAAATTCAGAGATTAATTATTCAAATTCTTGTTTCCTCTCATGGAAATTCAATCTCTCTATGATGACACGCATTTGGCTTGGGGTTAAAAATGAGATCTCACGACTAGTATTTTTTAATTCACTCTGTACTCACATATACTGTTGCACTTTTTATATAAATATATTGATATATGAAGTTGTATTCATTTTTCGATGTATCTGCCAAAGTTAATTCCAAATTATACCTCCCTCACCTGTATCTATGCTAAAACAAAAGAATGTGTTTTATTATCCCAAAGTGCTACCACACTAGGTCAAGTGGCAATCTACATTCACTTTCTCTATAATTGGTTGTGGATTATTGTATAAAGGATTGCCATGTTGACTCACATAAATGGATGAAGATGATCTGGTGTTGCCTCTTCCTTGCTAATGCAGATGATGCAAGTTGGTAAGACTTTTACTTTATCTTGAACGTTTCTCCTTTTCCTGTGTCCTGTCTTGGGAAGGTTGACATTAATGATCGCCACCGGTCTCTCAGGTAAGTATCACCGGTGGAAATGTCAAAGAACTTCTCCATCAGTTTCCTTCTCTTCGAAAGTATGAAACTCACAATTATATAACATTTTGTTGGACGTAAAGATGTATGTGCTGTAATAATTTACATTGAAGTAGTTAATTTTATATATTTTGTGAAATATTTTAATTTTCGAATTTTAAAAACAATAAATCTCTGCATATAAATATGTATATGCCAAAAGAGGCACCTCTTCCTTCAAATATGCATTAAAACAATGCACTTTGTTTATCACTCTAGTAAAAACTTAATGGTGAAGATAAAGAATGAGCCACAACATCAGTTTTAGCAAATTCGCCTATTTCATTATGAAATCGAAGCCGCCCCTGTACTGATGAGGGCCATATCCCAAAACCATGGTATACACTTTGGCCTTTTGTCTGAATTTTTGCCAAAACTGGTGTTTTGCCAAATTCTTAAGCTTTTTTTTACCGATGTAATAAACAAAATTTATTGTTTTAATGCATATTTAAAGGAAAGGATCCACATTTGGTGCATGAATACAATCCTCCCACAATTTTATGTTGTTCAGATATGTATATAGCAAGAACGAAATATTGAATTTAATATAACGAGCAAAATGTTCGCGCGCGATTGCTTAATATCTATATAAGTAAAACAGAAGATAATATTCAGCCCTGGATATCCTAGGAAAACATTTTATTCGTTTTGATATTATCAAATTAGATCACAACCTTAAAGCGTAAAGAATAATGTATCGCTGTGTGAAACAATGATAGATGGTAAAATATTCCGTCATTTTCTCTCCATTTTTCGCCGAGTCTTCAAGGCATATCTTCCTGATTAGGTGAATTCCTGCATTCAAGTCTTGTCTAACCATCTTCTACAACAGATTATTTCTTCTATTTAGATTGAGGAATAATTGCAATGACGATTAAAAAAGGTATACACCGATCAAATTAATTGCAAAAAGTTTCTTTAATATAAAATATAAAACGGCTAGCATTCACCGATAATTTGATCGGTGTATACCTTTTTTATTTCTTCTATATTGACTCTATTTGGTTAATACAACATGTATGTATCAATGTATCATTAACTATGCCGATAAATTTCGTATTTACTTTCTTCTAGGTAACTTTCGTACATTTAAAAAAGTTGTATATAACTTGATGTTTTCCTTTAAATGTTGACGCACACTTTCAGCCTGAACTAGCGTTATACTTTCTGATTATTATCTGTTTCAAAAGATTATTCTGACGTTTTTTCCGTTGTTGACCAGTATTTTTCGGATTCAGAAAATTGGTTTCGAAACTATTTGGAAATGCTCAGGCCATGCGTCCTCTCCAGTATCGCGACTCTTTTAAGACTACTATACATAAACTCTACCGGTGGTGATTATATACGTGTATATATATATATATTACTTATCCCTAGTACACGTGGTACAGGCTATGATAATCTTCGTGGGTAGAAGATGGCGACTGCTTATACGTATATACACTCATGGACAAAACATAGAAGTTATGCCTCTTAGCATGTATATCGGGATTCAGAAAATAACTCTGAAAGATATTTGATACACAGAGATCTTTATTGAAGACACACGAGATAACCAAATGTTACCGAAATTGCATTTGTCTCCTCAAAAGAACAGAAGATACACATATCATATTAAAAAATTGACAGTTTATTTGTCGAAAATGCTTGCAGAAACCTAAATTTCATCCATGAAAGTTAACGGTGTGGACTTGATCTTTAAATTGCTCCATTGATTTTGATCCTTGAAAGTTCCGTTATGTTTCTTCTGTGGTGGCCTGCATAGGTCTTCATTGGTATTATAACCAGCGGCATGTATAATAGATATCAATAGTTATGATGATATAAGGCGATAACGTGCCGTCTATATATAAGATATGGAAGCATTATAAAGCACGAATGAATTCCTACAGTCCTTCATGAGGATTTGCTTACGAATCACTATAGGAGCCCCATTCAATCTTTCAAACAAAATTCTCAAAGAAGATCTCAACCAGCCTAATATAGAAGAGATTTATCAAGACTCTGCGACAAGACTATTCTTGCAATTTCAAAAATCATCAAATCCAACTATACAAGAAATTGTTCAAAATCAAGGTGACCTCAGCCACCGAATCCGACGACCTGGACCCAATGGCTAGCTGACAGCCAAACACCCAACAACTGCTCTCCTGTAAGGTTCGGGGGGGGGGGGGGGGCACTCCAGCATTACAACTCGCCATGTGTAAATAATCTGGACAAGGTGACTCGCGAGCTGTGCTCGAATGTAACACCTGCAAATTGAGACGAAATAAATAAATAAATAAAGCACGAATGTTTCTTTTTTTCAAACACAAAACAAATTCTTCTTTTATATGTAATTCTGCTGTCCTAAAAGCTTATGTCCGTCCAGAGTTTGCTTGAAAACTATTCTAAAATGCCACTCGTCATTGCATCGTATATAAGCAGAATCGTCCAATACAGTATTAGAGCTCTAAGAGAAGCGGTCTGGTAGATTAAATTGGCGAAACCGCTGGGAGGGTTCACCACTGATGAGCTAAGCCCTCCCAATATATTTTTTCATCGCAGTAAGGACAGTGGAATAATTTTATGAAAAAGGCATCTCCTTATCATGCAACTGAAAGTTTCTGATGGCTTGAGCCATTTATCGGAATAAATATCAACTATTCTCGTTGATTTCTAATTATTCCAGAATTGGCCAAATACCCATTCTTAATTAATCAAGAAAAGCTAACCACGTACGCGTTTCGGGCTGTTGGCCCTCATCAGCGTGGTGCAAGCTGTACCTCAACGACCAAAAAAATTGGTCCTTCAGGCATCTTGAAAAATCATGAAACGGGTAGTTAAGGCCAGAATTGCGTGAGACCGCGACACAATGTGAAAAAGTAGTACAAATGTGATATTGTACTGGGATAAGGTGCATAAATTATGAAAAAAAGAAGTAGAAGAATTTGTTGTGTTTGAAAAAAGAAACATTCGTGGTTTATAATTCTTCCATTTCTTAGTTATGATGATGTTATACCGGTAGAAATTAATACTGTTGTAGGAAACTAAATTGCAAGAGTTGGAGCCACTTATAGGGAGCGGCAAGATGAATGCAGATTGTTTTATTAAGAGAGTGTCTATTTTAAAATAAGATATAAGTATTACCACCATCAAATATTTTAGTAGTAATAATATATTTCTTGAAAATAAAGATACTTCGGCCAGTAAATCTTTTTATTACCTCGACGTTTCGACAAAAATATTTTGTTCTCGTCAGGAGCAAACAAAAATTAAAACATTTGACAAGGCGTTAAAAAATATTCTAAGGTTAAATTATTTTAACGCCTTGCCAATTTTTTTTAATTTTTGTTTGCTCCTGACGAGGACAAAAGATTTTTGTCGAAACGTCGAGGTAATAAAAAGATTTACAATCTTTATTTTCAAGAAATATGAATGCCGGCCAGGCAGCCTCTATCTTTACGAGTAATAATATATGTTTTTACCAATATTATTTTATTATTTTTGAAATTGTTTAAAAGAAATAGATTTCTCTTTTACTACACGAACTTTTTCCTAAGATGGCTATTTAATTTCATGTTGAGGATAATTGAAACAATGAGCAAAAATATAGTGGAATATAAAAGAAAGAAATATTTCCTTAGGAAGGTTTCATATACTTAAATCAATACACCTTGGCATCATACAAGGGTGAGACTAACGGCATAGTAGCATCGGCAGGAAAACACCAAAAGGGCGGGTACAAGGCATTCATAAGAACTCGAAGAAGGCAATCAGGACGTCCAACTTGCGCTTGTTGCATAACTTACTCCACCTTATTCTGTTTCTATGGATGATTCAAGGCTTATTGATTAATAGAGATAAAATAAATCGACAAAAAATCATATTTGACAAGAAACCTATGATTTCCTCTGCGCATGTTCTAACTTCTCTGAACAAATTAAAAAACAATTGTTGCCTGTAAAGTCGGTTTTACGGGCGAAGATTTTACGTGACAACGGTAGAATATTTATTGATATGAATATAATTAAATTGCACAATAGGGACAAGGAATTGAATGAAAATAAGAATTGCACAAATTTTAACTATAGAAATATATTTTGTTTACTAAAACATTGTACATGTAAACTAAAACTTAACTAATTCCTATTTGAGTGATTTTGTTGAGGATAGGACGATGATAGGAGAAATATGAAATGAAAGGAAGTGTTTCTGCTGTAATGTGTCTTGCGAAAGTCAAGTCGATAGTTGTTCCTTTTAACGTAGTTGACTTAGAAACGTTTGATACGCAATCAAGATTATACGTATTTTTCATGAATTTAAGAAACGAGTTGTCAGGCTTTACGTTTTTGTTAAAATCACCACACAGAAGAATCGGTATACTAGAATCAACTTGCACGAACGGTGGCACGTACTGGCTGTTGTGAATGTACGGACCGAGTCCTTGCCATAGTAACATTCCAATATCCTGCATACTAGCTCCTGGATGAATATATACAGCACCGAGTATAAACTTGAAGCTAGTATTAGCGGCGAAGCAAGTAACTTCAGTCATGCACATGTCACCCTTGGTTTTAATGACACGAGTTACGTCTGTAATCGCAACTTGGAACACTTCCGCCGTAGATGTCGATGATAATTTACGATAGATCGCCACTCCACCAGCCGCGTTGGTATTTGAAAATCAAAACACTTATTCAGATCGAAGGTTAAAATTTTTGCTAAATAAATTTGAAATTAAATAAAATTTGTAATTGTAAATGATGAAGTTGAAAATTAAAACATTTACTTAAATTAGATGTTAAAATTCTTGCTCAACACAGTTTAAATAAAGTTTTCTTATATCTGCCACTTTTTCTTAATATTTGTAATTTTAAAGAATCAATTCGAAAATCAAAACATTTATTCAGATCGAAGGTTCAAATTTTTGCTAAATAAATTTGAAACTATTTAAAATTTGTAAAATAATAATTAATTAATTAATTAATTTTAAACTAATAATTTACTTAACACTATCAACATTTATCAATAGTATGACATAACCTATAAACTCAGTTTCTCAACTTTTGTGTCAATCTAACAATTAATCAATCAATCATAGTTTACGATAATGAAATATCAGTGTACAATTATTTACCTTTATTGTTGTAGTTGTTGTAAATGACGAATCTAAGCACTCCACATTTTCACTACAGACACAGCTGACGATACTTTAACCACACGTGTGAACTTGTATTATGACGCTTTCTTGTTTTTCCAACGCCAAGAACGTTCGAGAAAGACAAAGACAGAGACAAGCATGCGCCGATTCAATGCGCCTAATTCTCTAGCGCTGCGCGCGCAGCTGCGCGCGCAGCACTCTCGTTCGATGACTCATCGTAACGTTACCGGGCGTTACACTTTTTCATAAGTGACTCCCAGCCGCAACCTAATTTAAGACGTTGTCACGTCAATAATTTATTTTTTTTAATATAAATAAAATTATGCAATAATTATTTTTGGCAATTTGTTTCTTTTCACATATCAAATAATATCTCTACAGACCTTACTGAAACGATAAAAGTTATTGAAAGAGAGGGCTTGGCTCATCATAATGACTCAAGCCCTCTCATTTAATAACTTTTATCACTGCAGAAAAAATATAACCACATCAACTAATGATTTATTCAACTCCCGAAGTTTAAGTGATCTGCTGTCACTATTATCAGGGGAATCATTGCAATTATTTTATCATTGCAGTCTTTAGATATATTATTTGATATGTGAAAAGAAACAAGCACATTGTCAAAAAATATATAACAAATTTTAACGATAGATGCCAATTGAATTTTAAATGTAATTTGCGAACAAACATATGTTACTTTTTGCATTGCCCTGGCCTAATTCCCAAGTCCAACCCAAGCAGTGTATCTACACATGTGATGCACTTGCAACCTAATATGTTTAATTTTTAGGATAGTATTTTTATTTTTTTGTAAATTATTAATCGAACTCTAAATTGCTGGGTGCATGCTTTTTTTGCATTCATTATTTTGTATCAAACCTTTTCTTCAGCCAAATATGACAGATAAAAACGCTTCAATTAAAAACGCTGCCGTGTCTAGATGAAGAGAGATATCGTATCTTATATTGAGAGTGGATTAATTTTTTTATTTTCGCTCTTTGAATTATTTCACAATTTATTTGGGGGAAAGGGGGGGACAATTGAAATTTAATATTTCTTCGTTAATATAAACCATCTTCATTGGTTAGGGTCTATATACCTTTATATGAGAACAAGTCTTTCAACGCACACAATACACCACAACACACATGCGACGCACACATTTTCGAGATTAATTGAACTTACAACTGCATCAGTTCAACTCTCTCTGAAGTACTTCTAGTGTCCGAGCCAAATTGTCCTTTATTCATAGGTATGCTCTTACCGGAGAGTATAACTACACTCAGATGTATGTGGACAAAACTTAAGGAAGTTGTTCCTTTTCGGGATTCAGACAATAACTCTGAAAGATATTTGATACACAATGACCTTTATTAAAGACACACGAGATAACCAAGTGTGAACAAAAATGCCTCTGTCCCCTTCAAAAGAAATATATATATATATATATATATAGAAGACTGGCCACATCAAAGACTTTCCACTTCCTTAAGTTTTTACCATGAGTAATCAAAAAAAATTTTGGCGATGAAAACTGTTCTTTGTCTAGAGGAGTCCTATAGTTGGAGTGTCCTCTCATAGAGCTTCTACTGTAATACAAAGATTCAAAAATTCCAATATTAATATGATCCATAAATATACAACCTCTTGAAATAAAGTAAAATTTTAAAGTGCTCAAACAATTTAAAAAAATAATAATTCAATTTTTTTTTTTACGTAACAGCAGTAAAAACAAAAGGAAATTCCTATATTTTTACCCTCAATATTTCATTTAACTTCTTGATATGTGAAACATGCTCGCTTTATTAATCTCAACGCTGATAGGCTGGCTGGGTTCATGTGACAGCAGAGAGCCAATCAGCGAGCGAAAAAAGGTCACCTTATATTCCTATCTATATATAAAGCTATTAAGACATTGATTGTAGTAGGTTAAGATGGTGCAGGGTTACTAAGTAAGTGTACTTGACCTGTGGTAAGAGACGACCTGTGATTTATCAAGCCATTGTCCTCTGAGTGACCGCTCAAGACAGGTATCACTGTTAAAAACTGAGATCACGTTCTTTATTTTAGTATATAACGCTGACCATTGTAAGCTTTCGAGCTATATATATGGATTTTCTTAGGATATTTTACACCTGTAACTTGTGTTGGTATGCGGTACAGTCTAACCTCTCAATGCGGCCACGCAAATATTCGACCAAAATTGGAAGATTTAGAGAGTTTGGACGTTTTGGGTAAATATAAAAAATGAACTTAATAATAGAAAAAATGCAAAAGTGAAAAGTCATAATTATGACACAGATTAGCAGAGCCACACACACACACACAATAGCAAAAATAATTTTTAAAAATTTAAAGTCGATTTCAGAAGATTAAACCAGTTATATTTTAAAAAGAGGTCGCTTTAGACTCGCCTTCAGGAGGGATCGCATTCAAGAAGTTTAATTGTATATATTAATTGTGTATATATACTAAAATAAAGACATTTTTCTGTGCATAATCTCTTTTATCATTACCTTGTTGAGCAACAATTATAATAATAGACAGGTTTTACTGTTATTATTAAATTAGATTTTAAATATAATTACTCTGTGAAAAACTTGCCTAATTCTCTAAGAGTTGTTTGTGACTCACAGAATGAAAGACTCAGAGCTCCGACGAGTTTCCCTACGGGATCCATCTGACTCACGCTTCCCAAGTTTCACACATCTCGTCTGGATGAAGACATAGTTGAAGTGGATGCAAGAACTGGAATCGAATCTGACGGCTTTCTTTAGCGCATAGATTCATTCTCTAGATTATTGAGTTGATCATGAACTATATCTACTCACAAATAATCCTCTGGCAATTAAAAGACTTATTGCACAACTGAGACTCCTATGGCTGTTATTCCCAGAAAATCGATCAAAGCGTTGGAAGACTGACTGTCCTTTAACTTGTGATCTATGTAATATCAGAATACAAGACGAAATCATGCATACAATTTTTGTTTGCTGTTTCTTGGAGAAACAAAGAGGGGAACTCTTGGGTGACTTATCCTTGTCTCAATCCGATAGTCAACAAATTTATAACTGGATGAATGCAATGACGTTTGATCAAGGTCTTCTTTTTGGTTTATATAAATTCTACAAGGCCGCAGTCACCGTTCGGAGGTGATTAATTGAATCGCCGAATGGCGTGGTCCATTTGGACGAGGAAAGCGAAGACTAGAACGCGGCTGATTCCACACCCGCCTGTTCAGTGATTCGCTAACCATGACGTATGCACAAAGGAACGTGTGGTCATTGGGCATGCGTCGGACCAGGAGGCTGTTGTTGGGTGCTGCGTTGCCTGGAGTATAGGAGCTCCATCTATTATTTCTTCCTGTGGTGAATCTGTATAAGACAGCTGGTCTTAATAAAGCTTTGTGTGTGTGTGAGTTGATCATTCAGAAGGTATAACGCATACACAAAAATATTTTTAAAATCTACTGGTTATTATTTATATTATTTTTCTATTCTAAAATATAACGTGGAGATGGAGAGAGAGCAAAAAATAAACAGTAAAAATCAATTGTTTAATTGGAAATATAGTAGAATACTGTTGTGCGTGTGAATATATTGAGATATTCATTAAAAAATATTTCTTGATCCTAAAATGTTTTATTTATTCGAAGGCAAATAAATTTTGTTCTCCTAAGGATAAATTCAAACTCAGAATAAGGAATTTTACGAACGTTAAAATAAAAAGGCGCATATACAATGTATACCTTCAATAATAGATTAGGCAGCAAGCTGCAGGAGTAATGCGGGGAATGCTAACGAAAGGGTTCGTTGACACGCGGAGTCAGTTCTCACGCTGGCAGTCCTCAAGAGCCTATTAAAAAAACCCTCGGAGTGATCGGCATTTCCGGCAGAGTTTTGGCAAGTTTATTATTATCAGGAACCCACATGGAGTTGACAGAAAAAAATGTACACAAATGGATTTTTTTAGAGCGTGTAACCCTTTGCGCCGTTAGGGGTGCCTTTGTCAACCCCCTTTTGTTCCGCGGTGAGGAGCGTTCACCTTCCGGGACGGAATGTTAATTGGAATTCGTTGGGTGCCGCCAGCGTCTTCCGCGGGATAACGACCGCAGCCTTAGACGGCACATGTGTGAGCCTTGGTGGAAGGAAGACATCAAATTGGTCATCTCATTTTATACAATCAAAAACCATATCATATACAGGACATATATAGACAAAATATACTTAGTTGCGTTTTCAACAAGGAATTATTGTAAATACTGTATTTGTTAAATAAAATAAAAACAATACTTATCTTTTATTTGCATCGTTGATAAGGAGCGGACCGGGGTTTGACAGGTATGCGAGGAGAATCACCAGACAAGCACACAGAGAACGCTTTAAGCGTCTCCACTCGAACACCACTCCACGACCTCTCGCATTCCGTTTCAACCCTCTTTTATGTACAAACATGGCCGCATTCGTCCAATGAGAAGGCGTGGGGGATCAGTTCACTTACCAAATAAACAACATTCTTCCCGCATAACTGAGAATATTAAAACTGCTATGTTTGCCAAATAATTTGACATATTAACGAACAAATTTTGTGTAATTTGGTGCTTGGGGCATATTTAAACACAAAAATTCATCTTAAATATGTAATATTATATTTTTAGTCTCCTTCAATTATCAAGCAACCTGAAAAACAATTTTTTTTAAATTAGATATATATTTTTAGAAAAATATATTTAATTATGCAATTACATACCCTGTTTATAAGTGTGTGTTTATTGAATTGATGCTTAACTATAAATGGTCTTTTGTAACTTGAACACTACGATAAGATGAAATGCAGAAATTGAGCCAAGTTTAATGAAATTTATTTTCGTTATTTCCTTTCATATATGCTTAGCATATATGCAGGGAT
The DNA here is from genome assembly GCA_030710605.1 of Cordylochernes scorpioides. NCBI lineage: Eukaryota > Metazoa > Arthropoda > Arachnida > Pseudoscorpiones > Chernetidae > Cordylochernes > Cordylochernes scorpioides. The sequence goes on from CP092886.1 coordinate 150,665,437, forward strand.
ATATATGTCCAGGGAAAGTATATTTTAAATATATAATTTTTGATCATTTATATAGGTTATTTTAGAAATGTAAACCGTTTTATCATGAATATATATATATTTTTGGAAATATAACAAATTTCGATGTGGCACTAATGATGCACTTTTTTACTATACAGAAATGTGAATTATGATAAGTGATTGCTGCATGCCATTATAAAATGATCATACAGGTCTACAAGCGTGTAAGAGAAAATATGTAAATTAATGCAAAAGAACTACTCACAAAACATTAGTAGGAGAAAGTTTTTCCCTTTTTTTTTGTTAACACAAAGCAATAAAGCGCCATCTATACATATAAAATGAAAGGATTTAAAAGCACGAATGTTTCTTTTATGCATAATACAAACTTCTACTGCCCTTACTGCGATGAAAAAATATAGCAGTAAGGGCAGTAGAAGTTTTTATTATGTATATAAAAGAAACATTCGTGCTTTTAAATCATTTCCTTTTTATGTTGTTGCAACCTTAATCTTTAAAACTGTGTGTTACAGATAGACTTGGTCACCCATCAAATCTCGATCACAGACTTCCTCTTCAAGCACCCAGACCATTTCTTCTATTAATGAAATACTTCAAAACCAAGGTGATGCAGAAACTGATTTAAATGAGATAATTTCCTCCAGAAATCTATAAAACCATAATAAACAAATTGCTTCCTATTAATAAATTAAGATAAAATAAAATTATTTTTCCTTGACAAAAATAGATTCAATTTAATATTTTCATTCTGTTTGATAATGATTTTTTAAAGTCAAATAATGCATTTTAAAGTGTCCTTTAAAAATATCCTATCCATTATTTTTTTATTCAAAATCAATATTTCAAAGAGGTTGGACCCATCTTTCTTCTAGGAACACATTCTTAGGAACATTTTCTATCTCCGAGATAATTCTTCTGATTAAAATATTCTAACAAGGGTGATCATAGAAGAAAGAAAGTTTATCGTCCAGCCTCATTGTGTTGTTAAAATTTGATAGATATTGCAATTTGGTGAGAGATTGATAGTAATATGCATAATAAGCACAATTCCCTTTCAAAAATGCACTGTTTATAAATTAATAAAAGGTAGAGGTACCTATTAGGATTATGAATATATCGTCTTCCAAAGTTGTAATGCATTTGGCCTGAAATATTCAACTACTTTATTAGCTAATCATTTTGGCAGATGAGGCCGATTTCAAGACTCCTCCCGTTAGATGCAACAAAAGCTTAGTCTGTGCTAACATCGGTCACATATGTGCGTTCTGCACAAATAAAACGGCAATTTAGGAAGAGAGTCGTTACTTTTTAAAAGTGCGTGGGCGTACAAAGAGTAAGAGTCTTTGAAAGAGTCTAATATTTATATAGTGGATATGCAATGTACCAAAAGAGGTATTTCTCCCTTTATTTATTCATTATAACAATACGTTACGTTTATCACCCTAGTAAAAAAAACATTACTAGTATGAGGGTCGGTGGAAGGATGGTCTAAATCGTTGGTTTTCGATCACTACGACCCGGGTTCGATTCCCGCATTGGGCACTTTTTTCTGATTAAAAAAATGCTCCAATAGCCCCCGATTCTTGCAAAAATCCAACTCCACTAGCGAGTGCAAGTAACCAAACGGGGCTCTGGCACATTTGTAAGGGCAAAATCAAACTGCGTTTCACATGTGTAGACATGTGGTGCACTTACAGTAAAAGAAGTCGCCTTCTACCCACCATGATTATCATGGCCTGTACCACGTGTAATAGGGATAAACAAAAAAAAACATCATTAGTGGTGATAAAGAATGATCCACAACACCAGTTTTGGACAATTCAGACAAAAGGCCAACCTGTATACCATGGTTTCGGGCCCTCATCAGTAGAAGGGCGGCTTCGATTTTATAACATCCTACGAGAGGAGTTATAGAATCGGTCAAATTTACCAAAAAGGTGTTAAAGCTGGTGAAGTGACAAGGGCTGATTTTCAGGCTAGAGAGCAACATAAAGTTGCGGGAGGATGATTTTCATGTACCAAAAGATGCACCTCTCCCTTATGCATTAGAACAATGCATTATTTTTTTAAACCCCTAATAGAAAAACTTAACCTACTACTTTATTTTTTTAGCCCAAATAAAGGCATTTAAAAATAAAAATTTCTGCAATTTTCAACTTGCTCATTTGCGATGAGAATTCGAAAAATTGTAGATTTTTTTTTATTTAGGTTATATATTAATTGATAGAATTTGGTTTTAATGATAAAATGTGAATCAGAGCTTATTTTAAACAATGAAACTTGAATATATATACTGTAATATATATACAGTTAAACCTGTCTATAACGCCCCCCTCTTGGGACTCACCAAAATAGGGTGCAATAGAGAGGAGGTGCTATAGACAGGTTACTTTTAATGTAAAATGTTTACATTTTAATGTTTAAAATCGGGCGCTATATAGAGGAAGACGCTATTTAGAGGGGGCGCTATAGACAGGTTTAACTGTATATTAATTTTAAAAGTTTGATAAAAGGTTAACATGGTTCTGTCTTTTCTCTTTTTCTTATCCTAATACCTTCAATTCTTCCTTTTTCCTCCCCTATGTTCGGCTACTATGACGCCTAACTGCCGAAGCTACAGCGTGAACTTGTTATAGCCCTATTTTGTTACAAAAAATACAAAACCTTTTTAACCTTAAAAATAATATTTTTCTAATTTCTTTTTTAACTATTAATACTCCTTTTCTTATACCAATTATCATTCGTATATTATAGATATAACTCTACTATAAATAAATTTAAAAATATATAAGCTATATAAATATAAATATATATACAGAAGGATGCATATATATGCAGAAGGATATATATATATTGAAAATTTGCAATATTTTGAAAATAAGAAATATTGTTTCGGTGTTTTTAAATGAAAATCGAAATAGGATTTTAATAGATATTTTAATAATTAAAAGAGAGGTTTTCATTTGTTTGCGCGACAAACAAACTACTCAAATAAAAGAGGCTGTGCTTGAAAAAATAACATTTCAGAAATGGGGCGGAAAATATTTTTAAAATTTAAAATTATTCAAACGCCTTAATTTTCAAACACCACTCAAATTAGTTTTAAAATTTAATCATGTGTCAAATAAAAAGACAGTCGGCATGTGACAACAGCAATTAAGCAATACGAGAGAAGCGACATTTATTGAGAAAATTCCAGAAACGCAGTTGTTTTTTCAAGAAATTTAGAGCATTCTAATGTGTTTGGTTTTCAGAGTTTTTTTTTATAATTAGAAATGAGAGAGAGAGAGATAAACGAGAAATACTCTTGCGCCTGCATAAACATTCGCTAAAAATATTAAACCAAATTTATTTCTCATATTCGTTTTTATTTCTAAAAACTTTCGTCGCCATTTACCTGTGAGTAATTCATTTCTCGAGAAGCTTTGTTATTCACATTTTTTCAGAAACTTCACTAAGAAGGAGATAAATAAAAACGATTTCTTAGTAGAAGCTCTATGAGAAGGACACTCGTGTTAGATGACACCTCTCTATAAAAGAAAATTTTCGTTTGCAAATTACTATTTTTACTATTTATCAATTCTCCGGTAAGAGGACACTTTGACTCTACAATTAGGTGTCCTTTACAGGGAGGTTTTACTGTGTGTATTAGAAGATATTCAAAATATAAATATGTAATTCCACAGAGTATCGTATCTTATATATAGAAACGAGAAACTTCGAAAAAAACACTAACAAGTTTCTAAGAGATGCTTGTAGTATAAGTATTTTATCACAAAGCAATAAAGCGCCATCTATACATATAAAATGAAAGGATTTAAAAGCACGAATGTTTCTTTTATACATAATACAAACTGATGAGCCAAGCCCTCCCAATATATTTTTTCATCGCAGTAAGGGCAGTAGAAGTTTGTATTATGTATTAAAAAAACATTCGTGCTTTTAAATCCTTTCATTTTATATGTATAGATGGCGCGTTATTGCTTTGTGTTAATTTATGCCTAACTGGCCTTGTCTTTATTGTTTGCGGAAGAGCATTGCTCGATGCAAATATTTGAATGTAATTCTACTGTCCTATAAGCTTATGTCCATAGTTTTCTTGAAAACGATTTCTGAGATTCCATCCTTCAGTGCTGCGTATATAAGCAGAATCGTCCAATACAGTATTAGAGCTCTGAGAAGCGGTCTGGTGGATTAAATTGGCGAAACCGCTGGGAGGGTTCACCGCTGATGAGCCAAGCCCTCCCAATATATTTTTTCATCGCAGTAAGGGCAGTCGAAGTTTGTATTATGTATAAAATAAACATTCGTGCTTTTAAATCCTTTCATAAGTATTTTATCTTAAAATGAGACGTATCCAGCCAATTACGCCTCGACATTGGCGATCGACAAACCAAAGGGCATAAACACGATGTTCTCGAAGAAGCCTGCACAATTGTATTCGAAATATATTTTTTTTTGCATAAAGAGGTGTTTATGTGTGTTTGTCTATAAAGATAAATACCTAACAGTGATATATAAATTTAAATTATCGTGCATGAAAAATAAGATACCCTCCGAAAATAAATTCTACTTCTTATTTCGAAGCAAATATTGATATCAGGCCTAAATTTCAGGAAAATGCGCTCTATGCAAATATAGACGATAAATGTTTTGGAATCTGCAGTACAGCATGACTACGATGCGGCAGCAGATATCAATAGTCAACGTGCCCGAAAAACTTCCTGGTCCAGATCATTTATTTCGTTGGTAGCATCATCCCATTGCTTTCTATCATCACGTCAACACAATTCCTCTATTTTATATATACAGTATACTGGCCATTAAAATAACTACACCAAGAAAACGACAAGCTACAGACCTGAAATTTTCACGATAGGAAGAAGCTGTTATTATATATGATTAATTTTTGCGCATTTATGCGAAATTGGCGTCGGTAGCGACACCTATAATGTGTTGAAAAGAAGAGACTGTTCAGCAGGCTTCACATACAAAAATTCCATTTGAAACCTTGCTTCGTTGTGAAAAGTTGTCGTGATGACTTGTGTAAGAAATAGAAATACTTACTAAAACGTTTCTGAGCTTGATATAGTTATAATTGTAATCTACCGGATTTGCAGCTTATCGGTCCGCTGTATTGCTGCTCGCGTCGGTCGAGATCTCCTGACTGCTAGTAGAATATAGAATCTATGGGTTCAAGAATTTCATACAGAACGGAGTACTGGATCTCAGCGGCTCACTATTAATAACAGCCGAGAAGACTGACATGTTACCCGCATTTGATAATGGATCTTACAGCCAAGATCGTACAGCCTGACCCAAGAAATGGGGTCGTTTGCAAGTCAAAAGGTGTTTGCATAAACAGTTTAAAAGACGCTTGCCGCAGCATGGACTGTCAGCTCAGCGAACATGGCTTCGGATTCCCCTGACGCTACATTATAGACAGTAGCGCCTTCAATGGTGTGATCAACGTCGAACCTGGACGCAGGAATGGCGTGACGTCGTGTCTTCAGACAATTCCAAGTTCTGTTTGCATTACCATGATGGCCGCTTTCGTGTTTGGCGCTATCAAGACGAAGCATATTGCCAACGTGCATTTGACATCGTCATACTAGCCCATCCCCTGGAGTGTTTGTAAGGGGTGCAATTGGATACACGTCTCGGTCACCTCTTATTCGCATTCCAGACCCTTTGAACAGTCCCGTTGTATTTCTGATGTGTTAAGGCCCGTTGCATTACCCTTTATTCGATATCTGGGCAACGCAACGTTTCAGAAGAATAATGTATCACTACATGTTGTCAATATTGTACGAACCTTCATACATACAGAAAATGTTCGGCTGCTGCCCTGGCTAGCACCTTATCCTAATCTGTCACCAATAGAAAATGTCTGGTCAATGTTTGCCGAGGACTGGCTCGTCACCACACACCAGTCACTACTGTCGGTGAACTGTGGCATCGTATTGAAGCTGCATGGGATGCTGTACCTGTACATGCCATATAATCTTTGTTTGACTCGATGCGCGCGCGCACAGGTGTATAGGTTATTATAGCTGCCAGAGGAGGTTCTTCTGGGTACTGATTTCTCAGGATCCATATCTTAAAAATTCTTGAAAATTTAATTACTTATTATTTCCAGTATAATGTATTTGTCCGATATCATTTTGTTAATTGTATTTATCTTTCAGGTGTAGCAATTTTAATCACCAGTAGTGTATATACACTCTATAACAAAAAAAGATCGACGCACCAAGAAGGAGTTATCCGATTTATATGAAAATACGTATTCAAAGACGTTTCGACCAAAAATGCGAATGATTTAAATTTGGTGGCCGATATATGCAAAGCGAGAGCTCCAGCGCATCTGAATCGCGCATCCAGTACGAGTATTCTAGACAATATTCGGCAAGCACGAGCTTATTTTAAATATTTCCGTTAAATATGTTTGCAGTAAGCCTATTTATACTGTATCAATGCCTCGTCGAAGTATTCGTGCTCATTACGAACATATGTCAGAGTTTGAAAGAGGCTGGTTGGGCAAATCGACTGTCGAAGTGGGATTCTATGAAATCGAAGCCGCTCCTGTACTAATGAGGGCCAAAGCCCAAAACTATGGTATACAAGTAGACTTTTTTCAGGATTTTCTAAATCCGGTGTTGTGTGGCTCACTCTTTATCATCACTAATAAAGTTTTCATTAGGGTTGTAAAACAGTGCATTGTTCTGATACATAATTAACGGGAGAGGTGCTTCTTTAAGTAAATGAATATCATCCTCCCGCAACTTTATGTTGTATATATACAGGTACATATACATATATACACCTGTATGTTTACAAAATATATTTAAATATTCATAGATTTATTTTTAACTATATGAATTTATAATAACAATGTCTTTACAAAGCGTTATTTTCTTTTCAAACTAATTTATGATAAAAAAAAACCTAATAATTATATTCGAAGAATACCTATATTGTAGCGAAATATTTATTGAATCATGAATAGGTTATTAATTTTTATATTTATACTTTGTGCCACTCTGTATACTTCCCTTGTATTTTATAAATTTTAAGTTGTTCTTGCATCAATAAATTGCCACGTCATTATAAGGTTCGTCTTTCCTAATTGTCTACGCGACATTTGGTGGAGATGCTGGGTAAATTAGGGAAGACAAACTGAATATCGCTGAGAAGACCTTGAGGCAATAAGTGCTGTAATATACATTTTCAGCTACTGGCTCCAGGATTCCACCACCGTGTTAAAGCCAAGACTTCCCTCCGAAAAGACGATGTCCCTATAGACGATATAACGACAAAGACGAATTCACGCCGCAAGAAAAACAACGTAAAGTACTGGGAACAAAACTCCAAGACTCCGAGGGATCCTTGGCAGAAGCACGTTAGATCCATGTCAGTAGCAACAAAATTTGCAAGGTGTGGGTCACAGCACACATAGGGAAGGAGCTATGTATGGCCAAAAAAAAAATTGCCAAAATATAGATGCAAATTTTGCCGGAAGGAATTTATCTATAAAACAAAGGTCTCCTCTCCCTATATTTTGGCCAGAGAGAGGAGAGAAAATAATCTCGATTCTTTATCATCTGAAACCTTTATTTGATAACTCGGATATACGCAAGTTCATCTAACCTTGTGTCTCCATAGACCCTACACGAAGATAGTCCGAAATAGTTCTTTTTATATCAGTAACTATAGAATTCTGAGCCAGAAATTGCGTAGATAAAGCGCTCGGGAGTATTTCTAAAGAAATCTCTAATGAAAAATTGTCTCATTTTGGTATTCTTGGTATAATTAGAGTCTCTGATCGTGGAAACTTGGTCCTCTCTCTGTTTCAAATGAGTTGCTCCAATGACGTCTCAGATTGACATTTAATAGCTAATTAGAGCCATCCACAGCTAATGTATGCTAACTATTCCTCTCCTGACAATGGCAGAAAGGAAATAATTAGATAGAGAAAGAGAGAATGAGAGGAAATCCTCCAATTTCCCCTGTGAATCATCCTCCGAAATGTTTAATGAAGGATGTGTGCTTCTTTCAGCGAGATGCGCTACAGCCCCCAGAGCTGAGCGAACTGCAAAAACAAATTCCTAATGCAGTTAGAAATCGACTCTATTAAAATATAATTGGATTTCAGCTTTAAAATTCCATTTTAAAATAAATAAATTTTAAATATTTAATTTCAATTTAATTTTAAATCAACAAAGATTTTATCCGAAGGGTTTTTTTTTTTCATTTTCTATTTACTCTATTTATAATTAGCATTTGTGCGCCGACGCGTAAGTAATTTCCAATTATATATATTATCTCTCTCTCGAAATATTGATTTTCGTAAATACATTATCTCGTTCTATATAGTGTATTATATTAATTTTATTAATTATAATACAATACACGATGTCCCCGCAAGGGATATTTGCATCAACATTCAATTATGACAAGCTTACATATGTAACTGAAATCTAAATATTTGAAAAAAAATATATATAAATATATATTATAATCCCTTCGATTAAATTATAAATAATTGTATTTTTGTTTATAATATATGCACATGTGCATATGCACATATGCACATGTGCTCCTGGTCAGGATATGCCATTTTTAATATTGATTTCAACACCTGATCTTTTTATCTTTTATTTTTTTCTTTCGTTTTTTAATATATATATATGTTATGATTATTTTGTTTTGTTGTTGAAAAAGATAAGAGAATTGAAAGTGCAGTCGTGAAAATAGGAAAGATAATTATTTACCCATCAAGTAGTTTTTATTTTGAATTACTTGAAGCAAATTACACATAAAATTATTTTTCACAGTAATATAGAATTTATAAAATGAATCCTATATTCGTGAATTAAAAAATAAGTAGGTCAACTATACATATTTACAACAAAATTCAAAGTATTCTAAATATATGGTCAAAAATAAAAGAATAGTCAATGATGAAAATAAAATACATGTTTTTAAAAAATAAAATATTTGCATTTTAGATTATATAATATATATATCATATTATTAGGTTTACAAGACTTATTAAAATATTCAAATATCTCTTTATTTTCAACCAACACAAACCTTATGATTTGTATTATCAAAGTCTCCAAATTTCATGTTTTGAATAAATATTTTATACGCACATCTCGGAGGATAGCGAATTCTGTACGCCTCAGGGGAACCTGGGTTAACCGAATAAATGTTTATACACACAATAGATATTTCATAACACAAGATGTCCACTATTAAATCTTTTTGTGTTTAAATATATATACAGTTTTTAAAATAGAGCAATCCATATTTAATTCATTAGCTAATAAAAAGGCATATATTGTATTTAATAAAAGATTTATTTGCCAATATTTCGGTTAGCTGAACGCCAACCTTTATAAAGGCATTACATTTTTGTATAAACAAACTCAGCGCCGCATAGTGTTATAATATCCCAGTTTAAATAATTGTAAAAATACAAAGTAAGTAAAAATACAAATTTCCCTCATCTACTCTGTATTTTAAAAATTATTTCAACTGTGTTATTATAACACTATGCGGCGCTGAGTTTGTTTATACAAAAATGCAATGTCTTGATAAAGGTTGGCGTTCAGCTAACCGAAATATTGGCAAATAAATCTTTTATTCAATCCAATATACAGTGGTACCTCGACATACGAGCGCCCCAACATACGAGTTTTTTGAGATACGAGCCGACGAGCAAGTAATTTTTTGCTTTTAGTTACGAGCGAAATTCGAGATACGAGTTCGGTTCGGTAGTGTTGAAGATATTAATCTGTGATTTTAAATGTTTCTTTTTGACCAGTACTTTTGTTTTGTTTTTGATTTTCCTAAAATGTTTCTTTCTTCTTCTTCATTATTATTTGTTCTATATGCAAAGCTTTGTTTTTTGAGACTTGAGTAAACAAATTCAAGTTTATTATATTTTTGTGTGCTTTTAAAGTTAAGTTTAAAGTAAACATGAGATTTTGAAAGAAAAACTGCAAGTTATGTGGAGGTCGAACCCGAAGACATGGGTCACCAGGAAGTACTTTGTGGAGTGGGTAAACCTGGTTTTCGGCCCTACTGTTAAGAAATATCTACAGGAAAATAACCTACCCGTGCAAGCCCTTATAATCCTCGACAATGCCCCTGCTCATCCACCAAACCTCGAAGATGATATCCTCGAGGAGTTAAAATTCATAAAGGTTCTCTACTTACCACCCAACACCACTCCTATCCTGCAGGCCATGGATCAGCAAGTGATTTCTAATTTTAAAAAACTATACACCAAGCATCTGTTTCGGCGCTGCTTTGAAGTGACGGAGAGCACAAACCTCACCCTTCGAGAGTTCTGGAAGGACCACTTTAATATAGCGATTTGCCAACAAATTATCGATCAGGCCTGGTTGAGAGTTACAACGAGGACCTTGACCTCTGCATGGAAAAAGCTGTGGCCTGAAGCTGTAGCTGAAAGGATCTATGAAGAATTGGAACCCGGTGTTTCAGTAGAGGAGGAGATTGTATCTCTGGGGAAATCCATGGGTTTAGAGGTGGAAGAGAGAGACGTGAACGAGCTCATCGAGGAGCACACCCAGGAACTGACGACTGAGGAGATACAAGAGTTACAATCACAGCAGCATACTGAGGTTATGCAAGTAATTGGTTTTGAGGAGTCAGAGGAGGAGGTTATTTCTACAAGTGAGATAAAGGAGATCTTAGGAATGTGGGAGAGAGTTTCACAGTTCGTGGAAAAAAAAACACCCAGAAAAAGTTGCAACAGGTCGTGCATCTGACCTTTTTGATGACACTTGCCTAACTCATTTCCGGAACATTCTGAGAGGGAGGAAGAAACAAACCTCCTTGGAGGCCTAAACGGCCTACAGGTGAAAGCGAGAAAAATGTAGCGAAAAAGGCAAAGACCAGTGAGGATATCTAATTTATTTCTTTACATTCTCTTTTTTGTTTTTGTGCAATAAATATTTGATATTTATAAATACGTTTTTATTATTTAAAACCACGTAACAAAAATAACTGGGGTGACATTTTGGAGGTTGGAACGGATTAATGGTAGTTCAATTGTTTTGTATGGGGAAATTTGCTTCGAGATACGAGTAATTCAAGATACGAGCAAGGTTGCGGAACGAATTAAACTCGTATGTCGAGGTACCACTGTATTCATTTTTATTATCTAATATATATATACAGTAGAACTTGGATAATTCAAACGTCTTTAATTCGAATATTTATCTTGGTCCCTAGAATTTCCTATAAATAGAATTTCCGTTTTTAATTCGAATTTTTGGATAATTCGATTTTTTTTTGGTCCCTTCGACTTTGAATTATCCAAGTTAGGCTATATATATATATATGAAAAAACAATAGAAAATAATAAATAAAAAAATAAGTGAGTCAGGTGTTGATATTAAAAATAAAGAAAGCATATCCTGACCACGAGCACATGTGTTTTTTAGATAGCAGAACGCCATCTAGTGGATAGCTTTTCTTGATTTATCAAGAAATTGGGTTGGCCAAATATCAGGGAACAGGCTAAATCAATGTTTAGTTGATTTCTGTTCCACCAGATGGTGCTCTGCCTTCTGTAAAGCACATGTGCTTCTGGTCAGGATATGCCATTTTTATTTTTAATATACATAGTGTGATCAATAATTTCCAGGAATACTAAATATTTAAAAAAATACAAAAGTATAATAAAGTTTTATTTAAAATTTCTCAAAATAATGACAGTCACTATCTATACACTTGTTCCATCTTTTTTTCCAGATATCAAAACACCTCTGAAAATCCTCATCTTTCAGGCTTTTCAAATTATTCTTCGAATTCTCCTTTATTTCAGGTATTGAGTCAAATCAAGGTCCTTTTAAGACTCTTTTAATTTTAGGGTAAAGGAAAAGGTTGTTGGGAGCAAGGTCAGGAGAATAGGGTGGCTGGGGTAGTAAAGCAATTCCGTGTTTAGCCAAATAGAGTTGTACAGTGACTGCTGTATGTGGCCGTGCGTTGTCATGATGCAAGAGCCAATTTTTCTTATGCTATTTTTCGGGTCTTTTCTGACGCACAGGCTCTCTTAAACGTCGCAATACATCAAGATAGTAATGTTGATTAATGGTCTGACACTCGGGCACGAATTCATAGTGTACCAATCCCTTTACATCAAATAAAGTGATAAGAAGACACTTTAGTTTCGATTTAAACACATCCTTGCTTTCTCTTGCTTATTCGACCAGCTTTTAATCGTACAAACCATTCAAATATCCTCGATTGTGATAGGGCATCTTCTTTAAAAGCCTGCTTCAAGATTTTAAATGATTCGGAAGCTGTTTTCCCTAATTTAAAGCAAAACCCTATGTAGACTCGCTGTTTTTCAATACAGTCCATACTGAAATTCGAAAATGTTCTGATATACTCGAGCTTATAAATTCGATAAAACGTGAGAGCGTGCGTCTATGTGAGCAATTTTTATTTCTACGTGTTGATAAATGTTTTATCTATAAGGTCCTTATAAAATTATTTCATTATTTGAATATTTTACGTGATCCAGTCTCATTCCTGGAAATTATTGATCACACGTTCCTTACACATTTCCTCAATATCTAATCAATCTGGCTGAAATTTTAACAGTATATAGAGTTTAGTCTAGATGATGTTTTTGTCACACACTCACATTTTCAACCAATCAAAATTAAACTTAGCCAAGTACTAGAAACATTTTAATATTTTAGTCAAAAAATGATGATAATAATAATATTGCTGCACCATATTTGATGAGCATAAATAATAATTTTTCATCGAAACATTCACTTAGTACGCTCAAGGAATCCAGGTTACATCAAGAGAGATATTAACTCGAGCAGAAAATATAAATAAAGAAGGTTAAAAGGCAACTTTCTTCAATTCCATTATAAAACTTCTAATTAAAAATCCATAAATTTAAAAGTAAGTGTATATATGAAGTTCCAGTTTAAAATGTAGACTATTCAAAGCCTATTAAAAATAAACCCATAACTAATTTACATATTTTGTAATTGTGCTTTTCTTGATTTATCAAGAAATTGGGTTGGCCAAATATCACGGAGCAAGCTAAATAAACGTTTAGTTTATTTTTGCTCCACTAGATGGCGCTCTGCCATCTAAAAAGCACATGTGCTCGTGGTCAGGAGATGCCTTTTTTATTTTTAATATTTTGTAATGCAAAAATATTGGTTAGATCTGGGTTGAATTAGACCCCAGAATTTGAAAATAGCCAAATATCGGGCTAAAAACTTGCTCATTTTGCGATAAGATCATGTAATGCGTTATTGTTATATTATACTAGCCGAATGACCCAGGCAACGCCCGTGTTTTACCCGACTGTAGATGTTACAACGGTGATCCTTAGGTCGCTGGTTCAAATCCGGCTCGAGGGAGCATCCGTGACAGAGGCGGCCGATGACGGTCGTGTGACTATATTATATATACATTTTGTGTAGAAATAGGATTAGTTGACTTTATAAGGTAAACTTATTCATACAGTTTGCATCCCTCGATAGCTCAGTTGGAAGAGCGGAGGACTGTAGATGTTACAAAGGTGATCCTTAGGTCGCTGGTTCAAATCCGGCTCGAGGGAGTTTTTTTTTATTTTTATTGGCTGCCGACGAGCACGTGACCTACCTGTGCGCGCGCATCCGTGACAGAGGTGGCCGATGACGGTCGTGACTATATATAGGGATTTTTAACTAGCGGACGTACCCGGCTTCGCCCGGGTTTTACCCGAGTAAAGGTTTGTCTAACGAATCTCTCGATAAAGTGAACATTTTTTCCCGGTCCCTTGAAAAATACTCGATAAGTTGAATAAAATCAATATTAATTGGTTCCCTCGGTAATTGGAAGTTAAAGGAATAGTATCTTGCCTTGGAATTGTATCATTATTCTTGTATGGATGTACCCGGCTTCGCCCGGGTTTTACCCGAGTAAAGATTTGTCTAACGAATCTCTCGATAAAGTGAACATTTTTTCCTGGTCCCTTTAAAAATACTCGATAAGTTGAATAAAATCAATATTAATTGGTTACCTCGGTAATTGGAAGTTAAAGGAATAGTATCTTGCCTTGGAATTGTATCATTATTCTTGTCTCAAATAAATTGCCGTGTCATCCTGAATTTTGTCTTTCCTAATTTTCTACATTACAAAATCATCATATCATCATGATAATATTTAGAGCAGATTGTTGAATTATAACAGATAAATTAGAATATTTATCTTGATTATTTTTAGGCTAAAAGTTATTTCAAAAATTTTATTTGCTAGAAACCTTCCCAGTATTATACTAAATAACTCCCAAAGTTTCATGGCGTTCCAATGAGTTGTTTGGTCAGGCATAAAGGACAGACAGACACACACACACTCGGCCGTGCGGCACGCATTTGTCGAGCTCCGCATTTTTCCCACCCTGGCGGGTGTATGGCTACCGGCAGTACGCCGAATTTAGCACGGGCTGAAAGCCCATTAAAAGCTGATCAAATGCCTGAAAGGCACAGCAACGTAGCACAGCCCTGTGCAGAGAAATCTGCAATTTTCAATTCGCAGAGAAATATCTCGAATACTAACGAGAGAATTGAAACTTATGCAAATTCTCCCGCCGGCGGAAGATATGTAAATTCGGCCGCGCCGTTCAACTTGGCGGCTCTCCCTTCTTCCAACCGCGGTGCCGATGCCCAAAGAAGCTGGGCAGACTATGCCGAGAATGTGAATTCTGAGGAGGATGACAGCTTCACAGTCGTAAAAGGCAAGAAGAGGCGCCGCGAATCGCCGGATCTGCCTGCCATGGCCGCGCAGTCTAACAGCGCTGGCACTTCTCGCCGACAGCGACCGTCGACGGGACTGATGCCCCAGGTCCAGGAAATCAGGACCACGAGGGCACACGTCATGGAGGCCAGGGCTCGCCAGGCGTCCTGCACCGAGGAGCAGTGCTGTTTCCTCGAGTTCTGTCCAGAATACCAGACCTACCAGTACATGAAGGCTTTGGAAAAGGTGGTCGGAAGCACAGGAAACATTGTCCAGTTCACTAAGGTGAACGGGCAATACTTGGTCGGACTCGCCAACAGATCCCTGGCGGAGCGCCTAGTTCGAGAGGGCCTCGAGATCGAGGGAACCCTTCTCAAGACCTTCCCCTTCAGGAGAACTTCAATCAGAGTTACGATTGGGAACCTCCCCTTCTTTGTGGGAGACGCCGCCGTCATGGATGCTCTCTCCAGATACGGCCGAATAACCTCCATCGCCCCCAAACAGCTTAGGGTTGGAGAGTTTAATTTCACCGACGGCCGCCGGGAGGCCTTTATACTCCTCCATGACGGCATAACCGTCGAAATGCTCCCCTCTCGATTCGAGCTGAGGATCAAGGGCGAGCCATGGCCGGCTTTCCTGAGCCACGGAGTCAAATGCTCGAAATGCCGTGGTCAAGGTCACCGAAGAGCAAACTGCCCCCAACTCCATGGGCGTCCTACTACCGCCAGACGGGCCTCACCGCCCCCTTCCACCGGCCTTCCACCATCGACCGCACCTGGGCTGCCTGGACCGTCTCCGGCCGCGCCAACCCCGCCGGCGCCTACCAGCCCAGCTGTCAGGCTTTCCGGCGCTCAACCAGATGCCCGAGTTGCGTCCCCACCATCTATGGCGCCCCGACCGTCTACACCAGCGCCTCCGGCCTCATCTGTGCCGGTGGCGGCCCCTGTTCCTCCATCAGTGGCCCCTGCACCTGTAGATCCCGCGGGCCCTCGCTCGGCAGCAACTGAGCCGACGCCTCCCGCCCGGCCGGACTTCATTGCCCCGTGTGGCCCTCTGCCTGTACAGGGGACCCTCGGACCTGCGACCCACACACCGGATGTCGACATGACCACCACTGAGGAGCCCTCTGCTCCCTCACCAGCCGCAGTTTCAACACCCCCACTGCCTGCGCCTCAGCCTGCTGGGCCGACACCTTCTGCTCCCCACAAAGAGGATCCGACACCGGCTATGACACCTCCGTCCCCACCACCTACCCCGATGGAGGAAGACCTGCCGCCGAACTCGGGTGATTGCATTGATAGAATTTTAACAGTGATCATCAGTTCCAAAATCGACGTTGGACCCTTGGTCGATGATGAAACCTCTTGGACCGACGCCATTGATGCCATCCTACATCCCCATTCTAGGGCGCCTTTCCTTGCGAGACTCTCGCCTACTTTGAAGAAAAACTACGCTGTCTTTTTCGAGGCGGCCATCGAGCGCGCTCGGGATTCCCATCCCAGGATCCTCAGCGGGTTGTCCGAGCTCAGGAGGGCCTTGGCTCCCAAGACTAGACGTCACCGCGGCAAGCGCTAACCTAATGTATATACCCCTCTCTTATCTTTTTCTCTTTGAGATGTAACATTGTCTAGAAGACAATAAACTATTTTCAATTGTCACACACACGCACACACACATACATTCATTTTTATATATATAGATAATGTATTCTTTTATAATAATACTAGAACAATAGAGTGGATTTGTGTCCAATGAATGAAGCTTTAACAAAAATATTGTTTATTTCAATCATATCTTATTATCATTTTGATCTGAAATAATTTGAAAATAAAAAATTTAAAATATAGCATAAATGATTTTTATGTGATATATGTGTGAATAATTATATATCAATTAAACTATAATAATTAGTATATATAAAATGATATATAAATATATATAATTATAATAAATAAAACATATTTATTTGAACAATATTCGTCTGGGAAATATTCACTAGGGGAGAAGCCGGGCGAAGCTGGGTAATTCAGTTAATATATAATAAATATGATCATTTTATAACTCTACACACAAAATAGGATTAATAGTTTATTAGTGTAATGTTTTAGGCATTGAATAACATATATGTTAATCTATATATTCAGCTATATAAATGCAAAAGTTTTCGAATGGGTTTTCGGTAATTTTGTTGGAGAATTGTACCAACCATCAATTTATCTTTAGCAGATAAGATTCAATATATATTTTTTAGTATTTATTTCGGGCTAAAGACAAATATTTCTCATGGATTATAATAATGATGATGGTGTTATTTCTCTCATATAATCAATCATTAAACATCTTCATGGCTTTAAATAAATTGAAAAATAAGCTTCGGGTTTCGCTGAAGTGGATGTGTTTACCCAAAATACTGTTTTAACAAATGTTAATTATTTGATTTTTTATAGGATTATTATTCTTAGCTAGCCGAGAATGATCCGGGAAATTCCAAGGATTTACTCGAGTACATATTTACCCGGGTATAAATGTATTACAGTACAACCTCCCTTTAAAGGACACCTAATTGCAGAGTCAACGTGTCCTTTAGGGAGAGGTGTCATCTTACCGAAGAGTTGCTGTTGGCGCGGTAGGGCTGTCTGCCCTAGTTGCCCTTAATTCCAATGTATAGGGACCAGTCTCCCACGTGGAGACAATTTAAATCTGTAAAGGAGGTTAAGCAAGACACCCTAGACCAGCCTCACTTTCACACTGCCTTTATTCATCCAAAATTTTCCTTTTTATACCTTAACTTTTTTTACATATATCTTATATAAAAACAAATAATAAATTTACACAATGTACATATAATTTGCATGACACAAAAAATAAAAGAGAATAATTCTAATCCTGTACATATTTCCCCCCGATTTCGGGACGAAATCCATTTTCAGCCTTGAGGTCCAATTTGGCCAATCTGACAACAGGTCGACGATATCTTCCGGTTGATGTCTTCACCTCTGCAACGCGAATGGTTTTGTCGCTTCCCGGAAATACTTTCTCCACAATACCAAGCGGCCAGTGTCCGCGCTTCAGACTTTCGTCCAACACCAAAACCATATCGCCAACTTGGACGTCTGGAACTCGACCATGCCATTTTGTTCTCCGCTGCAATGTGGGTAGGTATTCTTTCCTCCATCGCATCCAGAACATGTCTGCTAGCCGTTGCGCTTTCCGCCATCGTTTGTTCAGCCTCAAATCGGCGTCATCAAATTGTCCAGGTGGTTGTCCAATGCTGCTTGTACCAATCAGAAAATGCATTGGTGTAATTGCCTCCGGAGCTGCAGGATCCAAAGGCACATCAGTAAGTGGGCGACTGTTCACCACGGCTTCTGCTTCCAGCATTAAGGTCAACAATTCCTCATCTTTTGGGAAACGAGACCTCAGGATGACCGATATCGCTGTCTCGACGGATCTCACCAAACGCTCCCAGCTTCCACCCATGTGAGGCGCTGATGGAGGAATAAAATTCCACTTGATGCCTTTGCTGTTCATATTTTCTGTTAAAGCCTCCTGGTCGTAGTCGTCCAGTGCCTGTTGTAGCTCCTTATCAGCACCGCGTAGGTTGGTGCCGTTGTCGCTGAAGATCTCCAACGGTAGTCCCCTTCGACAGATCATTCTCCGTATCGCCATTATACAACTGTCTGTTGTGAGGCTGTGGGCCACTTCTAAATGAATGGCCCGTGTCGTCATGCAGGTGAAGAGAACACCATATTTCTTCTCATGGCGGCGCCCAACGGAGACCTCCATAGGACCAAAATAGTCCATTCCCACAATAGAAAAGCTCCGTTGTTGAGGTTCCACACGGCATCCCGGGAGTGCAGCCATCATTGGTGTAGAAGGTTTGGCTCGTCTTATCCTGCATAGAGGACATTCACTCCAACATCGTCTGATTGCCACTCTCAAATTTGGTATCCAAAACAGCTGGCGTATCTCGTTCCGTACAGTTTCTTGTCCCTGGTGTAGCGCCAAAACATGGTAATGACGAATAATTAACTTTGTCAAATAATGACTTGGGTCCAGAATTATAGGGGTTCTCAATTTTGCCATTTGGACATTGGTCAGCCTAGAGTCCATAAGAAGTACGCCATCATCATCGAAAACCGGTGAGAGCTGGAACAGCTTGCTATTCCTTAACACTGGTAGGCCGCTTTCCAACATAGCCATCTCTTCCGGATAGGAGTCCCATTGTGACTTGCGAAAAGGTAACCTTTTAGCTTTCTCCATCAGCGCCACATTATCCGGAATTTCGATTCCTTTCCGCTTGTATTTCATCTTCCCTATGAATTTCATAACTTGCATTGTTGCGCGAACTGCTACCATGTATTTGGAAAAGTGTTCTATCACCGGAACTGGAATGGCTGGAACTTCCACAGTGACCCCCAAAAATTCCTTCTCTAGCTCCAGGTCACTATGGCTCTCATCAATAGGCATTTCGAACTCTGGCAGAGTCGTACTTCTCAAAAATTCCGGACCACGCCACCATCTGCTTTCGCTCGATAAGTCAGTCTTCCCTTCTCTGGTAGCATCATCAGCAACGTTCATTTTTGTTGGCACCCGCATCCAGTCCTTGACATCGGTCAGTTCATGTATAGCTCCAACTCTATTCCCCACAAACTGTTGAAATCGTCCAGATTCAGACCTAATCCATTTTAACACTGTCTGCGAGTCACTCCAATATCTAACTCTTTCCAGCCTGATGTCCATCTCTTTCATGATGAAGTTTCCCATTCTGGAAGCAATCAAGGCAGCCTGTAGTTCTAATCTCGGAATTGAGAACGACTTCAACGGAGTAACTTTTCCCCTCGACATCACCAGGCTTACCTCCACGCCATCAGGTCCAATAGTCCTCAGGTAAGCGGCGGCAATCATAGCAGCTTCAGATGCATCAAACACTATTCTCATTTTTCCGAGTTTGTTGGGGTGAAAGGTGGGGAAATGCGGCTGGAGCCACTGCCTTCCCGTCTTCACGTTTCTCTCCTCCTTACTTAGAATCCGAGCGTAGCCCATTCTCGAATAATGATCGATTTTCTCCTGATATTCTACTTTCAGCAAGGGGTCTCGTTCTAGTCGCCTTTCTACTCCTGTAAGACGGTTGAATGCAACACTGTAGTTATCAGGTAGCCTCATATCCCCCTCGTTCACCTTCCACAGCAAACCAGTTTCCCATCTGTCTCCAACTCGTCGAGTGAGTTCATTCATCTTCTGCTCCGCTAGAAGGTCCTGTTTTGAACGAGGTAACAGCCCCCTAACCCCAATGCTTTCAATTTTGAAATTTTCCTTCACCAGATCATGAAGAAAGTCCTCGTCAGATACCGCAAAGGTAGAGAAAGAAATCTCCCCATTTCCGCTTACATTGCCTGTTGGACCGTGTACCAACCACCCTAGATGGGTTTTTGTCAAAATAGGAGAGTCGCCGGTTCCCTCGATGATTTCTCTCGCCGCCGTCAGCCTAATGTGGGGTTGACCGATTAATAATCTCGGTTTTATATTACCCATATCTGGTATTTTTACCGCGTTTAGGTGATTCCACTTTTCGCACAGCTCATCATATCTGAACGGCTGAGCAGGAAGACAGAGATTTTGTACAGTTCGTACATTATTCAGGCTGAATCTATGCCTATCCTCTACGGGGCCGACCTCACAAGAAACACGTCGGGAAGTGAAATCTTCCTGCATTCTCCCGTCTGTCCATTTGAGCCGCAGGGGGTCAGTCCTTCCCCGTAGTCCGAGTTGATTCGCCAAATCCGCATCCATCATCGTCACGGAAGAGCATTCATCAAAAATTGCACACTCCTTCCTTGACTTTCCATCCTTTCCATACAGTTGGACCATAATAACCCGCAGTATGACGGATCGCGAGCTTCCATTCAACAGTCCACTTATTTCTGCTGGGGTTCTGGTGTCGGTCGACGAGGTTGCCGCTGGTCTTTCCTTCTCACTGTGCAGAAGGGGATGATGGCTCCGCTCACATCCACCCGCACCACACACCTTCTTTTGGCGGCAGGTTTTTATGCCATGTCCCTTTCGCAAACAGGAAATGCACAACTTCTTCTCCTTGACCATCCTCCATCGGTCATCGATGTCACTTGACCTAAATAGATGGCAATTCCGAATGCAATGACCGGCCTCGTTACACGCCGCGCATTTCCCGGGAGAACCCGACTCAACCGCCGTCATAACGCTATGATGCCCACTATCCCTCTCACGGCCTTTTTTGGAGTCCGGGATGGTCACCATGCTGACTCCTGCAGCTTTTATATTCATCCACTTAGAAAGGTCTTCCAATGTGACTTCTCCTGCACCCCCTCGCATCAACACGTATTCTCCCCACTGCAACCGCAGCGCATCTGGCAGTTTGTCTACCAACTCCTTCTTCAATTGAGGATTTTGCAAGTGGCTCGGGGTGTCCAACGCCTTCACCGTTGTCACCAGGTTATTTATAGCGATAGCGTAATCCAAGATCCCAGACAATCGACCCTCCTTCGGCGATGGGGTCTTCTTGGCCATTTCAATTAAGGCCTGTACCACGTACTCAGGCTGTCCGTACCGCTGCTCCAACACCTGTATTACCACCTCAGAATTGGCCGGGACAATCATGAGAGCACGCACTGACCTTCTTGCATCTCCCTGCACCGCTCTCTCCAACCTCGCCATGTTCTGAGCTGGAGAATACCCACAGTCCTTGGTCGATTGCCGATAGTGCTGGATGAACACCGGCCAATCAAGGGGGTTCCCGGAAAATACAGGCAACTGTCCTCCCGAACCCTGACGCGCCATTAATCTCTCCGTGTTTAGGCCCTGCTGTTTAAAAGCCTCTACCAACGCCGTTGCCAATTCGCTGGCACTAGAAGTAGGCTCTGGATCATTCGTGCAGCGACCAGGCTGCGTTGCGGGACGAAATACAGGGGTAGTCTGCGAGAGCAATGGCTCTTCTTTCGGCCTTGTCTCCCGTTCCGCCACGTATTTTTCATCATTCTCGGCTTTGGTGTCTTCAGGGACATCGTCGTCGCTGCTAAGGCACTGGGAGTCGTCCTCTATAAGGCTCCTTCGCAGCTCCAATTCCCGCTGCTGCAGCGAGTTAACCCGAAGCTTCCCTTTCTCTTCTTCAATTCTCAGCTTCACCATCTGAAGCTCCATTCGCTTCCTTAAACGATCTGATCGGCTCGAAGCAGCTGACCGTCCACCTGTTCCAGGTTTTGTTCCAGTATCCTTTTCCAACTTCCCGTAAGTTTCCACAAAGCTGGGTCCGTCTGGAACATCATCCGTTGTCCTGATCGAGTCTATTCCCTCCCCAGTCAGCTCTGTTGTGGCCATGGGAATTGTTCTCTGAGGCTCTGCGTCCGGATATCTTACTGACCCGATTCCAAGGTTTTTTCTAGTACTCCTCCTGATACGAGGAGTTCCCTCCAAATCCGTTGACTGCGTCTCCATAGCGCTTCGATCCGGCTCGAGGGACCAGTTGTTGGCGCGGTAGGGCTGTCTGCCCTAGTTGCCCTTAATTCCAATGTATAGGGACCAGTCTCCCACGTGGAGACAATTTAAATCTGTAAAGGAGGTTAAGCAAGACACCCTAGACCAGCCTCACTTTCACACTGCCTTTATTCATCCAAAATTTTCCTTTTTATGCCTTAACTTTTTTACATATATCTTATATAAAAACAAATAATAAATTTACACAATGTACATATAATTTGCATGACACAAAAAATAAAAGAGAATAATTCTAATCCTGTACAGTTGCTAAATAGTAAAAATGGTAATTTTTCAAATGAAAACTGTCCTTTGTAGAGAGTTGTCCGCAAGCGGGGTGTCCGCTAAAGGGAGGTTATACTGTATATAAAATATATATAAGATGTTTTTTTAATATATAAAACGCACGCAAATAAAAAGTTTACAACTATGTATTGTGACCCTGCTTTGTCCGGTTTATCCCCGAGTGAATGTTTGCACAACGAAGAATTTTTCAACAAATATTTTTGTCATGATTGTATCTTTTTTTTTTACTCAGAGTTAAATAACTTTAAAAATAAAAATTTGAAAATAAGATATAAATTATAATAATAATTGTGCATTAATTTTGGAATCCTTAGTTATAAGAAATGTAAACTATTTGTGACGCATATGTTTCTTTTTAAAATAAAATAATTTTCTATCGCCCTTAGTCCAATGATAAAATAATGGGAGGTCCTGGCTCATCAGTAGTGAACCCTACCAGCGGTTTCTCCAGTTTAATCTACCTTACTGCTGTAATATTGTATTGAGCCGTTTTCCTTTTATACCGATACTGAAACTAAACTCTTGGAAAAAGTATTTTACGGTAAGTGAACTATGGACATAAGCTTTAAAAACATACCAATATAAATATGTAATATGCTTCGAGCTTTGTTCTTCCGCAAATTGCAATTAAAGAAAAAAAGGGCGCGCTTATGCATCAAATTAATAATAGGTTTTAAAAATACTTTGGTACACCAAAGGGCATACCTTTTGATTTCCATTGCAAAAGCCCTTGATAGCACGTTCCGCTAACACTATGGGGGCACCACCACTTGTCTTGATCACCTAAGGCCACACCAAAATATTCTTTATAGCATTCTTTTATCTTTGGGGTGATACGTTTCCTCTGTTTGGGAATTGTAAATTTTCCACAAATGTAGCAGAACATTTCTGGATTAGCTTTACATTTACGCGGCATTATTTATATATTTAAAAATATTTATGAAAATGCTCGAAACATATTATACTGTATATTTATATTTGTGTGTATTATAAAGCTTATGTCCATAGTTCACTTAAAATACCCTTTCCAAGAGTTCAGCTTCAGTATCGGTATAAAAGGAAAACGGCACGGGGCTCTGACACATTTGTAAGTGCAAAGTCGGACTGCTTTTCACATGTGTAGACATGTGGTGCATTTACAATAAAAACAGTCGCCTACTTCTACTCACCGTGATTATCATGGCCTGTACCGCGTGTACTAGGGATAAGCAAAAAAAAAGGAAAACAGCTTAATACAATAGTAAAGCGGTACAATAGATTAAACTGGAGAAACCGCTGGGAGGGTTCACCACTGATGAGCCAGGCCCTCCCATTATTTTATTATTCCAGTAAGAGGGCAGTAGAAAATTATTTTATTTCAATAAGAAACATACGCGTTAAAAATAGTTTACATTTCTTATAACAGAGGTCGCGCTAATGCATCATATGCAAATTTAAACAAGTCAATAAGTCTCCGGAGATGTGTTTGTTATTTCTTTTATTGCCAACTCTAGCTTTCGGGCATCGTAACCCTACTACGGGAGTACAACTATATCACACTCCTGTAGAAGGGTTACGAAAGCTAGAGTTGGCAATAAAAGAAATAAGAAACTCATCTCCAGAGACTTATTGACTTGTTTAATTGATATTTAAAAGATTTAAATATATACAAATTTAATTATTTACCCCTATAAAATAAGTACACCTATCCCCCGATTTACACGGTACTTGTTTTACACGTTTTCGCTTCTACACGGTTTTCCAAATAAGTTTTTTTTTTTTTTAATTTTTTATCGCACTATACTAAATGCAACTGTGATTGAACACATGCGCTGTGTACACATCTCACGAGGAATCCCGAGCTTATGTGCTGACTACATATTTTAACCTGTCAATGCATTTTATTTTTATTTCTGTGTACACCTATCCCCCGATTTACACGTTTTTCTCAGGAACGTATCTACCGTGTAAATCGGGGGATAGGTGTATTCTTAACTAGCCGAATGATCTGGGCAATGCCCGGGATTTACACAATATGTACACAATGGTTCATTTACTATTATATTGTAAGAGAGAAAATATCTTTATTTACGGGGCTGCTAACCAAAACAATATATTGTAACAAAGTATTTATTATTTTATTAGCAGAGTATTATTTTTTATTTTTATATTTTGCTATACTCTGTACACTTCCCTCTTTTGCTTATCTTTTGTTTATCACTCATAGTTTGTTCTTTCCTGAAATAAATTGTTGTCTCATCCCGAAGTTGGTCTTCCCTAATTTTCCACGTGGCAATATCATGGTATCGATGTCTTTGGGTCCGGAATCTTGGGGCTTTGAGGATCTTGTTTTCTGAGTGGTTTTTCTTAGCTTACTTGATTTTTAAAGTGCATTTATTTTCTACTTTTCATCGTTCTGATTTAATTGAAATAAAAGTTGTTTCGGTCTTACGTTTTTTTTCCTTGTATCGCATCTGTAGTTGGTAGCATCCTTGATGGTAGGATTTTCAAATTTTCGCAAAAGTTAAACGATTGTTTCATCGTGTATTCTTTGATATTTTCAATATTTAGGTCGTTTCTTAGTATTCTATTCCTAACAAACCATGGTGCGTCTGTAATTTTTCTATTGACTATTTTTAAATGTTTCTATCCTTTTTAGATAGGTTTCAGATGCTGTTATAAAAACCGGATGGGGCTAGATGAGAGTAAGTCTCAGTATCGATGTGTAAATTGTTTTTTTGCCGTTTAAAGATAGTTTTCTCTTTCGGCGTAGAAGTAGAGCTAATTTGTGTTGTGCAGCCTTCGCCAAATTTTTCTGTTCTAAATATGTTTTGGAAAGCTAGATGTTGTTCCAGAGTTACCTCTAGATACCGAACATTGTCCTTCCATTTAATATCGATATCTAAATATACTTGGTTCGTCTATGGGTTATTTAATTTTGTCTTTTTTTTTGCTTGAGAAGATTATGGCTTCAAATTTTGGGGGTACAATGTGACGCGTCATTTTTTGCACCAAATACTGGAAAAGATGCAAACCTCTTGGAGCTGTAGAAGGACTCTTTCAAATGTGTATGCAGAGGCTAGGGTGACGGTATGATTGACAAATACGTGAAGTGATGTTTCTTCGATGCATGGGAGGCCGTCGATGTATATGTCGAATAAGTTTGGGCCAGTGATTTGAGCCTTAAGGAACCCCAGCTAGGATTGTCCTAGATGTTGACAGTACATATTTTACCTCGAGTAATCCGAGTTACATCAAAAGAGAGATTTGAATTATCTTAAATAAATAATGTGTAATCCTGGAGTTTGTCTTTCCTAAATTTCTACGTCATATTTTGGTGAAGATAGCCTAGGATACCTTGAGGCTATGGCTGCTGCGAACTTCATTTTTGGCTACTAGCTCCGGGATTCCACCGCCGTGTCAAAGCCAAGACTTCCCTTCAAGAAGATGCTGCCCTATTGATGATAGGACGAAAAAGCCACTCTTCACGCTGCAAGAAAAAGAACGCAAAGCTACTAGGGGCAAACTTCCAAGACTTCGACGGAATCATTGACAGAAACACGCCAAATAAATGTCAATAGCAACAGGATTTGCAAGCTGTGGATCACAGCTTCCATAGGGAAGAAGCTATGTAGCAAAATTTGTATTAATTTTATTAACAGAGATTATCAATTTTAATCTTTATATTTTGTTACTCTTCAAACTTATCTTATTGCCACTCTCTGGTATTTTATATATTTTGATAAATTGCCATGTCATCCTAAAGTTTGTCTTTCGTAATTTTCTACGTGACAATATTATTTTGTCGTTTTGGAATGATAATAAATATTGATGTTTTCTTAATATTCAATTAAATCGTTATATAAGGATGGAATTATCATTTGAAAGCTTATTCTTGGTGATGATTTTTAACGAAACTAAAAAATGGATTCGGTAATTTTAGAAATTCACAAATATTTTTGCTTCGA
The DNA here is from genome assembly GCA_030710605.1 of Cordylochernes scorpioides. Taxonomy (NCBI): domain Eukaryota; kingdom Metazoa; phylum Arthropoda; class Arachnida; order Pseudoscorpiones; family Chernetidae; genus Cordylochernes; species Cordylochernes scorpioides. Next base: position 150,692,004 of record CP092886.1, read on the forward strand.
GAACAGCTCTTCAACTCAGAGGACCAGACAACAAAGGCCTACTTATGCAACATTAGTAAACAAAACACACCTCATCTGTTTATGTTAAGGATAAAATTATTCAGCGTTATTTTTCCATTTACACTCGTAGACAAAACTTAAGGAAGTTCTACCTTTAAGCATGTATATCGGGATTCAGACAATAACTCTGAAAGATATTCGATACACAGTTACCTTTATTGAAGACGCGCGAGATAACCAAATGTGAAAAAAAAATTGCCTCTGTATCCTTCAAAAAACAGACGCCCGGCCACATATCAAAGACTTTCCACTTCCATAAGTTTTGTCCATGAATGTAAAATACATTTATATTCATACAATTTTTTTATGGAAACGGGCTTCGTCTTCTTTTATTGTTTAATTTATAATAAAAGTAAATAAAATTTAACTTGAGGTATATTTCAGCCAGGAGCATACTCTTCTTTTTATTTCTCAGTGAAGCTACTCATTCGCTTCATTTTAAATTTATATAATTTAAAGATATCTATTTTCTTTTATCACACAAAATTTCAAATTACTAAACATTAATCGAATGCGTATGTTTTGCGGGGTAGCATTAGAACAATTTAATATTTTTTTTCAAAATAAAAATAAAACTTTTTTCAGCATTCACAGACGGATTCGATCCCGGGTCCGGTTCAAGAAAATTGACAATGTTCTCCTCCAGCATGCCACAAGCCAACCTCCCAGTGAGAGAGGTTGTTAAACAGATATAAGCAATAGACCTTTATTTTAAAAAGGAAAATGAACCCAAATTCTAAAAATAGAAAAGAGAGATGACAATTAGCAAAGATAAACTTAACTTTTTATATAAACTAAAATGATATATCGTAAAAATAGAGGCTGCCTGGCCGACATTCATATTTCTTCAAATAAAAGACACTTCGACCAGTAAATATTTTTATTGTCTCGACGTTTCGAGATTTTGTGAGTTAAATATATATTTTTGACGCGTGCTCTAGATGTTGTACAAAATTTCAAATACCGCGTGAGAATGCCCTTGCAGCCTTAGAATAATTTCTAACACCTTGTCTAATGTTTTAATTTTTGTTCGCTCCTGACGAAGACAAAATAATTTTGTCGAAACGTCGAGACAATAAAAAGATTTACTGGCCGAAGTGTCTTTTATTTGAAGAAATAAAATTATATAATCAACAGCTTCTCTATTATTATCACAATTCTATTGCTATATAGACATGGCTATTTATGTATTATTATTTTTTTCATTGCAGTAAGGGCAAGTAGATAATTGTTTAATTTTTAAAAGAATCATACGCGTCTAAAATAGTTTCAATTTCTCATAACAGATGGCGCGCTATTGCATCATAACTTAGAGTATTATTATTATTAATTGTCTTATTCTGTCTGTGTGAAGTTCACTGTGTGAAGTTCACGGATAGATTTTGGTCAGAATGGATAAAATAAAAAAAGTGTCAAGGGATGGGAATCGAACCCACGACCTTCCGCTTACCGGGCAGATGCCATGACCACTAGGCCACATGACCACAATTTATAATTGTAACAAATAGTATTTGAATCAAAACATTCAATCGGGTAAAACACGGGCGTTGCCCGGGTCATTCGGCTAGTTACTGTATAAAATACTATTATATTATAGAAGTAAACGCTTTCTAACTGTCTAATTAAGAAGTAAAATTTTAAAATAAAATTTCGATATGTATCAAGTTATTTTAGATTCCAAATCGTCTCTCTCTCAACAGACAATAAATAATGTTGTAGATCTATATCAATTTGTAAATAGCAGAGAGAATTATGATAGGTTTAACTATTTTTGTAGATATATTTATGATTATCTTTCAAACCTGAAAGGTTCAGGTTCCTAATATATATTATTGTTTCCCTTTTTATTTTAATTACTTTTTTGTATAATATGTTTATAACTGTTTCTGTTTTAAAAAAATGTAATTCGACGCAATTATCCCTAGCCGGGATATCGCGTTTTGTGTGTTGAAATAAAAAAAAATGAATGGTCGGAATCATGTAAACAGAAAAAAAGCATATTTTGTATTTATCTCAAAAGAAAGTATATATGCTAAGTACTCACGAGATCAGTAAAAGAAACGGCACCTGTGGAGCCCCTGAACTTGATGGATGGCCCTTGTAGGACCTGCACCTGCACGATCGGCACTTGGAATAATTCCATTTAATGATGCCTGAATAATTCTCTCGGATGAGGTTGCGCCCAGACAATTTGCCTCACGTTAGCTTTTCGTTTCTAGTATAAGGTTGAGAGAGAAATATTGCTTACAAAATTTATCTAAAACATTTAGAGCAAATCTTTTGCCACAGAGAATAGTACACTTTTAGAAGCCATTTATTTTTTAAAATACATGTTTAACTTATCATTCATATAATCGTTGTGTCTCTCCAATCACCAACAAGACTGCGTGGGCAAATAAGGCCTTTATTTGCCTTCACAAGGTACAAGACTAACTTAACGTGCTTATTTGCTTTCTAAAACCAACAACGGTATTTATATTTTCCAAAAGCATAATTAATGACTATGCAAATAGTGTGTAGATACAAGAGATAAATATGCTAATACACAACAATTCAAAAAGGTTTAGGCTTTTGAGGTGTGTCTTAAATTCTATGTCTTCCCCTCAATTACTTATCGTTGTATTTGAGTGATTTCTCTCTCGATGGAACATAATTAGAAAAATAAAACGGAGATTGAAGAGGAGTATCTTGTGCGAATTTTATTAGTAAGCTTTCGGACGTCCTTCTACAGGCTTTTTTACGATAACTAAACAAAAGACGAGACGAGTTTAAATAAGATATTTTTGCATACGAGAATGCAAAAATATCTTATCTTATTAAAACTCATCTCGTCTTTTGTTTAGTTATCGTAAAAAAGCCTGTAGAAGGACGCATGCGTCCGAAAGCTTGCTAATAAAATTCGCACAAGATACTTCTCTTCAATCTCCGTTTTATTTTTCTATTTTAACTCGAAGAGTTTATTTTAGTCGATGGAACATAATTGTATATATTTTTAATAGCCGAATGATTCGGGCAACGCCCGGACAACAACTCCAAGGATCTTGATACTTTCTTGCCATTCAATTTTCCAAAGTGGTTGTACATCTAGGGTTGTAGACAAGCATTGCCTTGAATTTAGCAGCATTTAATTCGAGGGAGTTTTTATCGCCCCATTGTGAAATCAAACCGATTTACTTCTGAGCCCAGTGAAGTTGCTTGTTTCTGAGGCCACCCACTAATAGTAATAAATCATCAGCGTAGGCCTGTATGATCACGAAGCATACAGTTTTAGGATAAGAAAGCCGTTTAGGGCTATGTTCTAAAGCAAAGGTCCAAGTGCAGATCCTTGAGGACATATTTGCTCTCATGCTTGTGCACGACACATCCATTCTCTTCCATGTAGACTTTCCTGTCATTCAAGAAGAATTCAATTATGTGAGATTTTCTGGACAGCTGGTATTACTCAGCCAGATGCTTGAGTGAAAAACAAAAATATGATAATAATAAAAACATCATTACCTTTTGCGCGCAAAATAGTTATTTATTTTCTTGAAGGGTACAATCCGGCCCAGATGTATGAGCTTCCGTTACTCCTGCCAACAGTTGTACCAACGTGCCAACATCGTTAAAACGCTGCGACCATACTGCCGGGTCGTCTTCCTAGCCTTCAAGGTTGTGAACTGCGAAGCAATGAAGATGCATCAACTCCCTGGGAAATTGGACATCAAGTCCAAAGGGGAATCGACGCTGGCATATATCTGCCACAATGGCATCAGCAAAGGGAAGATTGGTCAAATCGCCTGAGACCTTTGCCAACAAAGTAGCCACCCCAACGCCGTCTCTATCTCCCCAACCGATACTTTCCAGCACCGCCGCGACAACACCAGCGGAACTCTATCCAACCCCTGTCAAGGAGATCCTGCCCAAGGTTACTGCACCTAACCTGAGATCAACCACACTCTCAAGGCCGCAAGTAAAATACCCTCCTCAGAAGTTAGAGGATAAGAAATATCTTTCTGCTAGAGCAGGTTCTAAGGCTCTCCAGCATATGAACGAAGTTCTTGATCGAGCTTCTGAGAATCTCTTCAAGGACACTGAAGATGCAGTCATAAAGAAGGAGAAAAATGTGCAGGCGACCGTCGTCGCGGCAGGATGAGCATCATGGATGGCCTTTGAGCTGTCCAAAATTTGAGTTTGAGCCTGCTCCTCAGCAATAGAGATCAACTATCTTGTAGAGGATAAGACCTGCACTTAGTACAAGCGACTCACCACCATGAAAGGTGTAGCAAATAAGTCAGGCTATGAACTTCCTAATGTACGCGGCATTGCCGTTCGCGAAAAGAGTGTGGAGTTGTGCTACTTCTTGAAGCTGCACGTAGTTGATGTCGCTTACGTGTAAGAGACGAACCTGCTTGCCATAAACAGCGTCCGGAACCTCTGCCTCGGCTACAGTGCCGTCTTTGCGACATCGTCGAATCCCAGGGGAGCCGGCCTCGCCGTCATCATAGCGCCGGGAGTCACCGTCTTCTGGCCCCGCGTCCTGTGGCCAGTTGATATTGGCATCGCCAGTATCAGCATCCGGGGTCTCTAGACCCGCGTCATGAACTGCCCCCCCTATACCACACTTCTGAAGAACGGCGTCTCAAACTGAAGATAATCCCATAAGAATCCATCAGGGAAGATGCATGGGTCCTCGAAGATGTTTAAGTCGCCGAGGACCCACGCATCTTCCCTGATGGATTCTTCTGTGTATCAAATATCTTTCAGAGTTATTGTCTGAATCCCGATATACCTGCTAAAAGGTACAACTTCTTCAAGTTTTTTCTTCGAGGGATACCGGGTCTGGAGCCGTGAAAGCCATCGCCCCATTGCCCCATCCATTTCCGTGCTTCTTCTATCAGGCCCTGTCATAGAGAGAACTGAGGTGTTTCTTGGGAACGCATCACATAATATCGACGATATAGCTCCTGGAGAGAGTTCAGGGGAATAGGGAGGGTGAGGAAGTTCGGGGTTCTGTTCTTCGCCAAATATGGAGCAACGGAAAGGGTCTTGTGAGGTCGAGCATTATTGTGTAACTCGATACAATTTTTTTTCTCCCATAAATTAGTTCTTTTAAGTCTAATCGGTTCAGGTAAACAACGAAGAATATCCAAATATACATATTGTGCTATTATTGAATCTTTTTCAAAAAATTAAAAGTTAAAACGACCTTTAAAATCGAAAAAAGTGATTGAGAATTTTTTTTATCTTTGATTTGTTCTTCTAGATTTTTTGGACCTTGGTTGTTCTTGTTCAACCCATTCACCTGACTGGCGTTTTGTCTCCAGTCATACACATAAACCCATATCTTATCACCTGTGATTATTTGTTTCAGAATGTCTAGGTTATTCTGGTAGCTTTCCAAAACGGTTGAAGACTGAAAGTGTAGCCTCTCGTTGTTCCATTGTTAACAATTTAGGGACAACCCGAGCTGCTACTCTAACCCTGTTAAAATATTCGCATATTATTAATTGAACCAACCCTTCTGACATCTCTAATTGCCTGCTCACCTTGATTGTAATTTTAAGGCTTTCTCGTAAAAGGCTTTTGATTTGTTCAATATTTACGTGGTTTCTGATGATGCATGGTCGACCAAGTCGAACTTCGTCAAAGGTATTTTTTTATTTCATTTTTAAAGTTGGTATACCAATTGAAAACTTTTACTCTGCTATAAGATTCATCTCCATACTCCTCTTTAATTAGAGCATTCGTTTCTGAAGTTATTTTATCGAGTTTCAAGCAAAATTTAATAGCGACTCACTGCTCCATAAAACTATCCATTTTTTTTTTCTCTAAGTTGGAAGGACAATTTAAAAAAATTTAATAAATATTATTTTAAAATTTATCTCAAGTACGCATGGCACAAGCCATGATAATTATGGTGGGTAGTTAGTGACTGCTTTTAGTGTAAGTACATCACGTGTCTATGCATAGAAAGCAGCTTGACTTTAGCATCCACAAGTGTGCCAGAGTCCCATTTGGCTACATGCACTCATTGGTGAGGTTGAACTTTTGCAAAAATCGGGGCCATTGAAGTAATTCATTGTTCAGAAAAAAGTGCCAATGAGGGATTCGATCCAGAGTTGTGGCTGTCGACAGTTTATACCATTCCTTCACCAACTCCCTAACTCCGCCTTTGCCGGTCCCAAACCCGGATGAAAAAGGAGGAGGGGGAGCAGTAACAAGCTCACTAAAAAACCTGGGCTCAGCTGGCCCGGCTGATAGTACCCTGTAAGGGCTCCTAATCCAGGGATACAGGATGAGCAGCGTTTGTACTCCATGTTAGGAGCGGCTGCACATGGCGTCTGTTCCTCATGTCAGAGGCGGCCATTTCTTTTGGAGCTAAGTCGGCCTGCCACTGAGTATTGCTCCCAGTCTTAATGACAAAGGCAGTTACATTCTACTTTTCACCCAGTCATGATGGTTGTCAAGCTCTACAAGCTTGATACCCTAATATGATTGAGTGTAGATAAGAAAGAAGACCAACTTCCTTTTTGTGAATCATAAAGGTTCTCTCTGGATGTACATAACATACATACTTAATTTTCTACACCAAGAATTAGTGGCATAAAATTGTGAAAATCTGCATAGAGTACCAGTAATGAACAATAAATGATTTTTATTAGAACAGAATAAATCTATTAAATAATTAAACAGGTTTCTGGAGACAAGTTTCTTTTCATTTTATTAAATCAGTCTCAAGCTTTCTGGCATCTCTGCCCTTCTACAGGAGAACATAAATAAATGAATAAAGTTTGGCATCAGGAAATGTTTTATTCGTTTATATATGTTCTCCTGTAAAAGGGCAGAGATGCCCGAAAGCTTGAGACTGCTTTAATAAAATGGAAAAAACTCATCTGTAGAAACTTGCTTAATTATTTATGTTGTTGTTGTTGTCGTGTCCAAAGAAGAGTCTCAGATGTATTCATGCATCTCCATTACAGCAGCAGCAATATCCACTATCTTGGGTGTGTAAAGCGCTTAATTATTTATGTCCGGTAGATTTAAATAAATTGATATGAAATTTATTTAGAATACACCTATACATTGAGTGACATCACCGTCCATCCAATATGTTGTGGGACCACCACTGGCGGCAATGCAGACGTCTTGGTACTGACTCAATGAACATGCGGATGGTGTCCTAAGGGATGGCTGCCCATTCACTGTCAACCATCATCCACATCTTCTGAACGCGGCTGTCGCAGTGCACACAACAATGTACAATTAGGTCCCAGATGTGTTCTATAGGTGAGAGATCAGGAGAGACTGGTGACATTGGAAGCACTGAGGTTTCATGCAGGGCATGTTGGCTGGTGCATGCTGTGTGAGGTCGAGCATTAGCCTGCTGGAAAATGACATTTGGTACCTCCTGAAGGAAAGGTAGCATCACAGCACATCATCCATGTATTCATTGGGCCTTCATAGTATTCTCAATATGAATCAGAGATGATCTGCCATCATAGGTGATAGCTCCCTAAACCATAATGCTGCGTTGTTGTGAGGTGCAGCGTTTGACAGATGCTGCCGGATTAGACCTGCCACCAAGATGGCATCAAATTCTTACTCGGTGACTGTCATTGATAAAACAGAAACAAATTATTCTAAGAACACTACTCTGTGCTATTACGCTGTTCACATGGCTCTATCCCAACAAAATTGCAAATGGAGGTGTTGTTGGGTCAATGGAAGTCTTCTTAATGGACACCATGAGTGGCCACAGGAAACCAATCTGTGTATAATAGTTCTGGGGTCTATATGGGAGAATCAAGAGTGTCCTACACATCCTGCAAAATGGTGACAGAAGCTGACTGAGAGTCAATCTGCCAATGCCACTCGACAGATGCGTGGGTCCACGTGATGTCAGAGCCATACACAGTTATACAAAGTGATATAAATTCACTTATTGGTTGCTGTCAATGGCAAATTTTGTTTTTAAAAAAATAGTGGAATCTCATTATAACAACAACATGGTTAAAACATCGTAAAATTTTGATCCCAAGCTTTATTTAGGTTCGACTGTAAATAATTCAGCCAGATATCATTGATTTGGTTTTGATTTTTATTGGCTCTCTCTCTCGTGTTTCAATTAAAAATAATAAAAAGTACAAAATATAATATTTAGAGTTTATTTGATTTTTCCTACTAGTTATTTGTGCGTGTTATTTCTATATATTACAGAAAGAAAATTTATATTAAAAAAAATAAATATATGTACACAATAGAACCTCAATGAGAGGACACTCAAGTAAATGTTGATACAAAGGGCAGTTTTCTGTGTCAAAATTAACAACTTTAATAATTATCTGCTTCCCAGACTAAAAGGCAAGTTGGCTCAGGGGAACAAAACAATCTTTCTCATCTTATCCCTAATCATCAGTCAGGTTATCTTCCATGCCATTAGCCCATATCAATGTCTACACAAAGACAATGAATATAATTGTAGAGGCATTGGTTATCCCTGTGGTGGTCACTTATGGATGTGAGAGCTGGGCTCAACTCCGCCCTTCCCGGTCCCAAGCCCGGATGAAAAAGGAGGAGGGGGAGCATTAACAAGCTCACTAAAAAACCTGGGCTCAACTGGCCTGACTGATAGTGCCTGTAAGGGCTCCTGATCCAGGGATACAGGATGAGCAGCGTTTGTACTCCATGTTAGGAACGGCTGCACATGGCATCTGTTCCTCAGGTCAGAGGTGGCCATTTCTTTTGGAGCTAAGTCGGCCTGCCACTGAGTAGTGCTCCCAGTCTTAATGACAAAGGCAGACGCATTCTACTTCACCCAATCATGATGGTTGTCAACAGACACCATCAAAAGTCTCAAGCTTTACACCCTAATATAATTGAGTGGAGATAAGAAAGAAGAAGAAGATCTGCTTCCCATTAAAAAGACAATTGATTGAGTCAACTTTCTTTTACATGTTGCCTGAGGAAATGTACAAAAGAAAGCCACACAAACATAATAGGTGGATCGAAACTTCACTATATCCACAAAAGCTAGAATTATATTTTATAAATAGACATGCTTTGATAATTAGTAAATAAAGAAACAATTTAAGTTGCTTATTCTTTTATTTAATTTAAAAATTAAGAAAAAAAAAAAGTTCAGAATTTTGAGTGATGGGCACCCCCAATGACTGGATGTAAGGAGTCCATGAAGGTACAGCAGTGCATCTTGCCTTGGGGGAGAAGGGAGGTTCAGCTTGGAAGGTATTGGGACAGAGTGTAGAAGGGAAGCTGGCAGCAAGTGACAGCCATTGAGGCCTGTGGTGCATTGATGTTGAAGTCCTTGGGCAACTTCTGGACACAACTATGCAATTTTAGAACTGTAGAGATTCCATATGCAGATTTGTTCTCTTTTTTTCTTTTAACCCAGTAAATATGTAAATATTGCATGATAGAAAAGAAAATTATGTAAATATAGAAGGATATCGTTGTGAAAATAGAGCAATCCATAAATAGATCTTTAATTAAAAAGCATATATTGGATCAAAATATAATTTATTTACCAATATTTCAGTTGTCTGAATGCCAAACTTTTTCAAGGTAATATAACATAAATACCTTGAGAGAGAGAGAGAAAAAGTTTGGCATTTAGCCACACGCACACAACTGAAATATTGGTAAATATATTATATTTTGATCCAATATATGCTTTTTTTTTTAATTAGATAAAAGGATATATGGTGTTGGTGGTGCTGATGTGGGAGAGTGTTGAATTGGTCAAAATGAAGGCTTATTTTTTATGGTGTCTGAGATTTGAGGCAACTAATAGGAAGAAAACATGAAAGAACAATGCTATGAGAGAGAAGAACCTGACTTGCACTGCCAGGGTCTTCATGCTGTCTCATGGTAGAAATCCTGCCTAGTGGCCTCCCATACACGAGAGAGGTTCTAGCGCTGCCTCCTCCCTATTGCAGATAGTAACGAGGGCAATTTTTTTTTTTTTTTATCCCTAGTACACGTGGTACAGTCATTATAATCATGTTGGACAGAAGTTGGCGGCTGCTTTTACTGTAAGTGCACCACATGTCTATACATGTGAAAAGCAGTTTGACTTTTAACTCCGCATTTGCCGGTCCCAAGCCCGGATTAAAAAGGAGGAGGGGGAGCAGTAACAAGCTCACTAAAAAACCTGGGCTCAGCTGGCCTGGCTGATAGTACCCTGTAAGGGCTCCTGATCCAGGGATACAGGATGAGCAGTGTTTGTACTCCATTGTTAAGAGCAGCTGCACATGGCATCTGTTCCTCATGTCAGAGGCGACCATTTCTTTTGGAGCTAAGTCGGCCTGCCACTGAGTAGTGCTCCCAATCTTAATGATAAAGGCAGACACATTCTACTTCACCCAATCATGACGGTTGCCATTTTGACTGGATTGGCTCATCCATTGATGAGCTCTACTCATCCCCATCAGACACCATCAAAAGTCTCAAACTGATACCTTGATACCCTAATATGATTGAGTGGGGATAAGAAAGAAGTTTGACTTTTTCACTTACAAATGTGCCAGAGCCTAAGGGAAGAAACAGCATTAACACCTACTGAAATTAGTGCCATTAACCATGAAGTGAATAAGGAAATATAATAGCCAGCAGCTAATATCAAACCTAAACTAGACACAATTCTTCTTCACTAGTGGGGTGTAGAGACTTATTTGACCCATTTTCCTTGAAAGGACACAGTGAAATTTAACAACTTTGAAAAAAGAGTAATCAGCCAGAAAAAAAAAATTATATTTAAAAACTGGTGAAAGCATCTGGTTGTTGTTGTTTTTATCCCCTTATGTAAATATTCCATGAGTTCATGCTCCTCAAGCTGTTTTATGATAAGCAGCTGCCTCTTCCAAAGGTCCTGGTTAGTGCATTTAATGCAAGCCAAAATGTATTCTGGAGCTGCAGGTGCCAAGCTACATTTTGGGCAAATGGGGTAGATTTTGTTGTTATTTTCTATCTGCAATGGATTGAGATGGCCTGTTCTAAATCTTGTTAGTGTTGTTTGGTGCTGTCTGAGGTTCAGAGCTCTTCCTGGGTTATCCACTGTACCAGCTGTGCTTAAGTGGGGCCCTCCAGTTCTTTTTTATTTTTGTTTTGGCTACTGTTTCTATTTCTTTAAAAGTAAGTTTATTTTTCCGTGGCTTTTTTTTTTGATAGCGCATCAGCAGCTTCATTGCCTTCAATGCCAACATGAAAGTATCCATTGAAGATGAATTTTTGAGGTTTTCGAGAGTTTTTGGAGATAACCAATTTATGTTCCTGCTTACTTTGTCCTTAAGTTCTCCTGTGTGACTCAAGTGTTGTATGACACTTCTAATATCAGTAATAGGGAAGATAGGATTGGACTATGTGGGTCTATCTAACTTTGAAGGGAAATTCCTATCTGGTGCCTAGTGTGACTAGAGATGGACAACATTGTAAAAGGCTAAGCCGGGAAAAAACCAAACAGAGACAGGAATAAAACTGTTAAGTGACTAAAAATTGTTAGTCCACACACCCAAACAAACAAAGAGGTATAATTATACCAGAGTGTTCCTCCAGCATAGCTCCCAGCACTCTCAATTGTCCAGGTGTCCTCCAGTCCTGGTCCATTCCAGTAGCAGTGGAACTTTGGAAGGAGATCAGCACTACTTGCTGGGCCTGGGTCTCAATGAGGCTTTCCTCCTCCAAGACTGACACTTCTGCCTGCTGAGCACACACATGCATCTGTTACACTTTGGTTGAAGTGGGGTGGCAATAGTGAAACAATTATATATATACAGTTAAACCTGTCTATAGCACCCCCTCTAAATAGCGCCTTCCTCTCTATAGCGCCCGATTTTAAACATTAAAATGTAAACATTTTACATTAAAACTAACCTGTCTATAGCACCCCCTCTCTATAGCACTCTATTTTGGTGAGTCCCAAGAGGGGGGCTATAGACAGGTTTAACTGTATATACAGTAGAACCTCCATGAGAGGACACTCATGCTAGAGGATACCTCTCCACAAAGGACAGTTTTCATTTGCAAAATTACCATTTTTACTATTTAGAAAATCTCCGTTTAGAGGACACCTCTCCCTAAAGGACAGTTTGGCTCTGCAACTAGGTGTCTTTACAGGGAGGTTTTACTGTATATACATTTTCTGGTGACAGGAATATAAACCCTGGACAATGATTGAAGGAATATAAGAGAGTGGCAAAATACAACATAGATGAGACCATGAAAATTAAAAACGTGGTCTTCTATCTGGCTGGAACTGCTGGAAGATGGTATGATAACAATAAAGAATCATTCATTTCATGGAGAAGTTTTGAGGACTCTTTCCACAGGGTGCTTGGACTACAGGAAGACAGTGTTCTGAGGAAGTTTTGAAGTCAAGAGCACAGAAAGCTGAAGAACCCTGCGAATCTTACATCCAGGAAATCCTTAGCCTCTGCCACCAGGTGAATGTGCGCATGGAAGAATAAAGAAGGTAGCTCATATTACAAATGGCATTTTTGAGGACATGTACTAGGTTTTGGTGACGAAAAACATACAGATGGTAGATGAGATCCTTAAGTTTTGCCGTCATCTGGCAACCATCATGCAGCGAATGATTGGCCGCAAGAAATTCGCCAGGTTCTCAAATGCAATGCCCATTTCATGTGTTGATGACCCAGATGATTTAGCCAGCTTAATTCGCCACATCGTCAGGGAAGAAATTCAAAAGGCCAATTCAAGGTACCTGAAGGGGTCAATCCTCTCAGAGAAATGAACGCCCTGAAACAGACTGTGAGAGAATAAGTTAACTGTGGTCTCCAACCTAATAGACCACAAATTAATGTTGTACAACAACCATATGAACCCTATAATCTTGACCAGCCACCCCAACCCAGGAAGACATGGCAATGGAGGACTTACGACAACAAACCCCTTTGTTTAAGCTGCGGATGACCAGGACATGTCATTTGTTATTGTAGGGAATGACAGAAGGTTTTAGCTGAAGCCAGGAATGCCGGACAAGGAGGAAATCACAGATTTTCGAGACAACCCCCAATATAGGATGCCACTACTGACGACTATGTAGGGCCCAAAATCTTGATGTACTTCTATTGGAGCTCTTCCCCACATCCAAGCTGGACAAGGTCACCAGCCTGCTGTTTCAGCAGTCTCCCAAGCCTCAGAATGAAAAACACTTAGTGGCAAGGCTTCAAACAGGGATGAAGAGCCATTAAAGAAAATCCTACCTGGTATAATCGCTGCTAAAAAATTCGAATGGGACTTCTTTAAGGTCACCGAGGCTGTCATTGATTTTTTGTGGCAGAAATGAACTCCATCTCTGGGAAACTTCTGTTTAGTAATATCAGGAGGAGGAAAACCAGAGATTGTTCGCTTCTGATGACTTTGTCATCTCATTTAAATCAATAGAGAAGATCAGGGTGATAAAGAAATATGTGGATCAGAGAAGTTTTAGTCATAGCTTCTAAAGTCTTATTATTAAGAAAGGAAGAATTTATACCACTCTCTGGTTACATTTCAACACGACTGAGTTCACATTTGGGAGGCGAATGGAACATCATGGCTGCAAATTATTCCATCACAAATGAAAATGTGCACCATGGAAAGTTGGAAGAATGGGAATATCTGCAATTTAGTCCAACCAAGTGATAAGTTACATGAAGCGCAGGTAAAGTCAAAAGTGAATGGTCTCGGAAGATAAACCTTATTTATATTATATGCCTGAATGAGAAAACACACCAGTCTTAGGAATGGTTAACATGAAAAAAAATAAAAATAAAATAAAGATGTAAAAAAAAAAAAGACCATGATGTAATTATATTATTAAATGCCAATAACGCTATTCATGTGTTTAGAAGGTCATATTTTCAATAAGGGTTAATACTGACACTTTATAATTAGCATTATAGTAAATTTTTTGTTTGTTTGGCCTGTGTTCTTTCTGTTTCCTTATACATTCTAGTTAGCCCACACAGGGGGGTTGGTGAAAGGATAGTCTAAACCAGTGGTTTTTGACCGCTACGACCCGGGTTCGATTCTCGCATAGGGCACTTTTTTCTGATAAAAAAAAAATGCTCCAATGGCCCCCGATTCTTGCAAAAGTCCAACCCCACCAGCGCGTGCAAGTAACCAAACGGGGCTCTTGCACATTTGTAAGTGCAAAGTCGAACTGCTTTTCACATGTGTAGACATGTGGTGACTTACAGTAAAAGCAGTTGCGATCTTTTACCCACCATGATTATCATGGCCTGTACCACGTGTACTAAGGATAAGCAAAAAAAAAAATAAGAAGATAAATTATACCAGGAGTGTCCCTCTGGCATAGCTTCCAACACTCTTAATCGTCCAGGTGTCCTCCAGGCTGTCCCAGTTCTGGTCTATCTCTGGTAGCAGTGGAACTCTGGACTGTAGCACGAGATCAGAACTTCTTACATGGCCTGTGTCTCAAGGAGGAATTCCTCCTCCAAGACTGGTCCTGCTGGCTGCTGAACACATATGCTGCTGTTACACTTTGGTTGTAGTGGGGGGGCAATTGTGAAACACAATTATAGATATCTCTAATTTATTAAAAACTATATCAAAAAATGTTTTCTTTCATCAGTGAGAGAAAGTTACACCCCTCACACCAATTTTATTCTTTCAGTGCATAAAGGTTTATAGAAAATTTAAAAAAAATGGGACAAAATTAACATCAATAATAAATTGATAATAAAGTCTAATTTGGATTATATAGCAAAGAAAATACACTAGATGACAAGAATAAATATAATGATAAGGCACAATTTGGATTATAGATTATAAACACAAGATAATAAGACCAAATCCAAATAAATAAATAGTGTGTGACCTTTTGGTAACAATCTTGTTACCGAAACATCACACACTATTTATTTATTTGGATTTGGTCTTATTTCCTTGTGTTTATAAGAATAAATACAAATAAATTGATAATATATGATGTTTTGGTAACATCATTGTTAACATCTTCGCACAAATATATTAAATGAAAAACATCATTTTATATGCCTAACCCAGACTCCTTTAACATAAAGAAGTTGCCAAACACCCAGGTTTGATTTCAAATTTATTGTCTATTTGTTAGATTTGGCATCAAACTGATCCAAAAAGTTATAAACAAACATCTAATTCATGACTTGGGTTGAAAATTTGCTAGGAGTCATCAATGCCTGTGCCTAGAGTCCAATTGATATCTTAGTTTTAGCGTTATTTATGCTGAGTTTAATGATAAGGTACAATTTGGATTAAATATTATAAACACAAGGTAATAAGACCAAATCCAAATAAAATAAATAGTGTGGAAAAAAGTGGCCCGTGGGGGGATCGAAACCATGACTTTCGCCTTATTAGCACGACGCTCTAACCAACTGAGCCAATGGGCCCATTAGCTCAGTTGGTTAGAGCGTCGTGCTAATAACTCGAAGGTCATGGTTTCAATCCCCCCATAGGCCACTTTTTTTACACAAAATTTATTTATTTCAATTTGGTCTTATATTACCTTGTTGCACTAACGCGCCATCTGTTATCAAAATTCAAAACTATTTTAAAGGCGTGAGATTCTTTTTAAAAATAAACAATTTATACTGCCCTTACTGCAGTAAGGGCAGTAGAAATTGTTTATTTTCAAAAAGAATCTCACGCCTTTAAAATAGTTTTGAATTTTTATATTACCTTGTGTTTATGCTGAGTTTAAATTATCCAAGGTGGCCATTCTGCATGCTTGTATACCAGTTGCTCTCCTTACAGTTTACCTGGTGCACCACATGATCCTTGATGATGGCACACTCTGTGGTGACCAAGGTTCTGCCAGAGGAGAAGCACAGTTCCACAATCTCTTGGGCTTCTTTCATCACCGGCCCAAAGTCCTCCACCTCTGCCTGAAAAACACCAATCTCACTCTTCTAATCTATAATCCATATTGTATATTATTATTATATAATTTTAAAATATCTTGAAAGTTTGAAAACTCAGCAATGTTTCTTCTTAATTTTTTTTCAAATTAAATCAATAATAAGAGTATTTTTGAATATATAAAGCTTATGCTTATAATTTAAAAGACTGGATATCAGATAAATCAAAAATTCCTTTTTAGAAAAAATATTGCATAATAAATTTTAGAAATATATTATTATAAAAAAATAATAAACAAAGCTATTTCTTAAAAAATTATTTTGAAAATGTCCAATTTTTAATTTAGTAAATTGCTTAAATAATAAAATGGGGCATGTGTGTGTGAGATATAGATTAATATACAGTTAAACCTGTCTATAGCGCCTCCTCTTGGGACTCACCAAAATAGGGTGCTATAGAGAGGGGGTGCTATAGACAGGTCACTTTTAATGTAAAATGTTTACATTTTAAGGTTTAAAATCGGGCACTATAGAGAGAAAGGCGCTATTTAGAGGAGGCGCAATAGACAGGTTTAACTATATATATCTCAAATGCTCCATTATTTAAGCAATATACTAAATTAAAAATTGGACACTTCTTTTAAAATAATTCAAGAAGAGAGCTGAATTTTTGAGAACGGCTATATTTGGCGATAAAGCACAATTTGGATTATAGGTTAGAAACACATTATTTGGATTTGGTCTTATTACTTTGTTTAGCTATATGTGGCAAATAGACATCAAATATGGAAGTTATCTTTGTATATATATCTATGAACAATCTCTATCCAACAGTTCCAATCATCAATGGAGCGTGGAGGGGGCGAAATCTGACTGCAACCTCCTAGAAGGCCTTAGGCAGGTCCACCCTGGATACCCAACCAACTGCAGCAATACCCATCATGGAGACTTTAGTTCATCTCTTGTACATGGAGGCAACTAGAGAACCTTGTATCATAATCCTCAACATATCTTACATTTAATCAATGTAAATATTCTCCATGACCTTGTATAATGATACATCAGATAATTAAAAAAAACTAGGTGAATGACTTCATGTAACTACATTAAAAGTATGAAAAAGGCATCTCCTTATCAAGCAACTGAAAGTTGCTGATGGCTTGCGCCATCTATCAGAATAAATATCAACTATTCTCGTTGATTTTTAATTATTCCAGAATTGGCCAAATACCCATTCTTGATTAATCAAGAAAAGCTAACTATGGATGCGTTTCGGGCTGTTGGCTCTCATCAGCGTGGTTCAAGCTGGAATAATTAAAAATCAATAAGAATAGTTGATATTTATTCCGATAGATGGCGCAAGCCATCAGTAAATTTTAATTGCACGATAAGAAGATGCCTTTTTCATAATCTATGCACCTTATCCCAGTACAATATCACATTTGTACTATTTTTTACATTAAAAGTAATCACTATGGACCAAGAGCTGTATATGCTCCATTTTAAGGGTGTGGGCAATGGTTTCAGTTCTCCATGTTAGGTGCAACCTCATTTAAAGCCAAGTGGGATGCCACAAGTGCTTCAGATGTTTAAATTCAAACATACTTTTACCCAACACATTAGTTAATACTTATCACAATCATGAAAATTTTGGTAATTGGATCAGGAAGAACCGAGTGATACATTTGAAATAACAATTTATTGAAATCTAATGGTGCACATGATTGGTACAGAGCAGGAAAGACAAGCACCGGTTCCCAGAGAACAACAGTCTTTGATTTCCAGACTTAAGTCTGGTCATCTACGGACAATGACTTTCCCCAGAATGGTTGCAGGGTTTTCCCACTATGTACTAAGTGCAATTCTCAGCCTGCAACCCCAAGACATATTATTGACTGTATTGACTCATCCATTGATGAGCTTTACTCTTCCCCGGCAGACACCATCAAAAGTCTCAAGCTTTACAAGCTTGTATCACCTTAGTGTGATTGAGTGGAGATAAGAAAGAAGAAGATATAACAATTTTGTGAATACTTTGTTTTTGATTTTTTTTCACATTTGTACAATTCATGGATTAACACTTAAGACACACAATACCCATGTCTATATGTAGTAGCTACATAATAACTTCCTGTTATTCGACGAAAACATGACTGAGGACACCAGTCACCCAGAGATACATAGCTGGCACAGAAAGTCTGAATGCTGTCAGAAGAGTTAGACTAGAAGAACATTGCTGCAAATCATTACACAAATGTTTATAATTTTAATATATACACGAGGTGTGTTCAAAAAGTATCGCGACTTTTGAATTTTCGCGGGTTAGGCATATTCGAATTTCGATCTTTTTGTGGCTTTATGTTGGTACTCATGTCTCTCACTTATGCCGACAAGCTCGTCCATTTTGAATGTTCACTTAATTGTTGACAGCTACTTTGCTTGCAGGTGTTTTGGATCGTCTTCGATTTTTACCTATTAAAAAAAAATGGATCAAAGAACCTGTATCAAATTTTGTGTGAAAAACGAAATTAAGTGCGCGGATGCATTCCGAATGTTGACTGTGGCATACGGAGAAGCTACCTTGGACCGAAGCAACGTTTATCCGTTATACAAAATGTTCTCAGAAGGCTGAGAAGATGTGAACGACGAAGAGCGTGCCGGACGTCCGAGCACTTCAACAACAGACAAAAAAATTAATGAAGTGGAGAAAATGATATTGGCCAATCGTCGAATCACCGTTAGAGAAGTTGCTGAGGACCTAAACATATTGATTGGCTTGTGCCATTCGATTTTTATCAATGATTTGGTCATGAGATGGGTCGCTGCGAAATTCGTACCAAAATTGCTCAATTGCGACCAAAAACAACATCGCATGAACATTGCTAATGAGATGTTGGACTCTGTCCGCGACGACCCAAATTTGCTCCAGAGGGTCATAACTGGTGACGAAGCGTAGGTTTATGGTTATGACGTGGAAACCAAAGCTCAATCATCTCAATGGAAGCTGCCGCACGAACCAAGACCGAAAAAAGCGTGCCAAGTTCGGTCGAATGTGAAAGTTTTGCTGACAGTTTTCTTCGATTGCAGGGGCGTGGTGCATCATGAGTTCTTGCCACAGGGTAGAACGGTCAATAAGGAATATTACCTGCAAGTTATGCGCAATTTGCGCGAAGCAATCCGCCAGAAACGCCCGGATTTGTGGAAGAACAAAAATTGGCTTTTGCACCACGATAACGCCCCTGCTCACACATTGTTGCTTGTGTGCGACTTTTTGGCCAAAAACAACACACTAATGATGCCGCAGCCACCGTTTTTTCCCCAGATTTGGCCCCCTGTGACTTTTTCTTGTTCCCTAAACTGAAGAGGCCCATGAAAGGACGACGTTACGCTACGCTTGACGAGATAAAGACGGCATCGAAGGAGGAGCTGAAAAAGATTTTAAAAATGATTTTTTGAAGTGCTTCGAAGATTGGAAAAACCGTTGGCACAAGTGTATAATATCTCATGGGGATTACTTTGAAGGGGACAAAATAGGTATTCATGAATAAATAAATAATTTTTGAAAAAACACAAAGGTCGCGATACTTTTTGAACACACCTCGTATATGAAAAAATAATAGAAAAAAATAAAAAAGTCAGGTGTTGATATTAAAAATAAAAAAGGCATATCCTGACCAAGAGCACATGTGCTTTTCAGATGGCAGAGTGCCATCTTGTGGAACAGAAATCAACTAAACATTGATTTAGCCTGTTCCCTGATATTTGGCCAACCCACTTTCTTGATAAATGAAGAAAAGCCAACCATGAACACGTTTCACGCTGTTGGCACTCGTCAGCATGGAGTAGGCTGTACCACTACGGCCAAAAAGATTTTTGGTCCCAGAGGCTTCTTGAGAAACCAAGAAATGGGTATTTAGGGCCAAACTTGCGTAGATACGCTTAGCATATGAACACAAGGATCAAGTGGTGATAATTAAAATAAAATGGCATAACCTGAACACTCACATGAGCATTTTTTATTTTTAATATTACCTCCTGACCTTTTCTTTTTCTTACTTTTTTTCACATGATTAGCATATTTATGCAAATTCAGACTAAATATCCATTTCTTGATTTCTTGGTAAAACTCTTGGACAAATTTTTAGTCATTGAGGTAGAGTCTGCACCATGCTGATGAAGGTCAAGAGCCCAAAATATGTATGTGGTTGGCTTTTCTTGATTTATCAAGAAATTGGTTGGCCAAATATTATGGAGTAGCCTATATAAATCACATTCAGTTATTTTTATTCATTTAGATGGTGCTCTGCCATCTAAAAGTGCTCAAAGTAGTGGTCAGGATATGCTTTTTATTTTTTAATAAATATTAAACTACACCATTATATATATATTTAGTCCATAAGTCTCGATGATGGGTAAAAAGAGCTGCTGAGATTGGTTGGCTATCCAGGGGGCACCACATGGAGGTGACAGTCAGATTTTGCCCCCCCTGGTGTAAAGACCTTCCCAAAATGCACCATCTGCAGAACCAGAGAGGCCTCACCGGACCACCTCTTGGAATGCATGGAAGCCTCAAGACAGGACCTATATTCCAACCCTGTCAGGATTGTGAATTTGATCAATGAATAGTCTCCATGACCTTATATAATTATACAATGAGAAAATATACATATATATAAAAAAAAAATTATACTTCTCTGATCAAAAGGTTTTGACACTTTGCTCATAAAATCCTGAAAACTCAATATATTTTCTCCCGGTTTGTGGCAAACGCAAGCGTCGCCCTTGGCTTGGAGACCTGCCAATTTTCAAAAATCACGCGCCACAACAGCGCGAGCAGCGGCTGTTCGAAGTGAAGCCATTTTGCCCGTGCTTCGATTTCGTTAGTCACCGAAATGAAGGATCAATGAATTTGCATCAAGTTCTGTGTGAAAAACTGATTCAAGGGTGCCAAAATCTTTTGGATGCTGCAAACAGTCTATGGGGATGCCGTCATGAGCCGAAGACGAGTTTTCGAGTGGTACAAACGCTTCAAGGAGGGTCGGGAAGAGATCGCTGACAACAAGCGTTCCGGGAGATCATCCACATCAATCACGCCTGAA
Source organism: Cordylochernes scorpioides (assembly GCA_030710605.1). Lineage (NCBI taxonomy): Eukaryota > Metazoa > Arthropoda > Arachnida > Pseudoscorpiones > Chernetidae > Cordylochernes > Cordylochernes scorpioides. The sequence goes on from CP092886.1 coordinate 150,713,023, forward strand.
AAAGTGGACAAGGTGTTGGAACTGGTGCGTGAAGACCGACGAATAACTGTCAGGGAGGTCGCCGAAGAAGCAGGGATATCATTCGGGTCTACTCAATCGATAATGAAGGACATTTTGGGAGTGAGAAGACTCAATGCCGTTCTCATTCCCAAAGATTTGACTTTTGATCAAAAGAACGCCCGGAAAGAAACAGTCAGTCTCAATCTCGAAGCGAAAACCGACGACCCCGAATTGCTAAAGAGGGTCATTACTGGAGACGAAACATGGATTTACGGCTTGATCAAAAGAACGCCCGGAAAGAAACAGTCAGTCTCAATCTCGAAGCGAAAACCGACGACCCCGAATTGCTAAAGAGGGTCATTACTGGAGACGAAACATGGATTTACGGCTTTGATTCGGAAACTACCCAACAGGCATCGGAGTGGCGCTTCAGAAATGAGCCGAGACCAAAGAAAGTGAGGAAGGCTCCCAGCAAAGTCAAGGTCATGTTGACGGTGTTCTTCGACTACCAAGGCATTGTTCATCATGAATTTCAACAACAAGGCTCTACAAAAACTGCCGTCTCCTAACTGGGAGTTTTGAGGCGATTGAGGGAAGCGATCAGGCAGAAACCGCCGGAGCTGTGGAGGAGCAAATCGTGGATCCTCCACCACGCGCCGGCACACACAGCCCTCAAAATCTCGAAGTTCCTGCAGGACCACTCAACCTCTGTGTCCCCCCAACCCCCTTAAAGTCCCGATTTGGCCCCCTGCGACTTCTTCCTCTTTGGAAAGCTAAAAAAAAAAAAAAGTTAAAAGGTCGGAAATTTCAGAGAATAGAAGAGATCAAAGTGGAATCGAAGAAGGCGCTGAAGGCAATCCTGAAAACAGACTACCAGAGGTGTTTTGCCGACTGGAAAAAAAGGTGGCTGAAGTGCATCGCGGCCAATGGGGACTACTTTGAAAGGGACAATTTGAATTTGGTAGAAAATTAAGTTTTTTTTAACTTATGAGCAAAGTGTCAAAACTTTTTGATCAGAGTAGTATATATATAGTGTTGTGAAGAAATAATTTTAATTATACAATGAATATACAACGGAAGAACTAGAGGATCCCACCTAAGCACAGTTGGTACAGTGGAGTGGACCCAGGAGGAGCTCTGAACCTCAGACAGCATCAAACAACAAGATTTAGAACAGGTCTTCTCAAGCCATTGAAGATTGAAAATAATAACAAAATCTACTCCACTTGCCCAAAATGTAGCTTGGCACCTGCAGCTCCAGAACACATTTTGGCTTGCATTAGATGCACTAAACAGGACCTTTGGGAGGGGCCGCTGCTTATCATAAAACAGCTCAAAGAGCATGAACTCATGGAATTCGTGTAATCTTTACACAAGAGAGGGGATAAGAAACAACAACAACATATACAATAGAATATATCTCTGTGAATTTTGAAATCATCATACATGTTTCTATACTTTGTTGTTCAGTGGTAATTGGCATTCTGAACTCCAGGAACCTGGGTTAAACTGTAAATAATTTTTGGATAATTGTAGTTGACTAGCCATGCTCTAATGTAATCAATAAATATTTTTATTTTAATCACATATCTGTTTAGTCATTCATTACTATACTACAATTGGTGGAGAAGCTAGAAAAATACCCATTCAGAAAAAAAAAAAAGAGGGAAAATTGATTCCGTTGAACTAGAACAAACCACGATGAGTGTGAAAACTGAAACAGCGACCCAGGTAGGCAACAATTCTGTTCATTACCCACATAGGAATCTCTCCATGTTCTCTGAGTAGAGTGGTGAAGACCCCCAGAATTATGGTTCAAAAGCTATAAACGTGTGGCAAGACACAACAATTGGGGCAAAACCCTATGGCTCGCCAACATTTATTTCTACCCTAATAGAACCACTCTCTAATGGTTCGAAAAAAATGAAGAGAGCATCCACACAAGCACCAATCTCAAAATTCCAGGATGCCCCTCTCAAGAATCCAGGGCAATACCAAATCCTAGGAATGAGGCTCAACCCAGAATTCTTTATCCTATAACTTAGTACCAAAATTAAGGAGGAGACGTGACACCAACGAATGACGGACCACTGAGTGAAAGCCAATGTTTCCACTGAGGATATCCTGGCCATATCATGCCCGATTGCTGTGTTAGGCAGAGACAAAACGAAGAAAAGAGAAATGAATACTTCCAAAGGAGACAAGAACCAAGGCTGTTCCATTACTTTCGACTCAATTTCCAAGAGTAAAACAAGGACATGCAAAATAATTTACGCTGCTATAGAAACCTATCCCCTGGTTGCCTGAGGATAATCTTTGCTTAGAGAAATGCCTTATTTAAGATGCAAATCTCTACTCAGAATTGGAAAATAGAATTGAGCCTGCCTTTATCCAGCTAATAAAAGTAGCAAGTTGTGACATTCCGAATGATGCAATTGTGGAGACAATGTTAAAGATAAATATTGCTGGAGCGAGAAAAAATGGCTACCTCGCGTCTTATTTCACTTTCTAGTAACAGAGTAAAATGGGTAGCGAATTTGGCCCCATATCTGAAGTTAATTCCACAGGGGATGCACATAGCTGATGGTGTCATCATCGAGAATAGTCAGCTATGTGTACTTGCTGGGGGCAATCATGTGGAGACAGAGATGAACCATTCTGAAGATTTGAATAAATATTTTATCTAAATTATTCACATGTGTGTGATGGTTGTCAAAACAAAAATTTGAGAACTAATTAACACAAGGTAATAAGACCAAATCCAAATAATGTTTAAAATCTATAATCCAAATTGTGCCTTATCGAGAATTTATTAAGAAATATAACACAGATGCCTTTAAATTTATAAAAAAAGAGAAGTGTCCAAGAATGTGAAGCATAGAATTAATACTAAAGACCACCTACCTAGCAAACAATGACTGTACTGAGTAGCACCAACAGAACTCCAAGGCATTCAAGGTGAAGTGAACAAAATAGAGAAACTTGGCATTATTTAGTCAACTAAAAGGCTTGTCACCCTGGCCAGCAAGAAGGACAGAAGTTCAATATTTTGCGTTGAATACCGCTGCCTCAACAAAATAACAACATTCCCAAGAATTAATGAAGCTTTAGACTGCTTTCGAGGAGCCAGATTTTATTCTTTGATGGGTCTCAATCAGACACACAGATACAAGCAACTATGGAATAGGAGCAGTTTTGGTCTAGATTCAAAATAGAAATGAAAGTCATTGCCTAGGCATCAGAACCCTCAGACAGAAAAAAAAAATCAATGATTGAAAGAGAATGCTTTGCCATCATTTGGGCTATCAACAAATTAACATCAATTAACTATCAACATACTTTCACTATTTTAACAGACCATCCCTTTTGATGCTGGCTAACCAACCTCAAGAACCCATAAAGGAGGTTAGCAAGATGGACCCTTTGGTTGCAAGAGTTTGATGTTACAGCTATGTCCACGAGTGGAAGGAAACATCAGGACACTGACTGCTTATAGAGAAGTGCCCTAAGTTGTTGTTTCTTATCCTCTTGTGTAAAGATTACACAAATTCCATGAGTTCAGTTCTTATGGAATGGGGTGTAGGGGCACAGCTCTCGTTGATCATGGTACCATGATACAGGCACACTTAGTTGAAAGTCTGACTTTGCCTGTAATTTGAGGATGTTCCTAAAATAGAAGCCTTTGCTGCTGACTCTAACATGAGTATAGATGCAGCTCCTAAGTTGTAATGAAGACATAGCAGACAAAATCCCTAGTATGGTGGCTGTACAGGCACAAATGAAAGACCCAGACAACAAGTCCTTTCTCAAAATTGATGATACTCTCTACAAAAAAAAGAATTATAATCTAATGGGAAGGATATAGCTTCCTGTTGCTGCTCACCACTTAAGGCCATAAATACTGAGAAAATTTCATGATTCCCTAACTGCTAGACATCTCGGGTTCACCAAACCATATGATCAAATGAGAAAAAAATTCTACTGGCCTGGAAGGTAAAGGAATGTTAGAAGGTATGTGGTTCACTGTCAAGATTGTCAGCGGTGTAAACAACAGCCACAACTCCCTACAGGGCACTTAGAGCCAATACTGGTGCCTTGAGTAGATTAGAATGCACATCTTGATTCCCAACATTAATATTGGAAACCACTTTATTGTCTTCACGGAACACCTGACAAAGTATGCAATCACTAAGGTGCTACCAACTAGTGAATCAATAGAAGTTTCCAAATTCTTAGTTGAGGATGTGATTCTGAAATACTATGCTCCTAAGAAACTAATCACCGAAAGGGGAAGGAACTTCACAACATCACCAATTCGTGATCTGAACAATTACTGTAGAATAATTCACACACGAAGATGAACACCTATCACCATCAGACGAATGAACTCTGTTGTAATGTGTATGAGTTGTCTGAACAAACTCGCTACGACTTACAAGCTGAACTGGATCTTTATTCAATCTAGCAATCTTCTTATATACAAGATAGAGATAAAAAGGAAATAATTTACATAAGTTTAAAACAATTAACAAATGGAATAATTTTGCATAGCCAACAATAGGTAACAATTATAACACTTAACAAAGGTTATTTACATATCACAACATGTTTCCCCTCTGCCACAACAATTAAAGAATGTCACGAATCTAGACAACCATCAACAATCAGATCAGGTAAATCAAAAGGCGGTTGACATGCCTCCCCTCTGTTTAAAAACCAAATCTTTGTGGTTTTCTTAACTCTCTTCCAAACCTTGAAAACCGGGGCCTTCCGGATGGTTCTGGTGCAATCCCAGCGGATGTAGTCGCGCCTTCCCTCTGGTCAATATTGGTCTCTTCACTTGACCGCTGTATCGGGGCTGTGGATGACTCGCCCATCGTTGGACTGTAGCACTGCGGATGTTGAGCTTCTGGGGAGGCGGTAATTGGTTCTGAAGACAACTGGCTTTTCTCGTTGACTCCATCCCTTGGCCTAATAAATTGTTGATTTCTTATCAACCTATTTCCCGATGGTGTCACAACTTCAAAGCTCTGAGGAGAATCAGCCTGCGCTGAAATCTTCACCGGTGTCCATGTCTCCCTTGGATGTATTTGACACCATGCATCCTCTCCTACATTGACCTTGGGATAGCTTTTACTATTTCTGTCATACTGCTCTTTCATTGAGCTCTGTCTTTTTCTTTTGGCATTCTCTATACTTCTCCAATTAGTTTGATAGGGTCTGTATAGCGGTGTAATTCTGGGGATCTGACATCGAAGGCTCCTCGATAAACATAACTGTGCGGGTGACGGTAGGTCATTTTTTGGTGTATTTCTATATGCCAGAATAGCCAGATATGGGTCGGACCCTTCATCTCTACATTTGATTAGTTGATTTTTTATTGTTTGAATGTTTCTCTCGGCCAGACCATTAGATCTATGAAGGTGTGGACTTGAAAATAGCTGTTTTATACCCCATCTTATACAGAAGTCAGTCATAATCTCTGAGCGAAACGGTGGTCCATTGTCGGACATCATGGTTTCCGGAATCCCGAATCGTGCAAATGTTTCTCTCAATTTATTTTTTACATTAATCGCCGTAGGTGGGTCCAATGTAAATACCTCCGGGTAGCCACTATATCTGTCGACCACTAACAAATGGGGCTTTTTCTGAATATAAAATATGTCCAATGATACTGTCTGCCATGGATAATCTGGAACTGGGAAAGGTTTTAACGGCTGCCGTATTTTTGATTTCTGATGTTTTTGACAAATTTCACAATTTTTACTTTTTCAGCAATGTCGATGGACATTCTAGGCCAAAATAAAGATTCTCGCGCCAAACCCTGAATTGCAGATATCCCTTGGTGCGATTGGTGCAACAAATTAAGCATATTATTCCTCTGTGTCTTCGGAATCACTATGGCCGATCCTATACATAATAGATCATTCCATAATTATAAACGGTGTCTGAAATCGAAAAATGCTTTGGCATCTTCATCGACGTCTTTTTTGCATATAGGCCATCCCTCAATCACATAATCGATTACTTTAACCAAAGCAGGATCCTCTCGGGTATCTTTCTGCATCGCTACCAGTTTTTCGTCCGAGATATTAACACGTACCATCTTGACCATTCTTTTGTCTTCAAGAAAAGGCGTTGGTAGTTCGTCCATGGGGTGAGTATCCCTGGATAGGGTATCAGCCACAATCAAGTATTTTCCTGGTTTGTACTGCAATTTGAAGTCAAATGCTATAAGCTTCATTACTAATCTTTGTAGACGCGGAGATATATCACTCAGCGGTTTTTTGACTAGAGGCAATAAAGGCTGGTGATCCGTCTGGACAACGAAAGTGTGTCCTGACAATAGATATTCGAACTTTTTGCATCCATAATAAACACTCAGTAACTCCTTCTCAATCTGAGAGTACTGTTTCTGCGAGTCGCTAAATGACGCGGATGCGAATGCTAGAGGTCGATCTTCCTGTAGCAGAGCAGCTCCCATTGCATCTTTGCTGGCATCACACTGCAAAATCAGCATCTTGCTTTTGTCAAAATGTGCCAACGAAGGAGCATTCCTCACGCATTCCTTAATATGATCGAATTCCCCATCCTGTTTAGGCCCCCAATGCCAGACAACATTTTTTCTTAATATTCCTCTTATATTGGATGTGGACGCAGCCAAATTTGGAATGAATTTTCCCAAGTAATTATAAAGACCCATGATTCTTTGCAGCGACTTTTTATCCTCTGGCCTTTTAAAGGTAATTAATTTATCAATCTTATTTGGCTCTGGATCAATTCCATTTTGTGATATCAAATGGCCCAAGAAACGAACCTTCGTTAGACATATTTGAGCCTTTGTTAAATCAAATTTGATATTTTTTTCTTTTGCTTTTTCTAGAATTCCCTTCAATTTTTTATTGTGCTCTTGAATGGTATCCGCATATATCAGCAAATCGTCTACATATGTAATATTTTGAAAGCTATCCCTAAAGATATTCGTCATTTTCTCAACAAAAATTTGTGACGATATTTTCAAACCAAATGGCAATCGGTTATATCTGAATTTGCCAAATGGCGTGGTCATCACCAACAGATCTCTGCATTCCTTTGCAACCGGAATATGCCAATAGGCTGATTTCACGTCTAACACGGTATAATACTTAGCTTTGGGTATCTCGTGCAATAGTTCAGCTGGAGCCGGAGTCTGGAAATGTCTTCCCACAAGAGCCTCATTTAATTTCCGAGGATCCAGGCATATTCTGATTTGACCAGATTTTTTTTTTACAACGACCATAGGATGAGACCACTCTGTTTCATGATATATTTTTGTTACGATTCCTTGCTTCACCATCTTTTCCAATTCAGACTGAACTTCGGCTCCGAGGCTTGTTGGGATGCGCCTGGGAGGGACTTGCACAGGAGAATATTCAGGCTTTGTGTAAATCTTACATTCCGAGTTGATTAATCCTACTCCTTGAAATACTTCGTGGTATTGTTCGAGGATTTTTTGAGTTTCAGAACACAATTTCATTTCATCCGTGTTTATATGATTAATTCGCCTTAGTATTTCAAGCTTCTCGCAAGTATCGCCCGTGATAAGTGTCTGCGCTTCTACATCGGCTACGATAAATTCAAACATTCCTTTCTTTTCACCATATTGGCATAGCACATTGCATTTGCCGACGATAGGTAATTCTGTATTTCCATATGCGAACGCCTTTAATGACGTGGGTCTGATTTCTGGTCTTGATGGCCATTGGTTTATTACTTTATGAGGAAGCACATTTATCTGTGCGCCAGTGTCCAAATGTACCGTGGTCTTCTTGCCATTAATTATTATTACCGCGGACCACTTGTCCGACCGAACAGTCTTTACAGCAACCTCATTAAGATTTATCTCGTCACAGGATTCTTCAGCTTCACTTTCCGCTAAGAGATTTCTTATACGTTTTGTTCGGCAAACTACTGAGAAATGATTGGTTTTTCCGCATGCATTACATTTCTTCCCATATGCTGGACACTTTCCATACTTGTGTCGTTGTCCACACCACTTACATGGTTCTATTATTCTTTCTCTTCTCGGGTTTATACCGCTTGGTCCTGCTTCTGCATTTTCCATTCGAATTGTATCTTTCACCCAATTACGTTTTTCAATTTTTTCAATCATTTTTTGCTCATTCAACGATGCTACTTGTGAACATGTTGACTCGGAGATCACAGCTATCGAAATTGCCCTTGGTAGTGTCAACTGTGGATCTTCTAACAATTTTCTTTTCACTTCTCGGTCAAGTATTCCAATTATAAGGCGATCCCTTATGAGAGATTCTGTTAAATTCTCGAATTCACATTCTTGTGCCAGATGCTTTAATTCTGTGACGAATTCCATGATTCCCTGCTTTTCCTTTTGTACACAGGTAAAAAATGCATTTCTCCTTTGAATCGTATTTTTGAAGGGCTTAAAATGGTTCGTAAGCATATCAAGCATTTCCTTTACATTTGGGTAGGTATCATTTTCACTTATGTGAAATGTTTTGTATATCATCACTGTTTTCTCACCAGCAATATGCTTCAAGATTGCTCGCTGACGCACCAGCGGCATGCTTTCTAAATTTACCGCTATTGCAAAAATTTCAAACGACTCTCTCCAGGTTTCCCATTTTTTCTCGTTGCTGTACGGGACAAATTCCGCCGGCGGCTTGATTCCTTCCATTCTACTCAATGTTGAATTAATCTGTTTTAATTCGATACTTTTGTCGACTGCGCCATGTTGTAATGTGTATGAGTTGTCTGAACAAACTCGCTACGACTTACAAGCTGAACTGGATCTTTATTCAATCTAGCAATCTTCTTATATACAAGATAGAGATAAAAAGGAAATAATTTACATAAGTTTAAAACAATTAACAAATGGAATAATTTTGCATAGCCAACAATAGGTAACAATTATAACACTTAACAAAGGTTATTTACATATCACAACAAACTCATGGAAAGGTTTTACAAGACCATAGCAAACATGCTATCTATGTATGTGGATGCAACCATTTTTACCCTTCAAACCTGCTTCTCCAGCCAAGAACCTCTTCTCAAGAGCATCGCTAAATCTGTAAACCGACTCCCAGTGAACAGCTCTGTCACAGTGGAATGGCTCTCAGCTCATGTTGGAATTCCTGGAAATGGACTAGCACACTCTCTGGCAAAGTCTGGAGATCTTGGCCACCTTGAGGCCAGAAAATCTACCACCTAACTAAATGAAAGAGACTTCCTCCGTACTATCAAGACCCAGCAAGAATGGAAATCTACTGCTGCACAGGTATGATACAGTGCAGGAGGAACAAGCACCAATTTTGTCCTCCAAAGGGAACAACAGTCTTTGTTTTCTAGACTTGAGTCTAATCATCTATGGACAATGACTTCCCCCCCCCCCCCCCCCCCAGAATGGTTGCAAAGTTTTCACATTATGTACTAAGTGCAATTCTCAACCTGAAACCCTAAACCACATCATTGACTGTATTGGCTCATCCATTGATGAGCTTTACTCATCCCTAGCAGACACTATCAAAGGTCTCAAGCTCTACAAGCTTGATACTCAAATATGATTGTGAGTGGAGATAAGAAAGAAGAGAAGAAGACAATAAGCAATGTATACAATTTTTTGTATTGCCTGGGTCCTTTCTCTGTTTTCTCTCTATTTTCCACCTTTGTTAGTCCACACACCCAAACATACAAAGAGGTATAATTACACCAGGAGTGTTCTTGCAGCAGAGCTCCCAGCACTCTGATATCCAGGTGTCCTCAAGGCTGTCCCAGTCCAGGACCATCTCCAGTAGCAGTGGAACTCTGGCATGATATCATCACTACTTGCTGGGCCTGTGTCTCAAGGAGGTTTTACTTCGCCTCCTTCTGTCTGCTGAGCACACATGCTGCTGTTACATTTTGGTTGTAGTGGGGCGGCACAATAATGAAACCATTATAGATATTAAAAATAAAAGAGACATCCTGACTGCTCATGTGAGCATTTTAGATAGGTAAGCGCCATCTAGTGAAACAAAAACCAACTAAACGTTGATTTAGCCTTGTTCCATAATATTTGGTCAACCCATTTCTGGATAAATCAAGAAAAGCCAACCACAAACGCATTTCAGGCTGTTGGCCTTCATCAGCATGGTACAGGCTGTACCTCAAAGACCAATAATTTGCTTTAAGAGGCTTCCTGAGAAATCAAGAAATGGCATTGAAGGCCAAATAAATAAATAAATAAATGGGGGTAAAAACACTGAATTTATAAATAAATAAAAATAGGGGGGGAAATATAAATAAGGTAAGGTGTTTGCATTAACCCCTCTCCCCTCCTGGTCCACATGTGCATTTGCTTATTTATAAGAGTAGAGGTTACTGTGCATGTAATACAATCGGCTCAAATATCTCCCCTTAAAAATTCACATATCAACAAATATAATGGATAACATAATGTTTTACAAATGGAAATATATTTATTAATGCATACAACAAAAAAAGCACAAAAAAAAAAAGATATTTTCCTTTATGAAAAAAATAGTACAAATGTAACATTGTACTGGGATAAGGTGCATAAATTAAGAAAAAGGCATCTCCTTATCGTGCAACTGAAAGTTGCTGATGGCTGGCGCCATCTATCGGAATAAATATCAACTATTCTCGTTGATTTTTAATTATTCCAGAATTGGCCAAATACCCATTCTTGATTAATCAAGAAAAGCTAACCACGGACGCGTTTCGGGCTGTACAGCTTGCACCACGCTGATGAGGGCCAACAGCCCGAAACGCGTCCGTGGTTAGCTTTTCTTGATTAATCAAGAATGGGTATTTGGCCAATTCTGGAATAATTAAAAATCAACGAGAATAGTTGATATTTATTCCGATAGATGGCGCCAGCCATCAGCAACTTTCAGTAGCACGATAAGGAGATGCCTTTTTCTTAATTTTCCTTTATATTTCTGGAAATAATCCCCCAAATGAAGAGCTTTGTGTGTGTTGTGTGTTGGTTTGTCACTATAGATTTCACAATAAAAACCTCTTCTTTTTCTTCCACCAGATGTGATTGGAAAGAACAGATCTTGCAGTTTTTGGCAGTCTTGATGTTAGCATTGTGGAACTGATTGTCCATTCTTTCCAAGCTCTCTCTTTTGCTGAAGTTGAAGCTTTCATACATTTTGGATGTTCAATCTGCCATGGTTCCACAAGTTCTTCCACCAACTGTTTGTGATATTTTTCAGTGTTGAGTGGCCTTAGCCCATTTTATTTATTTATTATTTTTTAATGTTCTGGTGCTATATGATGTATTAGTTGAAAGTAGCCACTTCTAGATCCCAGAAAAGCTATTTTCTTCACATTTTAATTTTTTTCTGAGAAAGTTGAATGTTGCATAATAGTGGTCAACAACAGCCACACCTCCCATACTCAAAGTGTAATCTATCTTCTACTTTCTTATCTCAAATACACGTGGTACAGGCCATGATAATCATGGTGGGTAGTTAGTGACTGCTTTTACTGTAAGCGCACCACATGTCTACACATACAAAGGGGGATCAATAAATAAGGTGAATTATCTTATTTCTTAAAAATTAAAAAAGCAAAATATTTAAACCACAGAATATTAAAATATAACATCGAGAGACTATTTAAGGTGTTCTGTTCTTTTTTCCCACGCGCGGCGCGAGACTTATAAATAAACTAAAATGGAAGCTCCCTTGAAGGATTGCACCACGCTTGAACAATGTGCAGTTATTCGTTTCTTGAATGCAGAAGGTATTCAAACATCTCAAATATGACAAAGAATGAAAAATATCTATGATGAGTCTTGTTTGTCTCAAAAAAAAACATTTATAAATGGGTTAATGAGTTCAAAAATGGACGAATTACATGTTCCTCAGGTCTCAACGTTCGGTCGGTAAAGTTTTGTTAACAATTTTTGGGATGTTGATGGACCAATCTGTCTTGATTTTTTATCCTCAAGGCAACGTATGAACAGCGACCTTTATTGTGACATTCTTGTAAATAAGCTAAAGCTCGGTATAAGAAACAAAAGAAGAGGGAAGCTTAGTAAAGGTGTTATCTTCCTTCATGATAATGCAAGGCCGCATACATCATGTAAAACTGTATCTACAAGCATTAAATTAGGTTTTGAAGTTTTAGAACATCCTGCATATAGTCCAGATCTAGCCCCCTCTGAATATTTCCTTTTTGGACTACTAAAGATGGAGTTAAAGGGAAAGCGATTTGACTCGGATGAAGATGTCTAGAAAGTGGTGCAAGATTTTTTTCACATGCTTCCTAAGAGTGCCTATAAAGAGGGATTTACAAGTTGCCAGAACAATGGAGACAATGTATAGAAAGCCAAGGTGATTATTTTGAATAAATCAAGTCCTAATTTTTAATATCGTTCTTATTTTTTAAAATAAATTATAATTCACCTTATTTATTGTTCCCACCTTGTATGAAAAGCAGTTCGACTTTGCACTTACAAATGTGCCAGAGTCCCGTTTGGTTACTTGCAATCGCTGGTGGGGTTGGACTTTTGCAAGAATCGGGGGCCATTGGAGCATTTTTTTTTTAAATCTGAAAAAAGTGTCCAATGCGGGAATCGAATCCGGGTCGTAGTGGTTGAAAACCAAACGGTTTAACCAGCCTTCCACCGACCCCCCTAGTGTAATCTATAATGACTTTCAAATTTCTTCTGAACCACGTCTAGTTTTCCTGGTGACTAGCTGTGTTGAATGAAGAGGCAAGATGACCATATGCTTGTCCAACAGAGTGCAAGTATATTTTTCTTTCTGGAGGCAAGATTTTGCCCCACTAAAGAACTTTTTTTTTTTTTTCAGTTCTTGTGGCATTCCTTGTTGTTTGGAATAATGATCCCAATTAGTAACTCTGCATTCTAAAAAGTTCTTCAATAAGGGTGAGATTTGTGTAAAATCTCTCCATGAAAATATGAAAATGTCTGGTTCATCAAGATGTTCCCCTGAATCTTCAAATATTAAATTTTTGGTAGCTTGGGAACTAGTATAAGCAAAAGAATCAGAAAGAACACTTTCAGTTTATGATAAGGCACAATTTGGATTATAGATTATAAACACAAGGTAATAAGACCAAATCCAAATAAATAAATAGTGTGTGAAGTTTCAGTAACAGCATTGTTACCATCTTCAGACAAAAGTACTGAATGAGAAATTTTACCACAGCATGTTTACACACTTGATAACAGTAACTATTTAAAACATGCCGTGGTAAAATTTCTCATTCAGTACTTTTGTCAGAAGATGGTAACAACGCTGTTACCAAAACTCCACACACTATTTATTTATTTATTTGGTCTTATTACCTTGTGTTTACTTTCAGTTTATGAGAATTGCTCAAAAAAAGAGATTCAGAGTGAGCTACGAAGTAGATGCCATGTTGAAAAATACAAGCAAATAAGTAACAAATTGAGACGAGAGGGAATGGAAGATGATTCGACAAGGATTATCACATGATTTATAGAAAATACCACACTGGTGCGGCCTCCCCCCTACCCTTGTTTACACAGAAGCCACTGTGAGACGAGAGGGAATGGAAGATGATTCGACAAGGATTATCACATGATTTATAGAAAATACCACACTGGTGCGGCCTCCCCCCTACCCTTGTTTACACAGAAGCCACTGTGAGACGAGAGGGAATGGAAGATGATTCGACAAGGATTATCACATGATATATAGAAAATACCACACTGGTGCGGCCTCCCCCCTACCCTTGTTTACACAGAAGCCACTGTGAGACAAGAGGGAATGGAAGATGATTTGACAAAGATTATCACATGATTTATAGAAAATACCACACTGGTGCGGCCTCCCCCCTACCCTTGTTTACACAGAAGCCACTGTGAGACAAGAGGGAATGGAAGATGATTCGACAAGGATTATCACATGATATATAGAAAATACCACACTGGTGCGGCCTCCCCCCTACCCTTGTTAACACAGAAGCCACTGATGGTGGCTTGCAGCCGGCTAGCGATCCCTAACATAAGGCCACTGATGGTAGCCTCTGCAGACCAGTAAGGGTTAAAAATAAAAGAGACATATCCTGACTGCTCACATGAGCATTTTATATGTGGATTTTTCCATCTAATGGAACAAAAAACAACTAAATGTTATTTTATCAAATTACATATTGAATAACACTTAGTTGAGTTTAGATAATGAGAAAAATTATTTTAAGAGACAATTTAAAGAAACATTTTTCATTCAAAAGAAATGGGCTACAATTAACAGAATGGAAGAAAGAGAAAATATAAATGATATTTATAGATATGCTTTTAATTATATTTGAAAAAAAAAATTAGGTTTTTTTCCACTTTTAATTCTAAGAATAATATTCTGTGTTTCTCATATAAATATATTCTTCTTATCTGTTATCTTGTTTACACACTTGATAACAGTAGCTATTTAAAACACGCTGTGGTAAAATTTCTCATTCAATACTTTTGTCTGAAGATGGTAACAACGCTGTTATCGAAACGTCACACACTATTTATTTATTTGGATTTGGTCTTATTACTTTGATTTAGTTGAGTTTTGTTCCACTAGATTGTGCTCTGCCTTCTATAATGCTCATTTGAGCAGTCAGGATGTGTCCCTTTTTTTTTAAATATCAACATCTGGCCTTCATTCTATTTTCCCCCTATTTTTTCAAATTATTTTTTTTATATTATCCCTAGTACACGTGGGACAGGCCATGATAATCATGGTGGGTAGAAATTGGCGACTGCTTTTACTGTAAATGCACCACATGTCTACACATATGAAAAGCAGTTCGACTTTGCACTTACAAATGTGCCAGAGTCCCGTTTGGTTACTTGCACTCGCTGGTGGGGTTGGACTTTTGCAAGAATCGGAGGCCATTGGAGCATTTTTTTTTATCAGAAAAAAGTGCCCAATGTGGGATTCGATCCCAGGTTGTAGTGGTCAAAAACCAATGGTTTAGACCATCCTTCCACCGACCCCCTTTTTAAATTATAGATATATGTGATGATTTAAGACCATGGAATTGTTGTAAATAGTCTAAATATCCACTACCACATGTTCCACCCCATGACTGTATATAACTTCTTATGTACTGCACATAGAAAACCTCAACTAACATCAATCTGTACCGCGTAAGAATCTAATAAAGTATTGCAACTGTACAGATAGAAGGAATGGAGACTGACAGGAGAAAGTTAAGGTTAAAACTAATCAGGCTTAGGACAGAAGTCGAAGCAAGGCCTAGCAAAAGAGGCCTCAAACCAGCACAAATATAAATAACTTGTACAGTCAATACTTCCTGGCAAGGCAAGACGTATCTGGTAACGTAGAAGTCATAAAAGCTAAGAGTGACGCCCAATTTCCGGAACAAGACCGGACGTATTTTCTATCAAAGAAAGCCGCGAGAAGACATCACCTAAGTAGGTCAACCAATAGCCTACGGCCACGTGAAAAAGTCCCACCAATTAGGAAAGAAGCATCTAAATAGGTCAACCAATAGGGAAAAAGCATGTGATCATCTCTCAACCAATCAGAGAGAAACTGAGTCTTGGTGTTAAATCAAGGACCTAGAATTGTCAGTCTTCGCTTGGAACTCAACGGT
The DNA here is from genome assembly GCA_030710605.1 of Cordylochernes scorpioides. Classification (NCBI taxonomy): domain Eukaryota; kingdom Metazoa; phylum Arthropoda; class Arachnida; order Pseudoscorpiones; family Chernetidae; genus Cordylochernes; species Cordylochernes scorpioides. The sequence continues at coordinate 150,728,653 of CP092886.1, forward strand.
AACACTTGCTCTAAAATCTCTCTCTCCTCATCCCATTCCTTCTTGACGTCAGACGCTTTTAGTGGAATCTCTGTTTGTTTATTTCACCTTTGGCCCAGCTGTGTCGCCTTCCACCACGACTGCACGGGAGAGTTGACATCGAGGTTCGTCGAGCATCAGGTAACACTGGTCCCAGAGGTCCCAAGATATCACAGACTCCCCCGTAACGAAGAGTCGACAGGATAGTGGACGCCAAGGTACAAGTAAGCAAATAGACCACTGTCTGTACAGAAAGATGGAACAGGGAAGAGAGGAGGAGCCAAAGGAACCAATGGAGTCCGATCCCGACTCCGAAAGTGGCGGAAGCCCCACTTTTCCGAAGAAAGAAACAACCTTCGGTAAGACGCAGGAAATTGTCCCCGGCCAGGAAGACGTCACACCCCCGCCGCCGGTGTCAGATGTCCGAGGGAGGTTGACGACGACGCTACATCAGCTTTCTGCCGTGACCGGACATCGCGAGAGGTGGAATCGCTACGAGGGTTCGTACGAGGCGCAGAGCTTCTTCACCAACTACGACGCCCAAGCAGATCGGTACCAACTACAATACTCTACAAGACTGAGAAAGCCACCAAACCTCCTGCAAGCACTCCTCCGAGTTACCAACACGCGAGCGTATGTTACCTGCTCCCCCGACCTTCTCTAAACTACGAGCCCAGCGCAAACAATGAACTTTAACTGTCCCAAGGAACCTCCAACTATGACAACAGACCAGGCCTGTCCCGACATACAAGACAGCACCACAGTAGGTTCCTCCATACATAACTTTTGTTGAACTATTGCTCGTTCGAGCTGAACACACTGTCCAATAATGTAAACCTACTCTACTATTTAATACAGGAGCATCTATCGATATAATTATGCAGAATACTTTTAAAATCATAGAAATCAGTTTGTAAAAGAGAAATACCTGTCCATCCATTTAACTTAACTATTAATGCCATAGCTAACAATATTTTCACCATAGATTATATCTTTTTTGATCTTAAAAATAAGTAACATAACGCAGAATCTAAAATTCCATATAATCGATACACCATTGCCTTTTGTCATTTTATTCCTTAACTCCATAAAACGATTTCTACTAATTATAAACTGTTCTCAGATACTCCTGTATCAAAATAATGTACCTCTACCAACTACCTTGTACAAATTCACCTCGTGCAAGCAACACGTGTCCCATGGACAGGTTAATAAAACTGTCCCGTTTACTAAAATTTTTCCCTCCTGGAACAGGTTGCTCACACGTGGTGAACTCCAACATTCTTATTTAATCTTATTGTACTGTTCCTAATCCCATTTTCAACGCTCCTATGTCCTTTTCTTTCATATCTTTGGACAGAAGTAACTTAAATCACAGCCTTCCAAAACTATTACAATCGTTAAATTCCCACATAACTACACTCCTTCCTTTTACACGCATAGTTAAATATCGACAAATCACTCTCAACAAAATAAACAACACCCTCTCACATCACTTTTTCCAATTGACGACAATTTTTAATGCGCGACTTAACACCCAAATCCAATTTCGAGCTACACAAGCTGCAACACGTCGCCCTACTAAACACACACAATCTTTTTTTTTCTCTCACATTAAACGTGTCATATCCACTAGCAATATAAAAATTATCGATATGTTCGTACAACCAGCACCCATGACTTTAGTAAATTTGTTATTCTTAGTAAAACAGGTTAGATTTTGTACAAAACAGAGACTTCACGCGACACCTTTTCATTTACAATTTTTTCGCTTCGTGTCACAGCGCCACACCACTAAACTCTTTCAATTTTCAGGCCAAAGACGCCTTCACCACGCCTGTGACACATTTATTTAACCACACATTGTCCACGTCGATAGTCGCAATTTCATTCAATTCTAACCCGATATCCATGAATAACATTTTTACTAAGTCCGCAAAAAACCCTTCGATTTAATATTCACAGATACAATATCCGAATTTTCGAAATACAAACACAAATCGAACACATGCTTGAACACACGGAATAACTCAACCTCTGTATCTCCCTATATCAATCCCATAACGCTTTTCACCAAAAGTGACAAATCAAAACGCTTTTGCGTTTACAATTATAGAAATAATATCTCCGAACGTAGTTCGAATTAACTTCCAATAAGTGAAAGAAAGCAAGCAAGCCCCCTCGCTCCCCCCTTGACCTAAATCCGGAATCGCATTAAAAATAGCTTCGCTCCCCCTCGCCCCCCCGAGCAAACAACCACCCGACATCTTGTTACGGCCCGTCACCAGGTCTAGATTCTCTCGCCCTCAATTAACTTGTCAACTTAACATCGACACTTAGATCCAAGGACAACATTTTACTTACAAAAATCACACACACACACATAAGTTTAAACAAAAAATCGACAACATTAGGACTCGATGAGTTTCACAGTTAGAAACAATGTGATCCACGAGTCGCATCAAACTTAAAACAAATTCGATAAGTTAGAAAAACTTAGGCCAACAAGACCAAAGATATCAATCGAGGACAATTTAAAGCTCTCTCTACCCATCCTAAAAAAAAAAAAAAAAAAAAAAAAAAGGAACATTACATTTGGCCTACAACTTTCCATTCTTTCACGATATATAATTTCTATATATAATCTTACTTGCTCTTCCTTCTCGATGAACATTTTTTTAAAATTTTTCATTTTAATATCCTTTATATAATCATTATATAGCTCTTATAATTGTTTTTTTTACGTCAACCAATTAGTTTAGATTATTGTCTTTTTTTTTATTATTTTTCTTTACCAAAACTTATTTACTTTTGCTTCATGACTCTATTTTATAATCAACTTTATATTTTATCTTTCATATCATATCTAATAATCTCAAGTTTATATTTCATGTTTATATCACTAATTTGCATTTATCACTTTATATTTTTTCTCACTTTATAAATTAGATGTTATTTACATTGTTTCACCTTCCGCTACCATGTCAATGCTATCGAGTATATTATTGCTCATTATTTTTTTTTTCATTTAATATTTTCACTTTCTATTACCCCTTATATACTGCTGTAGTGTGTAAATCTTTGTATCATATCATCACTATTTTTACTTTTTTTAAGATTACTTTGCATTTAACTTCGCAATTCTATTTTCGATTTTTCAAATCCTTTAACGCTATATGCAAAGCCTTACTTTCGCAATTTCATATCTCAATGATATATTCTTTTAGAATCAAACTAAAAATCACGATCTAAAAACAGGGCAATCTTCAATAACCTCTTAAACAACCACTTTAAAGGTTACTTCTTAAGAATTACTAACATTCCTTTTCCGCAGGAACTTTTAACTCCTTCGCAGGCTAGACTTGACCTACTTTGATTTCGTAATTAACAATCTTGACACATCGTCCCCCAGATTTACCTTCTCCCAACTTCTGGATTGGATACGTGCAAATTGTATATTTTTTTTATTCCAGGGCACTCTCATGCCACACGCTAGCACATTTTTTTTATTTTTTATTTTACTCTTTTTCTCGCTAAGCCCCTGACGACTCTAATTAAAACTTTGATTTCTGGTCACTGATCTTCGCCCTCATTTATCCTGCATGCGTACGTCTTAACGACTAATCACTAAAACCCATAACAATCCCCTTATCTTACTTTTCGATTGTGGTACTGTAACTTTATTCGGTCCTTAAATTTACATGTGAAACATGGCCTAGGTTTTCCGCGCCGTGCACATTAAATGGTTTGGGACTTGAGTCAAAGTGACCTTGCCTCAACCAAGTAATAACTAACCCCTCAACCCTTTCTAACGCCCATCACGAAAAGATCATGATTTACCCATCCAATCATTTATATTTTTTTACCTATAATCATTATATGTTCCCTATTAAATATTTTATTCATATTTTTATTTTTACTTGTATGTTTAATATTAGTTGTTTATGTTTTATTATCTCTTATGGATATACAGAAATCAACCCCATGTTATATACCAACTCACTTTAATTAATTTTTAAAAAATTACTTCCTTAATAACAGTCTTCCTATTCCGCTCTCTTAAATCCCTCCATATGAACCCTCTCACATCCGGGGCCATCTGTGATGATTTAAGACCATGGAATTGTTGTAAATAGTCTAAATATCCACTACCACATGTTCCACCCCATGACTGTATATAACTTCTTATGTACTGCACATAGAAAACCTCAACTAACATCAATCTGTACCGCGTAAGAATCTAATAAAGTATTGCAACTGTACAGATAGAAGGAATGGAGACTGACAGGAGAAAGTTAAGGTTAAAACTAATCAGGCTTAGGACAGAAGTCGAAGCAAGGCCTAGCAAAAGAGGCCTCAAACCAGCACAAATATAAATAACTTGTACAGTCAATACTTCCTGGCAAGGCAAGACGTATCTGGTAACGTAGAAGTCATAAAAGCTAAGAGTGACGCCCAATTTCCGGAACAAGACCGGACGTATTTTCTATCAAAGAAAGCCGCGAGAAGACATCACCTAAGTAGGTCAACCAATAGCCTACGGCCACGTGAAAAAGTCCCACCAATTAGGAAAGAAGCATCTAAATAGGTCAACCAATAGGGAAAAAGCATGTGATCATCTCTCAACCAATCAGAGAGAAACTGAGTCTTGGTGTTAAATCAAGGACCTAGAATTGTCAGTCTTCGCTTGGAACTCAACGGTAACACTTGCTCTAAAATCTCTCTCTCCTCATCCCATTCCTTCTTGACGTCAGACGCTTTTAGTGGAATCTCTGTTTGTTTATTTCACCTTTGGCCCAGCTGTGTCGCCTTCCACCACGACTGCACGGGAGAGTTGACATCGAGGTTCGTCGAGCATCAGGTAACACTGGTCCCAGAGGTCCCAAGATATCACATATATCTAATAATTTTTTTTTATATATAAAAAACAATTTTTCTTTTATTAATGTGAGAAAACTACACCCATCACACCCATTTTACATTTTCAGTGCATCAAGATTTATAGAAGTAGTTAAAATAGAAAAAAAAAAGACAAATTAGCATTAATATAATAAAGCATAATTTGGATCATATTGCAGAGAAAATACACTATATAGCAAGGCCAAATCCAAAAAAGTCAATAATACCTGACCTTTCTGTAATGTTGTCGTTAACAGATTCAGACAAAGATAGAGTGAGAAATACATCATTATGAATGCCTAACCCAGATTCTTTAAAAATACAGAAATTGGCAACAATTCAGACTTATTGTCTATTTGTTGCAGATGGCATCAAGCCGATCCAAAAAGTTGAGAACAACTAAACATCTAGCTCATGACTTCTGGCTTGAGGTGTTGACAATTTGCTAAGAGGCATTAATGGTATGCCTATGCTTAGGCTCCAATTAAAATCTTGGTTTTTTATCCATAATTGTGCAGTGAATCAGAATAAGTCAAAATGGACTTTCTGCATGCCTTCTGTAGTATTCTGTGTTTAAAGATAGACAATATATCATCATCATAGAGTGCGTGAAGCGAAAAACATTGGATTCGAATATAAAGAAAATTGTAAAATAAAATAAATGTAGCCTTTTAAATATATATAATTGTAATAAAATAATTTCATCTTGTGAGTAATGTTTAATTAATAAATTAAATAATAACTATACAACACCTTCATTTATATGAATCAGGTACGTTATATTTCTGATCATATTCATTACCTTAGCACCCTTCTATTTCAAACATTTATAATAGGAATTTCAATTTTAACAAATGGCTCATTTTAAAGAAACCTTTAGCAACTTTCAATTTGGGTATATGTACCATGATCTAGACAAACAAGGCTGAAACTTTCTTAAATTATAAGCGCAAAATTGAGTGAGCTAGTTTCACCCAGAGCAGGGCTAAGCTAGGTCACTCAATTTTTAGTTATATTTCAAGAAAATTTCAGCCTTGTTTGTCAAGAAAATCATCTCAAGTGCTTGCAACAAGTTCATAGTAATGAGATTATGCTGAATATTTTTTCAGCTCAGTGATACCAGTTGCTTTCCCTATGGCTTACCTGGAGCACCACGCGCTCTCCACCTCCTTGATGATGGTGCATTCTGTGGTGAAGCCAGCCAAGAATTTTCTGTCAGAGCAGCACCCCAGTTGCACATTATCATGGGCTTCTTCATCATCAGCCTGGGGTCTTTCATCTCTACCCGAAAAACACAATTACACCATGATAAGGCACAATTTGGATTATAGATTATAAACACAAGGTAATAAGACCAAATCCAAATAAATAAATAGTGTGCGACGTTTCTGTAACAGCGTTGTTACCATCTTCAAACAAAAGTACTGAATGAGAAATTTTACCACAGCATGTTTCAAATAGTTACTGTTATCACGTGTGTAAACAAGATAGCAGATAAGAAGAAGATAGTTTTTCGAGAAACACAGTGAATGAGAGTAACTATTTAAAACATGTTGTGATAAAATTTCTCCTTCAGTACTTTTGTCTGAAGATGGTAACAACACTGTTATCGAAACGTCACACACTATTTATTTGGATTTGGTCTTATTACCTTGTGTTTACAATTACACTATCTTACTCTTCTAATCTAAAATCCAAATTGTACTTTATCATTATGAAATTTTAAAATATCTTTAAAGTGTGTTTAAATAATTAAGGGTTAATACTTCTCAACTTTCCTTTTTTTTTTTGGTTCAAGTTAAATGTTGTTGTTGTTGCTTATTCCTCAAGTCGTTTAAACTATCTCCATTAGGTCACATTGTCTCAGCTTTTATATTTTAGTCCTGGGGTTTTCCCAGAGTGTAAACATCATGGAGAAGGAAAGAGGGGTACACCTGCTGTTGGTCTGAAGACCTGGAAGTACCACTCGGTAGCAGTGTGACTTTGCTTCTTTTGGTTGGACGCTCCTGGCATGGAGTGTCCTTTTTAGCCGCTTCTATGGAGAACAGACGCTACCAATTGATACCTTCCTACATTAGCCGGGTGTGTAGCACAGGGTGGCCCTACCAGGAGTTAAACTCCCGACGTCCTGTGCTACCTGTTTACACCCTCCCGCCACTTTGAGGCTGTAGGTTAGGATTTTGGGTAGATCAGGGTAATCAGATATATAAACCACTACTGGAGATAATAAAGAAGAAGATATATAAACTAATGTAACCCTCTGGAAATCAATGGAAGCAAACATCCCACTAAGACGTTCCATAATAAAATATAAATATATATGCATTTAAAAAAAAAAAGAAGAAAAGCAAAACTATTCCTATAAAAATTATTTTAAAAGTAGTGGCCCATTTTTAATTTAGTTATTTTTTTTTTTGCTTATCCCTAGTACACGTGGTACAGGCCATGATAATCATGGTGGGTAGTTAGCGACTGCTTTTTACTGTAAGCGCACCACATGTCTACACATGTGAAAAGCAGTTCGACTTTGCACTTACAAATGTGCCAGAGCCCCGTTTGGTTACTTGCACTCGCTGGTGGGGTTGGACTTTTGCAAGAATCGGGGGCCATTGGAGCATTTTTTTTTTAACAGAAAAAAAGTGTCCAATGCAGGAATCAAACCCGAGTCATAGTGGTCGAAGACCAAACAGTTTAACCAGCCTTCCACCGACCCTCTTTAATTTAGTAAATTGCTTAAATAATAAAATGGGGCAAGGTGATATCTATATTAATAAAATGGAAATTTCATAAGTGGACATCACTAAAAACTTTCGTTACAATGCATCAATTTCAATCAAATTTTCAACATTTATGTAAAATGAGATGGAGCAGGTTTTGCTTAACATCAAAATATATTTCCTAACATTAACATGCGTAACTTCGCTGTTATCGATTAAATACAAAAAAAAATCAACAGAGTTAATTTTATTTATATATAAATACAAAATTAAATTTCAACAGAGTTAATTTTTTTACATACTAGCTAATAATCTCAATCTAAAAAATATTCAAAACAAGCAATTTTAAGATAACACCATATGTAAAACAGTCGGCCAAGAAAACAACAACGATATTACATCTTTCTCACATATTCACACACAATCTTGATTAATAATTAAAACTAATCTTTAACATTGTTTATTATACTTCAACTTTTATTTCTACATTTGTTTTTAAATACCCAATTATTTTATCATGTTTCTAATTTCGCCTAACAAATATACAAATTTATAGTGACCAACATATGCAAATTTTATCTTTGTTTTTATTTAACTTGATATCGTAAACATAACATCCATTGTAAGCATTTTTCTGTTCACCTTCCGTGGTTTCTCTTTTCTCTGATAGTTTTTAGGTGTAGTATATTTTCTTATTACTAGACTACAAACATTCCCTCGAGAAAAACCTGGGCGAAGCCGGGTACATCCGCTAGTATAGAGATACAATTCTGGAATGGAGGCAAAAAAAAATGCTTTAATAACTTACTCACACTTATTTTTATATGTTTTAAGATGCATTTTATATCAATACTTTTAAATTATAAATTTCTATAAATAAAATTTTATTTCATATACATTTAATTTTATAGGTTAAATATATAGTGCAAAATATTTAAAGTATAGGATAGACATTTTATTCCCCTTTTAATATTCACACACCCCTTATCAACACAAGGTAATAAGACCAAATCTAAATAAATAAATAGTGTGTGACGTTTTGGTAACAACGTTGTTACCATCTTCGGACAAAAGTACTGAATGTGAAGTTTCGGTAACAGAGTTGTTACCATCTTCAGACAAATGGATTCAGTACTTTTGTCTGAAGATGGTAACAACGCTGTTACTGAAACGTCACACACTATTTATTTATTTGGATTTAGTCTTATTACCTTGTGTTTATAATCCATAATCCAAATTGTGCCTTATCACACCCCTTATCAAATAATTCTAGCAGTAATATTTTCATGCCATCAATTCCCCCTCCCTTTTTGTATATTTTACACAACTATTTTTACTGTATATAACCTAATGATGGCTATGTAGTGTTGAGTTTGTTTGTATAAAATAAGTATGTTGTTGTACTTTGACAAAGGTTGGCACTCAGCCAACCAAAATATTGGCAAATCTTTTTATTCAATCCAATATATGCCTTTTTATTATTTAATAATTTAAGTATGGATTGCTCTATTTTCAAAGCTATAATTAATATTTATCATATAGGCACTTCTCTCTTTAAAATGTATTAGAATGAAGTATTTTATCATCCATATCAAGAATGTGTCACAACATCAGTTTTGGCAAATTTAGATGAAAAACCTGGATCTGATGGCCATAAACTAAAATTATAGAACACAGGTTAGATTTTGTTTCAATTAGCCAAATCTGGAATTGTGGCACATTCTTTATCACTGACAATATGTTTTTTTTTACAGAGGAGATAAACAAAAATGATTTGATTTCATTTTTAAAGGGAAGTATTCCGTTTTGATACATATATAAGTCTGGTCATCTACGGACAATGACTTTCCAGAATGGTTGCAGGGTTTTCCCACTATGTGCAATTCTCAGCCTGCAACCCCAAGACATATTATTGACTGTATTGACTCATCCATTGATAAGGTCTACTCTTCCCCGGCAGACAACATCAAAAGTCTCAAGCTTTACAAGCTTGATACCTTAGTGTGTTTGAGTGGAGATAAGAAAGAAGAAGAAGAGAAGATACATATATACAATCCTCCAGTAACACTCAAGGACATATATATATATACAGTAGAACCTCCCTTTAGCTGACACCTCTCTACAAAGGACAGTTTTCATTTGCAAAATTACCATTTTTACTATTTAGAAACTCCTAAGAGGACACCTCTCCCTAAAGGACACTTTGGGTCTGCAATCAGGTGTCCTTTACAGGGAGGTTCTACTGTATATATATAAACAATATTAATACAGAAAAATTAACGTACTTCATTAATTATACATATAGGTAAAAAGTTTTTTCCAATTGACTGATGAAAGCTATATCAGTTTTAAAAATGCCACAGCAGTTAGTTTCCAAACATCCCAAACCTGTCTTCATTCCAAAATTTTAATAAATAAATAATATTTAATATGATATAATACAGTGCGGCCTGTGATTGTAAAACGACACTTGAAGTTACACCGCATGAGTTTCCTTTAAACGAAAAATCAAAATTTTTATTTCAAGGTGAAATATCGACTATTTCTATCCTTTTTGGATGAGGTATGAAAGGGTGAATTATGAAGAGTAATGATGAACGGAAAAATAAAAGTGTCCAGGGATGGGAATAAAAATATTGTAATATTTAATATGATAAGGCACATTTTGGATTATAGATTATAAACACAAGGTAATAAGACCAAATCCAAATAAATAAATAGTGTGTGACGTTTCGGTAACATCATTGTTACTGAAATGTCACACACTATTTATTTATATGGATTTGGTCTTATTACCTTGTGTTTATAATTTTTAATATCAATAAAGTGATCTATCTAGGATTAAAAATGGATATTAATGATATATAGGTACTCCAAGCCTAACTATTTTCATTTAAAATTGAAAGCAGAAGAAATATATTTTCCATAGCTTACTATTATGTTTAATATTTATGAAGAGTAATTAGTTTGAAATTCTCTGGTACCCTTCCCCAAGTTTATAAACCTAGTAAAACACGCAACGAAACAACAATTTAATGATTTAATTTATAATTTTGAAAGGGATATTAATTTTCATCATTATACCTTCTTTTCATTTCAAGATGAGTCAAGTGTCCTATATTCACTCTATATTTTTTATTTATATTATATTTCGTTATTAAAAATATTCGCTGTTCTATTAAGTGTTATTACCTTATAAATGTAAATATATGTCAAAATTGTAAATACTTTTTAAAATTGGGATACTATTACTAAAATAATGATGATAACCTAAATAATTGTTCACACAAATTACTTCAACAGATTATTCAATAGTAGAACAATAGCCCGTTCTATGAACAGGTCTAGAATGAAAACCAGCCCTAAGACTTATTAAATTTATACCTTAATAAAGCATAGAAATTAAATGTAAGACAATATGTTTCACTTTTTTTTTTACTTATCCCTAGTACACGTGGTACAGGCCATGATAATCATGGTGGGTAGAAGGCGACTGCTTTTACTGTGAGTGCACCACATGTCTACACACGTGAAAAGCAGTTCGACTTTGCACTTACAAATAAATATGCCAGAGCCCCATTTGGTTACTTGCACTCGTTGGTGGGGTTGGACTTTTGCAAGAATCGGGGTCATTGGCGCATTTTTTTAATCAGAAAAAAGTGCCCGATGCGGGAATCGAACCCGGATCGTAGCGGTCGACAACCAATGGTTTAGACCATCCTTCCATCGACCCCCCCCCCCCCCTTCCTTTTAATTCTACCTAATGCAAATAAATGAGAAAACTGATTATCAAGATATAATGTTCCATTTAGCTCTTTTATCTATTGTATTGAGATAAGAGAGAAGAGAAAGAAGATCTAATATATTAATTTATAAGATGACATCAAATATCTTATACCCTCATTTTTAAAAGTTATATAAATTTTATATTTTCATATTTATATAAATTTAATATTTCAGCATTTTTAACTTTCTAACTCGCGATAAGAATTCAATTATTTGAGAAATAAAAAAAAGTGATGTTTTAAATACTTAATATAACCATGGTCCAATTTATTAAAATATTGGGTTGTAAAGAAAGTTCTTTCGGTTTTATTTAGATAAAAAAAAACATTAATTTTGCCAATTAATTAATCATTTATGTATTCTCCGTTATTATTATATTTACGACCTCCTCCCAACGTTCTTTGTTGATGCCGTTCCGCCAAAAATCGCCCGGTCTGGTGTTGAAGAAGTTGTTGAGCCAGTTTTTGAGGTCCTCTTTATCATCGTAGGTAAGATCTCTCATATGGTTTGACATGGAGCGGAAAGGGTGCTAATCGGTTGGTGCAAGGTCGGAGAGTAGGCGGGTGCTGTAGAACTTCCATTCAAGCTCTTGAAGGGCGGCTTTGATGACTTGGGCAACATGCGGCCTAACCTTGTCGTGA
>CP092886.1:150740813-150779876 GCA_030710605.1 Cordylochernes scorpioides
AGAGAAATACGGGAGTATGTCCTTGAGGTGATACACAAGTCTGGGAATAAATACTTAAGCAATTGACAATTAAGATAATTTTATTGACATCTTGTCAATACATGCAAAAAGTGCACAGTCTTCACTATTTTAAAATGATAATTATATATTTACACGTAACACTATGTACAATGAATACAGCGCTTCTGCCTCCGCTGCAGAGTTTGGTGAAAAATCGCCAGCGGGTCTCTAGCGACACCACGCATTTCGCGACCTACGAAGAAAACGTAGATCGCGTGCTTCGCCGCTGAGGAGATGGCGATGGCGCGGTTCTCGAGACCAACTGAAAAGATCCAGGACTGCAGGTCCAGCGGCCGGCCGATGATGGAGAACACCTCTCGGATGTGGGCGAACGGCGCTGCAAGACCAGTATCGGTGGACCAGTGACAGGTCGCTGGAGCCGCAGGCGATGTAGACAGGCTGACTCGACGCTGGGTGCTCCGGATGAGGCAGGGCCAGCCGTAGAGATATGTCTGCCACATGGGCCCCGAAGGAGCAGCGACGAAGAGATAAGAAGGGCATACTGGTAGAGGGCACGTCGACCACAGGTGCCCAGCGCCGGTAATACTGTGAGGTGGGAACGGCGGTCAGGCGGTAATGCTCCAGCATGCGTCGCGTCGTGCGTGTGCATATGCGCTGGAACGGAGTAGCCGCCCCGCGCAGCACCACGGCTTCCTTAGATTTCTAATAATAAACACTTAGATGACAAATGTTTATCAAATGTGAACCAGAAAATATGATGGGATGTACTAAATACCACCGTCTCTCTCTCTATTACACATGCATATAATTAAACCTTGCAAGAAACAACTGTATTCTCGCCATTCTTTCTTCTATATGGTAGAGAACCAGTGTCTCCTAGACTACATCCATGTCGATATCGAGACTAACGCCAGTGATTACGATGACTACATGAATGACCTACTGAAAAAAGTTCAGAATTGCAGAGATTTAGGCATCCTCAACACGAAGAACGGATGAAGAAATATTACAATAGAAAATATCGCAAATGTAAATACAACATAGGGAATTTGGTTGGCATATGCCATATGGACACCAATAAGGAAAATAGGGAAATGTGAAAGCTTCTAAAAAGACACTTAGGGTCTTACACAATATCAGGAAAACTATCAGATGTGAACTATCTAGTAATACCTAAAAATGAACACAACATAGATCCACATGTCGGTCATATATTCAGAATGAAGTCCTACTTCCAAATAATTCAGGAAAGCCACAAGGATGTGGTGGAGCATGAAGGTGGGATAATGTCCATAATACTCTGCGAAGGTCTACTTGGGGAATCATCATCAGTCACGTGATATTTGCACAAGCGCTTTATTTTTAAATATTTAGCTTCTATATATATCTTAGTCTGGTTTTAAAAATATTATTACCACGTTTGTAAATACTTTTTTATGAATAAATAAAATCGTTTACCTATTAATCAATCGCTCTCGCCTATAATATAGATATGGAGCAATCAAATGTCAACGTGAAGCCGACCTCCCAGGACGGAGCAACTATATATATGCACAACACAACCTAAATAATAGTTTATATCATTAATTGTGTATTTTCAAATGGTGTATATATAGATTGAGGATATTATCCAAAATATCTAATTTTTTCGTTTCTAGGAAATAAAAAAATTGACGCAAAATTGAAACTTTATATCGTTAATCTATATATATATATATATATATATATATATATATATAAATGAATGTATGTGTGTGTGTTTGTCTGTCCTTGAGGCCTGACCAAACCACTCATTGGAATGCCATGAAACTTTGGGAAGTTATTTAGTATAGTACTGGGAAGGTTTCTAGCAAATAAAATTTTTGAAATAACTTTTCACCTAAAAATAATCAAGATAAATATTGTAATTTATCTGTTATAATTCAACAATCTGCTCTAAATATTATCATGATGATACGATGATTTTGTAATGTAGAAAATTAGGAAAGACAAAATTCAGGATGACACGGCAATTTATTTGCGACAAGAATAATGATACAATTCCAAAGCAAGATACTATTACTTTAACTTCCAATTACCGAGGGAACCAATTAACATTGATTTTATTCAACTTATCGAGTATTTTTCAAGGGACCGGGAAAAAATGTTCACTTTATCGAGAGATTCGTTAGACAAACCTTTACTCGGGTAAAACCCGGGCGAAGCCGGGTACGTCCGCTAGTTTTTATTAAAAATTAAAACATCAGGTGACCCCAAGGCAAATAGATCCATCTCAAGGCCCGGAGAAATTCCCAAAACTGCACAAGACTACATGACCACACCATCTGGGACTCTTATATTGAAAATCTTGAGGTATCTGACCAAACCATGTGGAAAGCCAGCAATCGATTTTCCTGTCCTGAAAAAAAAAAAGAGAAGTTAACTTAAAAACAAATAATATAATGACATTGACTTTACAGGAGTTAGTGGAAATTCTACCAGACAACTATAAAAACAATTTAGTACGAATCCTTGTTCCCAAAATACAAAACTAAATTGCTGACTCGATGCTGAAATAATGGACTACTTAAAGGAAAATATAGATGAACTAATGCCAGTGAAGTAGAAGAAATTATCGCATCCTTACCAAATCAAAAAGCCCCTGGAATAGACAAAATACCAAATGAAGCGCAACAACATCTGATTATATTCCTCAAATAAAATTGAATATATTACTTGCATTAACACATTTCCATTTTTTTCTTAATTTACTTATTTTAGGCTTTATTTTCATTATTTATTTTTATAAATGAACATATATGTAGTCTATACTTATATATAGTTAGGTGTATATACTTGTACTAGCCGAATGACCCGGGCAACGCCCGTGTTTTACCCGATTGATTGTTTTTATTCAAATACTATTTGTTACAATTATAAATTGGAGCCGTGGATGTCACTCTTGTGAAACGTCCCGCTCCAAACTTTACATGTACATTAGGTCAGCTGGTATTACCCCTCATTTTCACCGCTAGAGGCTCGAGCGAAATGACTTTTTGTAAATATACATAATTATAAAGATAGAAGCTTCTATAGAAATAAATAAAATAAGCCGAAATAGCTCAGTTAGGAGAGCGTTAGACTGAATATCTAAAGGTCCCTGGTTCGATCCCGGGTTTCGGCATATTTTTTTAATTTTTAAATTTCTACTTACCGTAACTTGACACTTAACGTGACAGAATTGTGCATGACGCTGATAACTGTATTAAATATAATCCAAATTGTGCCTTATCACACACTATTTATTTATTTGGATTAGGTCTTATTACCTTGTGTTTATAATCTATAATCCAAATTGTGCTTTATCACACACTATTTTTTTTATTTGGCCGTATTACCTTGTGTTTATAATCTATGACGTGATGCCGGCGGCGCGCGCCCGTTGGCTGCCGGCGAGCACGTGACCTCCCTGTGCGCGCGCATCCGTGACAGAGGCCGATGAGGAATGAGGAAAGACGGTCGTGACTATATATAGTAATAATAATAATAATTATTATTATTATTATCATTAGATAATGATAATGATCATAATGATGATGCGCGCGCATCCGTGACAGAGGCCGATGAGGAATGAGGAAAGACGGTCGTGACTATATATAGCAGTGTCGGGCAACCGGTGTGCCGCGAAGAATTCTAGGTGTGCCGCGAACATTTTTGTAGGTATTTAGAACTTTTGGTTAAATTTAAAAATAATGTTTCAAAAAATATTTTTTATAATTTTTATTCAATTTTAATATTTTTTTTCAAAAATTTTCATATAAAAAATGAAATTAAAAAAAAGCAAATTTCATTTTATATAAAACTTATTTTGGTATTATAATTACAACAGTTTGCATAATTTTATATTTCATATAACGTATGTACATAATCTTGACGTACATAACTGGCACGTGCCATTATTAAAAAATAAAAATGCAAATAGGTACGTACCTATTTAAAATCATAAGTTAAAAAAAAAAACAATCCGCGAAAACAACTTTATTTAATAAAGTTGAATACATACTGCGGGGGGGGGAATACCTAATTTTTAAAATAAAATGACCAAACTTAACCGTCATTTACAATCTTTGTCACAGCTGTTTATTAATAGAGACTCAAAGCTACAAAGCTTTAAAAAAAGAAAACAAAAAAAAAATTATAAATTTATTTAAAAAATTTATTCGGAGTTTTCGTCAAAGTATTGCTGTAGTAATTCTTCTTTTTTTTTTTTTTGCATGTTGTAAAACACACACACATTCACACAATAAGTTTTGTACACCGTAAAATCTGTTGGTTAAAAAAGGAAAAAAAATATTTTTGTTACGAAATTCTCACTCACTTTTAACTCAAGGTAACTTTATTTAAACATTTTATTATTATATTTGTGTGTTTTTTTTTTTTTCTAAATTCTCTCAAAACTAGATGGAGAGATTTCTAATTAGAGAAGGTGCCAGTGATAAACAAAATCAAAACGAAAATAAAGAAGATAAGAAAATAGTAAAATCAACTGGAAATAAGAGGAAATACGTTGAAGATTATCTCAAATATGGATTTATACCATCTGTTAATGATCCATCACTGCCGTTTTGCTTAATTTGCCAAAAAAATCCTCAGCAACGAAACAATGGTGCCAAGTAAACTACTTGGCTTGTTGGTTGTGCTTAAACTCCAAATTTCCTAAACTTAGTAATGCGGCCATCGAATCATTGTTGCCATTTGGAAGTTCCTACCTGTGTGAGCAAGGTTTTTCAACACTCACAGAAATGAAGTCTAAGAAGCGCGAAAGACTTCAAATGATAGATGAGAAGATGCGCGTTTGTCTTTCACAAGTAGATCCCCGTATTGATTTGATATGCTCTCAAAAACAATCGCAATGCTCGCATTGATTATGTTAATTTAATATTGAAAATTAATAAAATGTGATATATATGTTTAAATTTTTACTAGTATTTATTGTTGTATTTTAATTACCTACGAGGAAATTTATAGTGAGAACCACAGGTGCGCCGCGAAAAAAAGAAATTAAGCTTAGTGCGCCGCAACTCGAAAAAGGTTGCCCGACACTGATATATAGTATATTTGAAATGTTAGCCACAGAGGGCTTTTTTTTGTAAATCTCTAATATGCAGTCGCGGAAAGTCATCGCGTGGTTAATCAAAACTTTTAGAAAATAAAGAGAGACCCCGACGAATATAGGTGCACATCCTAGCAAAATATTGGAGTTAAAAAAAAATAAAATGTGTGTTTTATCTTATTTATTATTTTTTAAACCCAAAATATAAGATAAAACATTTTATTATTTAAAAAATCATATATATACAAGGACACCCCCTCACCCGTCAAATTAAACACCTGAAAGGGCCATCTATCATTTATATGATACACTACTCTAAATAAATATCCACTGAACATTTATCAACTAGGTTGTTCTTGATGAGCAACACTTAAAAAGTTATTTTGAACTGGGACTGGTCGTTTTGAGGCACAACCTGCTCCACGCTGACGAGGACCAACAGCTTGAAACGCGTACGTGGTTGGTTTTATTGTTTAATCAAGAATGAGTATTTAACCAATATTCTGGAATATTTAAAAATAAACGATTAGTTGATATTTATTCCGATAGATGGCGCAAGCCATCAGTAACTTTCAGTTGAACGATCAGAAGATGCTTTTTTTTTCAATCTATCAACCTGTTCCAAATACAATTTCACGTTTGTGCTATTTTTTCATAAAAACAAGGTTTCTTGTTCAGGAATAAAATAATGATAAGAGTTTACGACTATTCAGAAAAAAAATTATAGCTTTGGAGAACAGTGTCAGTAGTCGTTGTTCGGATTTGAGGAGTTGACCGCTATTTTGGGGATTGTTTTAAAGGAACTTGGCATACCTGGCATAGTCGTTAGGAGATCATTCGCAAATAGGTATTTTACTGTACATTTCCTCTTATGCCAATTACACGTGGTACAGGCCATGATACTCATGATGAGTAGTTAGCCAATGTCTTTTACTGTAAGAGTGCAGCACATGCCTACACATGTAAACAACAATTCGACTTCTGCACATAAAGGTGCTAAAAATCTATTTGGTAACTTGCTTTCACTTCTGGGGTTGGATTTGTGCAAGAATCGGGGCCCATTGTAGAGAAAAAAGTGTCAAATGCGGGATTCGAATCCAGGCTATGGTTATCGAAAATCGATGGTATATATCACTCCATCACCAAATCCCTACTTTACAAACACCACGGCATCTATATTTACGATGTGACTATATCACCAATCCTATCGAGCGCAGACAGCGCAGTATCTCGTCAGGAGTCAAGCGAGCAGAGGGAGGAAGACCATTTAAACTACTCCAGGTAGCGTCGCTGGTGCCAATGTTTACAACCAAGCTCCCAAAATACCTTTCTGATGTGACGATAAATTGTAATGGAACATCCAAACATGCCACTTAAAATTAGACCACTTTCCTGGTTTGGTTTGGAGCCACTTGAATATACTCTCTTTCTGGTTAAGAAAGACTTCTCCCTTTGCGCATTAACCAGTTTACATCTTTATATAAAACGATATATATTAATTAGAGAACTTCATCTCAGTCTAAGGTGATAAAGGAAGACTATGAAAAGAGGAACAAAATTTAAATTATTCATTAATTAAAAAACTGAAAACGATTAAGCACAATCTCTCGAATAATAATTTTCATCATTGCTGCAAGGTCTACAGAGATAATTCTTGATCAATATATATCATAAGAAACATATATAAATTTATAATACAATATAATACAGCTTATGATTGTAGAAACGACATTTGCGGGATAATTTTCAAATATCGTTTCTACAAACATTTATAAATGCCGAACACACAATTGTAAAGTTTATTTTCTTTATTGTCCTTAAATTTAAAGAGGATAGCCAATTACAATTTAAACGCATCTTATGTCTGTGAGAAAATAGTATAAAAGTGAAATTTTACTGGGATCACAGGTGGATAAATGAAATAAAAAGACATCTCATAATAATGCAACTAAAGGTTGATGATTGGCTTGCGCTATCATTCGGAATAAATATCAAATAATCGTTGATTTTTATTTATTCCAGAATTGGCCAAAAACCTTTTCTTGGGATTAATAATTTAAAAAAAAGCTAACCATGTACGCGTTTCAGCATATTGGCCCTCATCAGCGTGGTGAAAGCAGTACCTCAGCGATAAAAAAAACTGGTCTTTTCTTGACTAATCAAGAAAGGGTATTTGGTCAATTATGGAATAATTTTAAAAAATCCACGATTAGTTTATATTTATTCCGATAGATGGCTTAGGCAATCAGAAACATCATGCACGATCATGAGATGCCTTCACCTTTGTTTATTTTGTTGTTAGAACAACATCATTATAAACTTTACAATGATAAGATACATTCAAATATAATTTAACAATATATAAAACGAACTTATCTAACAAAGACCCCCTCAATTGAATATCAACACTATATAAACTAATTAATTATTGTATTTTTATTATGTAATTTTCATGGCAATATATTAGTAACATAAAGTTAAACCAGGCTCCTGGAGCGTATTCTTAGATCGCCAATATATTAAAAATACAACACAATAGTAGAAAAGAATACATATATCATCGCGAACTGTGTAAGCCAAGCGTTACAAATTTGTAATGTTGGTTTACTGAGTTTTATGTTCTTATTTTCAAGCACTACTAATTGGTATATGCCGGTTCATATAGGGCAATAATAATGCCAACATATGTGTTAGTTAACTTCTAAATCTATAGTTGAAGTTATTGCCTTTGCAAAATTATATTCTGAATACATTGATGTGCTGCTCATGTCGAAGGCGATGTATTGAACGAAAACATAACTAACAAGTTCTGATATTCAACAATCTATATTATATAATGATCGTAAATCAGCTTTTAGTATAAAACTTATTTTGATTAGGTTATATAAAGCATGTTTTTATTATTGTAATAAGACACCTTTTTTTTTCTTGTCATTTCTTGTCATTTCGAGCTAATGATAAAAACTTATTGTTGTTTATTCCCGATATATATTTTTAAAATCTTGTATAGCACTCATACGCACACACACATACACTGCGAGACATTGAAAATGGAACACCAAGAAATAGTGGCCAGAAAATTATGCAAATTTCAGGGTAGACGCGCCTAACCGAGTTATGCAAATGATGTAAAATGCGCAGCTCTCGTGCGCACATGGAGTAAGATATAAGGGAAGGAACTTGCAGAAAGGACAGTATTCGTGTCGTTATTTCTTCAAGGAAAATCATTGTAGAAATTTTGTTCTTGTGTCAAAAGACACGTGTAATAACAGAGAATGCCAAGTCATCGTAAACGGAGGCAGTTCAAGCAGACAGACGCTTTTACGAGGGGCATGGTGATCGGACTGAAAAGGGCAGGTTGGTCCATACGTCAAATCGCAGCTGATACACACCTTGGTGCGTCCACGGTGCACCGACTGTGGAGAAGATGGTTGGAACAAGGAAATGTGGCAATTTATAGGAATGTCGGTGCAACCAGAGTGACGTCAGCACGTGTGGATCGGCGTATCCTTCGACAAGCAGTGGCGGCCCCACAAGCCACTTGTACCGCCATCCTGCAACATGTGCAAGACACCCTAGATCATTCCATCTCGACCAGAACCATTTCCCGTCGAATGGTTGCTAATGGCTTGCACTCATGCCGTCCGCTAAGAAGACTGCCATTGACCCCACCGAATAGGCGCCAACGTTTGGAATGGTGCCGGGCTAGATCGACGTGGATGACGGAATGGCACAGGGTCGTGTTCTCAGATGAGTCGTGTTTCTGCTTGTCCAGTGATAGTCGCCGTGTACGCGTGTGGCGTCGACGTGGAGAAAGGTCCAATCCGGCAGCAATTGTGGAACGCCCCACCGTGCGACAACGTGGAATCATGGTTTGGGGCGCAATCGCGTATGATTCCAGGTCACCTTTACTTCGTATTCAGGGCACTATGACGGCCCAACGATACGTTGATGATGTGCTGCGACCGGTGACACTCCCCTACCTTCAGGGGGTACCCAATGCCCTTTATCAGCAGGATAACGCCCGACCGCACCCTGCTCGCATTAGCCAACAAGCTCTGCAAGATGTACAGATGCTTCCCTGGCCACCGTACTCTCCTGATCTCTCACCAATCGAGCACGTCTGGGACATCATTGGACGCCGTTTGCATGCCTTGCCACAGCCGCGTTCAGAAGACGAACTGTGGCAAATGGTTGAGAGGGAATGGAGAGCCATCCCTCAGGACGCCATCCGTACTCTGATTGACCCTCTACCTAGACGTGTTGCTGCGTGCATCGCCGTCCGCGGTGGTCCTACTTGCTACTAAGCCGACGCCGTTCTCGCTCTGTATTATGACTATCATTTTGAAATAAAGATCACTTATTGTTCGTCCCTGTCTCTCTCTGTCTGCCGAGTTTCATCACTTTCTGGCCACTATTTCTTGGTGTTCCATTTTCAATGTCACGCAGTGTATATTCATATACCTCTCTATCCACATATAAGTTTATATAAAACAAAAATATTGTTACGTAGAAAAAAAAATCGCATTCCAGAATAGAATGTTTTAGAACGTTCAAGAAAAATGTAGAAAAATCGGAGAACAACTGATTGGCCAATCAGTAGCGATTGCGCAATGCTCAGCGCTGGCGGCTTTCTGATTGGCTAACCAACCATGACCGTTCTGTAAAGATCTACTCCGGGATATATAGGAATGAGGAACTCATGCAAGAGGGTAGAAGAACGAAGCTACGTGTTGTACTCCAAGCAAGCTGCTGTCTCAAGAGGTCGGACTGCTGCTTACCGCCGACGCCGGTGTACTTCCTGGAATATTCTAGAAGGTTCTACGAACTTCTGTCTCCTGTTCTGCTCCTGCTTTCCATCACCGTGCTGCAGTTGGTGAGTTTGTAACTGCTGTTTTATTTATTGTTGTTTTATTTTTGCACTCTTCTGTAATTATTTTACCGATTAGGCTTAAATAAAGTCCTGAAGGTCCTTTGTACCCACGGAAGTTATTCTTTGTCAACCTACAACGCAACAATATATTTACATAGATATTAGAATTCAATTTACACTATGGACAAAACTTAAGGAAGCTGTACCTTTTAGTAGGTATATCGGAATTCAGACAATAACTCTGAAAGATATTTGATACACGGGGACCTTTATTAAAGATACACGAGATAACCAAGTGTGAAAAAAATTGCCTCTGTCTCCTTAAAATAATAATAATAAAAGCAGACGACCGGTGACATCAAAGACTTTCCACTTCCTTAAGTTTTGTCCGTGAGTGCATATACAAGAGTATAATTCACATATTGTTATGCATTTTTATGTGTGCATGTGTGTTGGCTATATTTTTTAACTTTAAAGGGCGAGTGAAACATTGAAAATAAAACAAACAAAATACTCTTTTTTGACTTGAATTTTTATTGATCAACATTGTCAAGTATTGAAATTCACCTTTGTACAGTTTAAAAATATAATATAAATTTCAATACAGTTTTAAACAGTGAAGATGGATTTTAGTCTCCAATAAAGAGAGAGGGGGGATGGGGAACTAGGAGTCGCATCCTAGAGGCTGTAGCAGCTAGATAATCGGCATTCTGGTGTTGGCAATGAAGGTCACCAGGACCAGGAACACTATGAAAAGGGAATATGTCTTCGGAAACAGGAGGAGAAGCAAGGTCATCACCATGGTAGAAAAGAACCTGGTGAAGATCACGGCCACCTCGTAGACTACCTTCGTCAAGAAGGTTTTCTCGCGCTTGTCCCCGTTGTGAATTTTAAAGGGGACAATCTCGCTCTCGGTCTCCGCCTTTTTGGCCAGGCCTGCACACATCAGCTTTCACTTAGGAGAGAGAGATGATCTTAGAAGTTTTTTTAAAAAGAATCCAGAAATATTTTAATAAAATAATGGTTAAGCATGGAAAATTAAAAATTAAATTAAGTGGTCGAAATAGGTCTTTATACGCATATTATGGCCAATAATTATATTAATGGCGTTCTTACTCCCTTCTAGCATTAAATACCCGTTTCATGATTTTTCAGGATGGCCCAAAGACCAAGTTTTTTTAGTCGTTGAGGTACAGCTTGCACCACGCTAGTGAGGTCCAACAGACCGAAACGCGTACGTGGTTAGCTTTTCTTGATTAATCAAGAATGGGTAATTGGCCAATTTTGGAATTATTAAAAATCAACAATTAGTTGATATTTATTCCGACAGATGACGCAAGCTATCAGCAACCTTTAGTTGCATGACAAGGAGATGTCTTTCTCTTAATTTATCCACCTGATTCCAATAAAATTTCAGTTTTGTTCTATGATTTAAAGTGTATATAGAATTAAATACTTTCTTGCAATAAGTTAATAAAAGATACTTATTGTGAAAAGATTTAATTTTATATATACTTTAATATTTGTGTATAAAAAAGACTAGCTTTTTTTCCAAACCATAAATTTTCTTGAATTCCTGGTTTTAATGCCAAAATTTTATTTAAAAAAAGGTGTTTCAATTTGTTTAAAAAAACGCATATTCTAAGAAAATTAAGATTAATTAGCTTTCCCATAGTGAACTTCTGTTATACTATTCGTAAAATCCCAAGTTTACATTGAAATGACCTTTTTAAATTTTAACGACCTCCACGATTTGACTAAGCAGTATTGTAGTTAGTCAGAACCAAGCAGATAAATATATTAAATAACTGCTAGAACCTATTTTGTCAAGAACTTATTATTCAATATTAAAATAATAAAAAGTTCAAAGCTTTGGATCCTATAACAAATTATCAAGAAAGATTCTAAACAAAGGCCAATTAGATTCAAACGCTTTAGATGTGAACTAAAGAACTTATATATCGGAGTCGCAGGACACTCCTTGGAATAATAGCCCGCTCCTGCTATGATGACACACGATGTGTTTTCAAGTTCTTCGCAGCGAATTCTTTCTAATAGAAGCGTAATTTTATAAAAATAAAACAGATTAATTAGGGTATTTGGCTCTGTGAGTTTTTTTATACGCTCAGGTTATAGGATAACTCCATAGTTTTCAATATAAGAAAGGTCACACCTAAACATATTTTTCTAACAAAAATTATACTTCTCCAAGTCACAATTACATTTTATCTGCTCTTTATTTGGTTCTCAACACATTCACTGAGCGATGACTGATAAATTACAAGGATAACCTTGTATAACCTACCACCGCTATAGAAAAAGGAAGAAAGCATACTTTTACCACATGGCTATTCTCATCCTGGACTTTGGAATTTCCGCCCGCCACCTGGTATATCGGGCTCAAGTTAACCTTTGCCGCTATTTGTCTCACCCTGTCCTGTGTCTGTCTTGCTATGGTTGTTGGCCCTCGGTTTATTTAGGCTGCCTCACCCGTCTCTTCTACTTTAGTAATTGTCCCACAATAACATCTCTGAAATACTTTTATAACCTGTAAGAATGAGGCCTAAGTCAAAATAAATTCTATGCAGGGACCTATGAAGAAGGCTAGCCACATAGAGAAGCAGGTAGGAGAGAGAGAGAGGGGGGGGGGATCTCATCAGCGACAGAGCTTGATGGATCCACCGTCGGCACGGGTTGTCAAAATTATTGTCCACGGTTGCTCCCCTTCATATATCCCCCATAGCGGTAGTTGATCCTTAGATTACTATAGTGCTTCTCGATTATGTTATTTTGAATTTAGCTGGATGTAAATTAGTTATTTTGCATTCAAATATACCATAATTTAACCTTTGTCTCTTAAAATATAAGGATGAAGTATTATATTTTCTTAATAAATGAGTACACTCATGGATAAAACTTAAGCATGTACACGGAATTCAGGCAATAACTTTGAAAGATATTTGACACACGTGACCTTTACTGAAGACATACGGAATAACCAAGTGTGGACAAAATGGCCTCTGTCTTCTAAAAAAAAAAAAAAAGACGACCAGCGGCATCAAAGACTCTCTACTTGCTTAAGTTCTGTCCATGAGTGTATATATTAGTATTTAAACCTCAGTACTCGTGCATGACGGGGATTATATATTTACAAGGTTTGAATCCCAGAAAAATATTTGTGAAATTTATTTTTTTTTGTGGCGTGTCACACTAAGAATAAGGTTTTCCGCCATTCAAAGGACTATATTTCGAGATGAGGCCCGGACCGCTTTGCAATTTCCTGACTGGACGTAAGTGCTCCACTGCGGGAACTCAACTTAGGTTCGACGTTGATATGAAAAAAAATTGGGACTCTAACGACCTTGATCGCAAAACATTGGATTTAGCATATGATTATGCAAAACAAAGATGCACAATTATGATGTGTGTGAATCCTAAAACATATTTTATAAAGATCAGGGTATATTTCGCATTGGCTGTAGTTTTTAGAGTTGGGATCTTTCGTAAGATATTATATATATCCCCTCAGTCTGCATTCGAGGTACTAATTCTACCGAAACCACCAGTTACTGAGAAGGCTCACACAGTTGCATTAAGCCAAGAAGCAAGATGTTGTTTTTTAAGCGATAATAGAAACGCATTTTAACATAAATCTTGATTTAATTTAAAATACAATGATCTAAACTCTAGTCTTTTGTAGTGATACTACAGTGAGATTGGCACATTTTAAACTAGAAATATTTTATTCAAAGGTCGTTACGAAGTCGAGATTACTTGATAACGCGCAATTAGTGGAATCAAACTAAAATATAGGAACTAGTGGCTTCCTCACATCGCCAAGACTACTTCGTTTATCAGCAAACAATATCAGATTATACGTCGCACGCAACAGCTAACTGGATAGGTTTCAAGTTTCACCATTTGGTGTAGAAGTCTAGTTTATTATCTGATTAATATTTCTGTGTCGCGTCGATAAATCGTCCCACGTTTAATATCCACATTAGACACGTTTTTTTTCTAAATATGTGTTATATAAAAAATAGCCTACCCGAGATTGGAGAAATCTAATCTAAATGATAGTGCAAGCAGGTTTTTTGTGGCCTCTCTCTCTCTTTCTCTCTCTCTCTCTGATACGACGTATACCCATTGAAAATGTATAAATAAATATATAGGGTCCAATAATAACAATGGAGATTTTGCACTATTTATTTGATTGTGATGCTCTGTCAGAGGAAAGACGAAAACTAAATGATAAAACGGGGCAACTTTGTCCTTCATTTCCGGCACTAATTAATGAAATATCAAAGAATAGGTATATAGCGGTGGTGATATTTGGATTCTACAGGATTATATCCCGGAAAAAGGCCACAAAGTGTTCTCCCCATCCCTTGTGAACTGGCGAATCCTGTATAGGGCGGGAGGCCCTAAATAAAGGCTTTGTTGTTGTTGTTGTATATAGGGTCCAATATATGAACATAATGAAATATAGTGAATTATGGAATTTATCACAGTAATCAGCCTTAATTAGTTCATTTGATAATAAATTATCTACAACGACTATATATATATATATAAACGAAGGATGAAATATATTGGAAGGACTTGACTCATCAGTAATGAACCCAACCGGCGATTTTGACAATTTTATCTACCAAACCGTCATGAAGTTTGTATTGACTTTATTATTATTATTTAATCTGTGTGAATTATGTTAAAGCCGCTTATATAATATACTAGACGGGTGACCCGGGCTTCGCCCCGGGATTGAATTTAAATAATTGTTTGTTATTAGCATTTTCTGTTTGTTTGCATCAGCATAATTTAATCTAATCTTTGATAGAGGGCGCTGTTCGTGAGCTAAGTAGAATAATTTGAATATATAGTTTTAATAATTGATTTATATATTTTTTAAAATAGCCTATGGTCTTCCCCGTATTTTTTTACCTATGTATGGCAATTTTGGTTTGAATTAGTGAACTACTGCGAATTTGTATACCGGACATACAAACAAACAAACATACAAACATTGATTTATATATATATAGAAGATATAATCTCTCTCTGAATTATTTTTATTAAAACATTTTTTTAATTCAATAATATAGGATAACATTTTATGATGCAGAAAAACATTTATAATCGCCCCTTTGCTTTTTGAAGATTTTTTTAGATCTCTTTTTATATTTTATATCTCTTTCTTAAAGACTCTCTTTCTTAAATGAATAAATTAATATTATCTTATAGATATGCATTTTTTATTTGTTTAATTAATTAATCCTACAATATTATTATAAATAAAGTGTCCGTTTTACCTATCATTTTTTATCATGATGTGACAACTATATAAGAATTATTTTAGAGACAAGATACATATACTTCAAGTATATATACAAATGAATTTCTGAAGGGAGAGGTGAACTTTCATTAAAAAATATATTAACCGTTTTGCCTTTATCCCCAAACTGTCCTAATAGCCTGTAGTTTATAAGCTATCTCTGAAATTTGTCATATATACTGTACTTTGCATTTTTATACAGTATTATCTATATATATAAAAATGAATGTATGTGTGTCTGTTTGTTTGTTTGTCCTTTATGCCTGACCAAACCACTCATTGGATCGCCATGAAACTTTGGGAAGTTATTTAGTATAGTACTGGGAAGGTTTCTAGCAAATACATTTTTTGAAATAACTTTTCGCCTAGAAATAATCAAGATAAATATTCTAATTTATCTGTTATAATTCAACAATCTGCTCTAAATATTATCATGATGATACGATGATTTTGTAATGTAGAAAATTAGGAAAGACAAAATTCAGGATGACACGGCAATTTATTTGAGACAAGAATAATGATATAATTCCAAGGCAAGATACTATTCCTTTAACTTCCAATTACCGAGGGAACCAATTAATATTGATTTTATTCAACTTATCGAGTATTTTTAAAGGGACCGGGAAATAATGTTCACTTTATCGAGAGATTCGTTAGACAAACCTTTACTCGGGTAAAACCCGGGCGAAGCCGGGTACATCCATACAAGAATAATGATACAATTCCAAGGCAAGATACTATTCCTTTAACTTCCAATTACCGAGGGAACCAATTAATATTGATTTTATTCAACTTATCGAGTATTTTTCAAGGGACCGGGAAAAAATGTTCACTTTATCGAGAGATTCGTTAGACAAACCTTTACTCGGGTAAAACCCGGGCGAAGCCGGGTACGTCCGCTAGTTCAATATAAACATGGCTACATATATTTACTATCCAAGTGTACATTTCAAGAGAGAGAGATAATTTTGTTTTATCCACAATTCTAAAAGTACATTTTGATAAACCTCTGGGAGGGTTCACCACTGATGAGCCAGGCCCTCCCATTAATTTTTCCATTGAAGTAAGGGTATTAGAAATTGTTTAATTTTTAAAAGAATCATACGCGTCTATAATAGTTTCGAATTTTCATAACAGATGGCGCGCTAATGCATAATAATTATCAGCGCCTAATTTTAATGGCATGATTTATTACTTAATTGGTTTTTAAACCTAGGTAAATGCTGTCAAAAGAATATCTTTCTAGATGGACAATGGGCAAAAAATCTTGAAAAAATGTCCACTCTATTATTGTGGAAGAACATTGATTTTGCATTAAATACTGAAATAATATCTCAACAGCAAAATGTGTCTACATTCATTGACCAAACTTAAGGAAGTTGTACTTTTTAGCATGTATATCGGGATTCAGACAATAACTCTGAAATTTATTTGCTACACAGTGACCCTTATTGAAGACACACGAGATAAACAAGTGTAAACAAAATCGCCTCTTTCTCCTTAAAAGAAAAACAAAAACAGACGACTGGATAAATCAAAGACTTTTACTTGCCCTAAGTTTTGTCCATAAATGTATTTACAAAGTGTTTATAGCTTGAATTTTTTTCCCACAGACTAATGTTATAGTCGCATATAAAATACACCTTAATTTGTCTAGATATAGCTTTAATCCGTAGCACAAGTGACGGTAAACTTTATCATATCTAAACCCAAAATACTAAGCTTGTTCACACATATGCAAATATGTTGTATACATGACAAATATACATATAAAATATACCGATTTTAATATACTCTACAGGGTATATCAGATAAATCGCGATTAAATTTGGCAGTCCCCCCCCCTCCCATAAGACAAATACTATTCTATATTTTTGATTTTTTTTTCAATCCATATCCATATTCATGTGAAAGTAACAGTAGTGTGTGCTGTGTAATGATGAACAATAATCTAGAATTCGAAAATCGAGCAGCCATCATCGTTGCTCTGCACGCCAGAAGGAGCCCCAAAGAGATAATGGACTTTATTAAGTTGCCAAAACCACTGTATATCGTATCAAAAAGAAGTTTGATTAGGCCCACAGTAACAAAGAGAAACAAAGACTGAAAGGAAAAAGCACTCGCGTCGATCGGGTTGGGTAATCGGCGAAGAATTTATCAAAAATATCATTGTGAAGATTGATGGAAACCCTGGGAAGAGCATGAGGGCCATAGCCAAGGAAATGAACGTTGGCTCTATTTCAATTGTCAGAACTATCCATGAGGTCCTTGGCCTCGAGTTCTATTCTATTCGGAAAGGCCAGTTGCTGACTGAGAATATGAAAGATGATCGAAAAGGAAAGGCTGATGCCCTCCTCAACAACCCGAAACATGACAGGCATGTTGTGGCTAAGGTTCTTCTATGATGAAAAGAACTTTGACGAACCGAAAGGTAAATCCCAGAAATAATCACTGGATCTGTAAAGACACCTCAGAGGTATCTGTAGTGATTCACGCGAAATTTCCTGCCTCCGTGATGGTCCTTGGCGTTATCAGTAGTTAAGGTGATGTCATGCCTCCCCATATCTTTGAGAAGGGGGCCTTAGGATGAACGCTGGCACCTACATCAATGCCCAGAAGACTTATGTGAAGCCTTAGATGGACATGGTGACCGCAAGAAGAAAGGATGTCTTCCAACATGATTCAGCTCCAGCCCACAAGGCAAAAAAGACACAATCGTGGCAGACACTTAACGTCCCTAGTCGCTGGAGTCCTGATATTTGGCCCCCTAACTCTCCAGACTACGACCCCCTCGACTACTACGTATGGAAGGTTGTTGTAAAAGATGTCAACAAATCTCCCCGCAACACCATCCAGTCTGTCAAGAAAGCAGTTCACATGATGATGGCTCAAATAGACAAGGTCATCGTCGCCAAGACCTGTGCTTCATTTCTCACTCACTTCGAGACTGTTGTAGCTAATAATGGGAACACACTACATTAAATAAATCAAAACTATATACTTTTATATAATACTTTTATCCTTGTATATAATGTGTGTCAAAATGAAAACCTCCGAAAGAGAACCTATTATTATAATATGACAAAAAGCAGTTAATGTCATTAATTTTCTCTCATAAGCCTTTTTACAAAATATAAGCAATATTACCTAAGCCCCTAAACATATTCCTAAAAGCATTTCTGTACATTATATTTATATATATTTTTAATCATAAAAGGGAGTATACATATTTATAATTTAACATAAGCTATATATACTTTATAAAAACTTAATAAGTCCCATTCCTGTTCACATTTTAATTATTAAGATTATTCTACTTCTTTTTGTTCTTCCTGTAAGTCATCATTAGGAAAGAAGTTCACTTTTATATAAGATATTTTATTTGCATAGTCCCCTCTATATATAACTTGTTTAATTAATAAAATATATCTATTATACATTAATGAAAAGTTAGAAAACTCAGTAAATAAAAAAATCTAATATAAAAGGGAACTGTTTCTTAATGATAAGACTTAGAGAATAAGTTTTATGAAGGAAGAACAAAATAAAATAGAAGAATCTAAATAATTAAAACGAGCATGAAGGGGATTTATAAAGTATATATAGATTATTTTTAATCAGAAATATGTATATTCCATTTTAGGATGAAATATATAAATATTTATATTACGATGCAATAGCGCGCCATCTGTTATCAAATTACGAAACTATTTTAGACGCGTAATATTCTTTTTAATATGTATATTAACTAGCGGATGTGTACCCGGCTTCGCCCGGGTTTTATCCGAGTGAAAGTTTGCCTAACGAATATTATATATTATGATGTATAATAAACAATGCTAAATATTAGTTTTAATTATTAATCAAGATTGTGTGTGAATATGTGAGAAAGATGTAATATCGTTGTTGTTTTCTTGGCCGACTGTTTTACATATGGTGTTATCTTAAAATTGCTTGTTTTGAATATTTTTTTAGATTGAGTTGAATGAATTGCTGAATTTTTTTTTGTATTTATATATAAATAAAATTAACTCTGTTGAATTTTTTGTATTTTATCGATAACAGCAAAGTTATGTATTTTAAAGTTAGGAAAAATATTTTGATGTTAAGCAAAACCTGCTCCATCTCGTTTTACATAAATGTTGAAAATTTGGTCGAAATTGATGCATTGTAACGAAAGTTTTTAGCGAACACCACTTATGAAATTTCCATTTATATAGAAGACTAGCGGATGTGCCCGGCTTCGCCCGGGTTTTACCCGAGTGAATGTTTGTCTAACGAACATTTGTTAAAACAATTCTCTATAAACTTATAAAACGTACTCGGCTTCGCCCGGGGTTTTACCCGAGTAAAGGTTTATCTAGCGAACATTTGTTAAAACAATTCTCTAAAAACTTATTTAAAAAAAAAGATATATTTTGATAATTTGAAACTCGTAAATTTGAATCTCTCGATATATTGTTATCATCGTCACAATGGGGGCGCTGCTTGCGAGTTAAATCTACAAATAACTCTAAGGATATTCAAGATATTCAGGAAATTATTTTTCAAAAACCTTCCCGGTGTATACCTAATAATATCCCAAAATTTCACGGCGATTGGATGTATGGTTTTTGAATCTATAGAGTGCAGACAAACAGACAGACAGACATTCAATTTTATATATATAGATAGATTCACTCTTCATTGTTGGCTTTTTATCTTACATTCATTCTTCATTGTTGGCTTTTTATATTACATTCACTCTTCATTGTTGGCTTTTTATCTTACATTCATTCTTCATTGTTGGCTTTTTATATTACATTCACTCTTCATGGTTGGCTTTTTATCTTACATTCACTCTGTTGGCTTTTTATATTACATTTACTCTTCATTGTTGGCTTTTTATCTTACATTCACTCTTCATTGTTGGCTTTTTATATTATATTTACTCTTCATTGTTGGCTTTTCATCTTACATTCATTCTTCATTGTTGGCTTTTTATATTATATTTACTATTCATTGTTGGCTTTTTATCTTACATTCATTCTTCATTGTTGGCTTTTTATATTACATTTACTATTCATTGTTGGCTTTTTATCTTACATTCACTCTTCATTGTTGGCTTTTTATCTTACATTCATTCTTCATTGTTGGCTTTTTATATTACATTCACTCTTCATTGTTGGCTTTTTATCTTACATTCATTCTTCATTGTTGGCTTTTTATATTACATTCACTCTTCATTGTTGGCTTTTTATCTTACATCACTCTGTTGGCTTTTTATATTACATTTACTCTTCATTGTTGGATTTTTATCTTACATTCACTCTTCATTGTTGGCTTTTTATATTATATTTACTCTTCATTGTTGGCTTTTTATCTTACATTCATTCTTCATTGTTGGCTTTTTATATTATATTTACTCTTCATTGTTGGATTTTTATCTTACATTCATTCTTCATTGTTGGCTTTTTATATTACATTTATCCGAGTGAAAGTTTGCCTAACGAATATTATATATTATGAAGTATAATAAACAATGTTAAAGATTAGTTTTAATTATTAATCAAGATTGTGTGTGAATATGTGAGAAAGATGTAATATCGTTGTTGTTTTCTTGGCCGACTGTTTTACATATGGTGTTATCTTAAAATTGCTTGTTTTGAATATTTTTTTAGATTGAGTTGAATGAATTGCTGAATTTTTTTTTTTGTATTTATATATAAATAAAATTAACTCTGTTTGATTTTTTTGTATTTAATCGATAACAGCTAAGTTACGCATGTTAATGTTAGGGAAAAATATTTTGATGTTAAGCAAAACCTGCTCCATCTCGTTTTACATAAATGTTGAAAATTTGGTTGAAATTGATGCATTGTAACGAAAGTTTTTAGTGATGTCCTCTTATGAAATTTGCATTTTATTAATATAGATATAATATAAATGAGTTTTAAAAAATTGTTTAAAAAAAAATGCATCGGCCGGGAATCGAACCCTGGCCGCCCGCGTGGCAGGCGAGCATTCTACCACTGAACCACCGATGCTTTAAAAAAATCAAATTCATTTATCGTCGCGACCAGTGCTGCGCCCTAGCGGTAAAAGACTGGAACTAACGCTTTTTGGTTTTTTATTTAAAAAAAAAAGCACATTAACTTTTTTAGTTTTTTGAATAGCCTATATGTTAAACGATATCTTCAGCTACCTACATGCGAAATTCCATAATGATTGAGTCAGTAGATTTTGCGTGATGCGATAACAAACATCGATTTCGCATTTCATTTATATAAGGAATATATATATATATATATATATATATATAAGGATAAGGATAAATAGTAAGGGCAGTAGAAATTGTTTTATTTTAAAAGGAATATTACGCGTCTAAAATAGTTTTGTAATTTGATATAAATATTTAAATACAGAGAGAAGCATTTAAAATATGTTTAGGCTTAAAGAGTATTGATTATATATTTTTTTTCGTAAAACGACTTATTTTAAATAAAAATATGCCTATTTATAATAAAAAATGCATTTATATTGAAACAGAGCCGGTTTGTAAAGTTATACCAAGGCGTCAGGTGTATTACGCAAGAGAGCCATGGTATCCATATATAGCTATAGTGATCCTCCATGGTGGAGATAGGGTTACATGATCGAAAAATACGCAGTAAAAGTCTACATATATCGCCAAAAAACAAATATATATATAATATAGGTATTCTAAAATTTCATGAAGAATATATTCATGGCAATAAGCAACCACTTCCTATTATGCATATAAATAATATATTTATGTACATAAAACTCCTTCCGTGTGCAATTTTAATAATCCAACTATCCAAATATATTGTAGCGTAGAAATATTATTATTTCGTTTTTATCTATGAAATATATGAAAGAGATTGAGAGCTGGAGTGGATTGAGGTATCAGTATAATAGAACCATCTATAGTTTATATGAATATCATTAAATGGTAGTTCATTCTTGTAAACCAAGATACAGATGTTAAATTGCAATAATAAAATATACCTCTACGATTATTGGTGTTAACATAAATTATTTAAGACTCTTCTAGGGCAAAGTTTTCTGTGACTACCAAAACAATCTCAGCCTTTCCGAGGGAAATTAAAAAATCTACGAAATCTCGTGGATGAATGGCAGCAGAAAAAATCCTTAACCGTGGAATAGTATATTTTTTCAAGAATTCTACTCACCACCTATAGCCGGGCCAAGAATGAGAACCAATAGCAGAAGACCGCGCAGCATGGTTGTCAACGAATGCCCGTCACGTGACTAGTTGACGCGCATGGTGCTGCCACTCATAGGGCAAAGATTCTTTGGGTCGTATGTTTTAGGATGAATTATTTATATATACAATAAAAAAATATAGATATATTAAAACTGCTTATAATTTATTTTAATAATTAATTTTATAATTTAAACTCATATAAAATATTTGTCATTTTATATATATATTTTTAAAACAAAGATATTTAGGTGGATACATATAGGGTTAGGTTAAAGAGACAGGTAATGCGCCTGAATATGGATCAAAATAATATAAATTCTGGCCTTTTTAAAATAACTATATAGTGATATCTCCCACGTAAAGCTTTTTCGTGGAAAATTTTCTTGACACATTTCCTAGGCATTATGACAGCGATTTTCAGGTTGGTTATCGCAAGAGCATCTACCATGCTGAAAAGGACTCGCAATAGGCTCCGTCCTAAGATTATGCTATATTAACATACTACGTTTGAAAGTATAAAATGTGTTAAATACTCTACGCCACCTAGACTTCTTGTATAATTCATATATACTCTGTATACTTCTTTTAAGCCTCATTGCGTCTGTCTTCAAGTTAGAGACGCCATTTAGCGTTAGAGCGGCCCGCTACCGAGGAGTGCTCCCAGTTTTAACGACTAAAGCAAACGCATTATATTTCTCATAAACTCTCTTTTTATAGTTTATGTCAAAAGGCGATCCATCAATTAAGTTTATATACATCGTGCATATTTTTCTATTTGATAAAAATGAATAAATTTATAATTTTATATAAGCAAATTTGAGCGTATTTGTCGTGGCCCAAATGTTAACGCGTCTGATTATATATGTATCAGAAAAAGAAAATTTCAAGTTCGAATCCTGGCTAGTTCGTTTTTTAAGGCTATTTCCTGCAACATTTTTATTGTGACGGTAATTTGGTGCTACTTTTTCGTGAAATATTTTCTTCATACATTTTTACATTGTGATTTACGTTTTTGATTAACGCCTTTGGAATGTCCTAATGAATCCTGACATAGTGCGACTCTTGTTTTCTATCTTCTTTCTTCTATGTATAATAATAATTAAAAAAACTATTTTTGAAAAAAAAAAACTTTTATTAAAATGCACTAAAAAGGAAAAATAAACATTTTGGCTTCTGCCATTGAGTAATTAGATTTATAAAAGTGGCGGGGGACGATTATCGTGAATTTTGAAATTAATGTTATTTATTATGAAAAGCAAACTAATTAGCGATTTTTTTTTGTTTAATAAATTTTGCGAATATATTTCAATCACGAATTAGTATGGAATCCTAAATTCCTACTTATTGCAAAAAAAAATAAAAATATATATAATACAAGTTGCAAACTATCTTGCTCTCCACCCTTGAATCTGATCTTCCTCTATTACGTTCTGATGCAGGACAAACATAGCTTCTTATAGGTTAAGTTGGAAACGTCCCCAATGTATTGCTTATATATAAACATACTAGCGGATGTGTACCCGGCTTCGCCCGGGTTTTATCCGAGTGAAAGTTTGCCTAACGAATATTATATATTATGAAGTATAATAAACAATGTTAAAGATTAGTTTTAATTATTAATCAAGATTGTGTGTGAATATGTGAGAAAGATGTAATATCGTTGTTGTTTTCTTGGCCGACTGTTTTACATATGGTGTTATCTTAAAATTGCTTGTTTTGAATATTTTTTTAGATTGAGTTGAATGAATTGCTGATTTTTTTTTGTATTTATATATAAATAAAATTAACTCTGTTGAATTTTTTTTTTGTATTTTATCGATAACAGCAAAGTTATGTATTTTAAAGTTAGGAAAAATATTTTGATGTTAAGCAAAACCTGCTCCATCTCGTTTTACATAAATGTTGAAAATTTGGTCGAAATTGATGCATTGTAACGAAAGTTTTTAGCGAACACCACTTATGAAATTTGCATTTTATTAATATAGAAGATATAAGTACTACCGATTATAGAACTTTAAAAAAACTAAGGGAGGTCCTTTTCACTTATTATACTCGTAGAAGTTAGTTTCCTTCTCTGGCATGACTTCAAGCGATATCTGAATTCCCAATTTTCAAGTTAGACCAATGGAAGTAGTAGCCATTGGAATGTCCTAATGAATCCTGGTATAGCGTGACTTTTGCTTTCTATTTTATTTTTCTCCTATATAATAAAAAATACCTTTAAAAAAGCTTTTATTAAAATGCACTAAACAGGAATAAATAATTATTTTGTGGCTTCTGCCTTTGAGTAATGAGATTTATATGAGAGTAAAAATAAAAGCAGCGGGGAACGATCATCGTGAATTTCTAAATTAATGTGATTTATTATGAAGCAACTAATTAGCGAATTTTTTTTTATGTTTAATAAATTTTTAATCTATTCACTCAATATAAGATCCTCCCCCGCCGCTTTTATTTTTACGCATATACACTCGTGAACAAAACTTAACGAAGTGGAGAAAAAATCTTTTTGATTGGAATAGTTATATAATATATATATCTAAATCCAATATATTCAGTTTTCCTATATTTATATACAAAGGTTGACATTTTCATATAAATATATGCATGAGATTGAAAACAAATTACTGACTTTTTTTTTATCACAGATAAATTATTGACTTTTGAGTTTTTTGCTTGTAATTTCAAGGAGGCTTCAGATAGGAGCCTGAATATTTGGATTTATTTCTTTTTTGAAGTCTTGAACAATCGCTGAAAAAAATCAAGTCCCAACTTCCAACAGTCTCAGAGCTGAATTCGTGGAATATATAAGATTTAAAAGGAAATATAGAAATCGGTTCATTCCATACCACCCCGAACACCCAGAAGTCTGAAAATTTGCACACTTGCATTGTTAGTTATACAGAGTGGGTATTCAAAATTTCATACTTCTATGTCGTCTGGAAGCATATTTAAATTAAATTACAAAATTTAAAAGACAATTTGTAATTCAGTCCATTCCCGACAGTCCGGAAGCGTGGAAATTTGTCAATATGTATTGCTATCAGGTTTGGAAAAGTATAAATTTACAGACTTGTACGTGCGTGTGTTATACTCTAGAATTATATTATTGGGTGAATGGGTAAAGTAGAATGTGTCTGCCTTTGTCATTAAGACTGGAAGCACTACTCAGTGGCAGGCTGACTTAGCTCCAAAAGAAATGGCCGCCTCTGACATGAGGAACAGACGCCATGTGCAGCCGCTCCTAACATGGAGTACAAGCGCTGCTTATCCTGTATCCCTGGATTAGGAGCCCTTACAGGGTACTATTAGCCGGGCCAGCTGAGCCCAGGTTTTTTACCGAGCTTGTTACTGCTCCCCCTCCTCCTTTTTCATCCGGGCTTGGGACTGGCAAAGGCGGAGTTGAATAGTCTATAGAGATAATATTTGATAATTTATAGCATAAGAATCATTTTGCCGAAATAATAAAGTAGTAATAAATAATCATATATGTGAAAATGTAAGAAAGAGGTCTAGTGTTGATATTAAAAAAAAAAAAAGAAAAGACATATCCTGATTGCTCACATGAACATTTTAGATAGCAGAGCGACATATTTGAAAAATATCAACTAAACGTTGATTTAGGCTTGTTCTATATTTTTGACCAACCCATTTTTCTGGTAAATCAAGAAAAGCCAACCATGTACACATTTCAGCCTGTTGGCCCTTGTCAGCGTGGTGTAGGCTGACCATAACGATTAAAATTATTTTGGTCCGAATCTCGTACGTGTTCGGCTTTTCTTAATTTATCAAGAAAATGGGTTGGCCAAATATTATGGAACAAACCTAAATCAATGTTTAGTTGATATTTGTTCCAATAGATGGCGCTCTGCTCTCTAAAATGCTCATCTGAGCGGTCAAGATATGCCTTTTTATTTTGATCAACACATGACCTTTTTTTTTTTTTTTTTTTACCTTTTAACATGTTTAGCGTAATTACACAAATTTAGCCTTAACTAACCATTTCTTGAATACTCAGGATGCATCTTGTACCAAATTTTGTTCATTGAAGTACATCAATGAATAGTAAAAAAATATTCCTGTTGTTGTTGTCGTG
Source organism: Cordylochernes scorpioides (assembly GCA_030710605.1). Lineage (NCBI taxonomy): Eukaryota > Metazoa > Arthropoda > Arachnida > Pseudoscorpiones > Chernetidae > Cordylochernes > Cordylochernes scorpioides. The sequence goes on from CP092886.1 coordinate 150,767,462, forward strand.
TCCAAAGAAGAGTCTCAGATGTCTCTATGCATCTCCATCACAGCAGCAGCAATATCCACTATCTTGGGTATGTAAAGCTGCTGCTCTGGGTCTAAGTCAATTTTCTGCAAGGCTGCGGCCATTGCTGGGCATGAGAATATGTGAGTAGGTGATATAGCAAAAACATCCAAGTATTGTTAGAAGAATCCTTGAGGTACAGCCATAAAAGAAAAATTACATTTGAATAATATATATATCTTCGAAACACACATATCGGTTTTCTCAGTACTGGAAAATGACACATTCAACACCAAGGAGAAATTTCCCCCGAACATATCCTTGACAGAGCGGGCAATGCACAATGAACCACTCAATGAAGAAAAAATTAGATTTTATCACAATCCTAAGCCACCTGGCAGACAAAAATTACCCAAAGAACATTTTCCTTCTTATTGTAGACTTTAAAATAAAAAAAAAGAACAATATCCTACCAAAATAGCACAGTTCTGCAAACCCAAATTTTAGAAAAAGGATGCCCTCAAAGTTCTTCATTAAGCCTGCTATATCTCCAGGTGTTTGCAGAATACATAATTCTGGTTGTACTAGGAAAAATCATTCACGAGATGAAATACATGGTCAATGAAAGCTTCAAATTAATCCATGAATGGGCCAAACTGCTCAAGCATAAAATCAACACAATAAAAACCCAAGCCTGTTTCTTGCCATAGAATTGCTGCTGGCAGCATCAACCTAGGCAACTCTACCATTGACATTCAGGACAACATTAGAGTCCTGGGGATAAGATTAGACAGACAGTTTAAATACGAAGCAATCAGGAAGGTCTGAAAAACTTCTAAGGACAATAAACATAACTTTCAATCAGCATTAAGCCTTAAAATTCAAGGCCTTAAGAAGTTTTCATAATCAAATTGTAGTTCCATGCATCGACTATGGATTTGGAGTCTGGGGAAAAGCAGCCTTGAACAAGAAAATTGCCAAGTCTTACTTCTCCAAAAAAATCCATCACAATAAATATTTGCAGGGCAATATGAACAACTGCTGCCTCAACTGCTTGTGCCCTCTCCCAAATATTACCCCTTGACCTAAAGATTCTCTGCCAAAATCAAACCTTATAAAAAATAAAGGTCACTTCTTCCTTCAAAATAAACCTCAAAACTATACGCCATCTATTGACTGTTGCTGAAAACTAGTGGCCTCGGGTTGGTGACAAAGCCACAACATCAGCTTTGGCAAACTGAGAAGTGCTCACCTGGAGACTATGGTTTCGGGCTAATGCCCCTAGTCAGTCCAGGGTGGTCTTCATTTTTATAGATCAATATCCTCCTGGCAAAATTTCTATCCATATTTTAGCCATAGATTTGGCCTAGCCACTTTGCCAGTTAAACATCTCTTTGGCAGATTATGACAGATAAGGGCCATTAGCCTGAAATCATGGTCTCCAGGTGGGCACTTCTCAGTTTGCCAAATCTGGTGTTGTGACTTTGTCACCAATCTAAGTCCACTAGTTTGCGGAGACGGTCAATATATGAAACTTAGTTTTAACATCTATTTTGACAGGAGAGGCGATCATTATTTTTATATGTATATAAATTAATATTGCCATTTTGTTCAAATATAATTTATCTACAAAGTATGTTCAAAAAATAACTATCTTTTAAAATTAAAATATAAGCTTTATTTTGAAAAATGTAATGTGTGGGAATAATGCCTAAACAATAATTTAGTAAACTCAAGGTAATAAGACCAAATCCAAATAAATAGTGTGTGACGTTTCGGAAACAGCATTGTTACCATCTACAGATAAAAGTGCTGAATGACTGGTAACAATGCTATTTTCGAAATGTCACACACTATTTATTTATTTGGATTGGCATAGTTGGTACAGTAGAGTGAACCCAGGAGAAGCTCTGAACATCAGAAATAGACAGCATCAAACAACACTAACAAGATTTAGAACAGGCCATTGAAGATAGAAAATAATAACAAAATCTACCCCATTTGCCCAAAATGTAGCTGGCACCTGCAGCTCCAGAACACATTTTGGCTTGCATTAGATGCATTAAACAGGACCTTTGGGAGAGGCCACTCCTTATCATAAAACAGCTCGAGGAGCATGAACTCATGGAATTCGTGCAATCTTTTCACAAGGGGATAAGAAACAACAACAACAACAGTCCTGGATATTCGCAGTGAACCTCAAGAAACATGCCATCACCATCTCCTGAGTGGTGAAACATGCAATCTAAGTTTTCTTTGTAGACTAAAAATTGTGTGATGTCGCTGGGTACCCACTGGCAATATTCCAACGAACTCTGCAGCAGTGCTATGTAGATATTCATTATACATAGCATATGCTTAGTTATTTTCAAAATCATCAACATTGTAAATTACTCATCATTCATTAATTAATGTGGACTTTGCACTTTGTCTTGACAAGATGTCATTTTTAAGCTCCTACTACCATTGCAGCTGCATCTCTACCTGCAGCATTCAACCACTGCCCAGGTGTCTTACACCATCAGCTCAAAAGGACAAAGCTATAGAGACTGCACTCTCCACTAGCATTTTAGAATCTTCCAGCAAGGCCCAAAATAAACAGCTTCCTCAGACAGCTGGTGATCATGTAGAGGAACTGTTTGACAAACTGACTCCTTCTTACACCCCCTATATGTGGTTGTTGAAAGATACATGATATGATATTTTGTCCCACCCTGACAAAGTTGAAGTTTTCAAACTTTTTAAGGCTGGGCAGAGGACTATTCTGGGTGAAGAGTGTTGGGGACAACAACTGCTATCTGGGAAAGAGACTGTCCAACTTCAGGGGGCTCATGACAGCTCATTATATATATATAGAAGCAATGGGCGCCTCTCCCGCAAAATGAACATCAAAACCTGACGCCATCTATTGACTGTCGCCGCAACTAGCGGCCTCGGGTCGGTGACAAAGCCACAACACCTGCTTTGGCAAACTGAGAAGCATCCACCTAGAGACCATGGTTTCGGGCTAATGGCCCTCGTCAGTCTAGGGCGGACTTTATTCCATGAGATCCACACGGGATCTAATGGAATCTTCACAATCTACCAAAGAGGTGTTTTGCTGGCAATGTGGCTGAGCCAAATCTATGGCTAGAACATAGATGGAAAATTTGCCTGGAGGAAATTAATCCATAGAAGCAATGGGCGCCTCTCCCGCCAAATGAACATCAAAACCTGACGCCATACTAGACTGACGAGGGCCATTAGCTGGAAACCATGGTCTCTAGGTGGACGCTTCTCAGTTTGCCAAAGCAGGTGTTGTGGCTTTGTCACCGACCCGAGGCCGCTAGTTGCGGCGACGGTCAATAGATTGCGTCAGATTTTGACGTTCATTTTGCGGGAGAGGCGCCCATTGCTTCTATGGATTAATTTCCTCCTGGTAAAATTGTGGGAGGATGATATTCATGTGCCAAAAGAGCCACTTCTTCCTTAAATTATGCATCAGAACTAGGGTGATGAACAAGTGTACCATTCTGATGTATAATTAAAGAAAGAGGTACCTCTTTTGGTACATATACAGTTGAACCTGTCTATAGCGCCCCTGCTTGGGACTCACCAAAATAGGGTGCTATAGACAGGTCACTTTTAATGTAAAATGTTTACATTTTAATTTTTAAAATCGGGCACTATAGAGGGGGCACTATAGACAGATTTAACTGTATATGTATGTGAAAAATAATTTTAAAATAGAAAAAAGGTCAGGTGTTATGTACACCATAAGAATATATATATATTAGATTTGTTTTCATCTTTATTTTAAGGGATCTTTTCATTGTAGTTGTAAATTTAGTCATTGGGAGCATATTTTGACATCATTTTATTAATATTTTTTATGAACAAGGTTTTTGCATATTCAAACAAATAAAGAAAATAATTATTTTATTTTCATTCAAAATAAAAATAAGGTAAAATGAATTCCAATATAGTTAAGTAAGAAGGAGATATAGAAATACAGTTTCTTCATTGATGCGATGCTTTTGACCTGCAACATCACACACACAGTATTATATAAAGTTTTTACAAAATCTTTTGATAGTAATTAAAATGGATAAATAGGGAATTTTAGGATAAAAATAAAGGTAAAATAGATTATTATAGAAATGGATATCATAAAGAAACAGAATGTAGTAAGACAAAATCCAAATAAATAAATAGTGTGTGACATTTCGGTAACACAGCGTTGTACTATCTTTAGACAAAAGTACTGAATGAGAAATTTTACCACAGCATGTTTTAAATAGTTACTGTAATGAAGTGTGAAAACATGCTGTGGTAAAATTTCTCATTCAGTACTTTTGTCTGAAGATGGTAACAATGCTGTTACCGAAAAGTCACACACTATTTATTTATTTGGATTTGGTCTTATTACCTTGTGTTTATAATCTATAATCCAAATTGTGCCTTATCAAATAAATGAATGTGATATATTTTTGCTTATCCCTAGAACACGTGGTACAGGCCATGATAATCATGGTGGATAGATAGAGACTGCTTTTACTGTAAGTGCACCACATGTCTGCACATGTGAAAAGCAGTTGGACTTTGCACTTACAAATGTGCCAGAGCCCCATTTGGTTACTTGCACTCACTGATGGGATTGGACTTTTGCATGAATCGGGGGTCATTGGAGCATTTTTTTTCAATCAGAAAAAAGTGCCCAATGCGGGAATCGAACCAGAGTCGTAGTGGTCGAAAACCAACAGTTTAGACCATCCTTCCACCGACCCCCATGTGATATATTGATAACAGTATTGTTGACATCATTGGGCAAAAAGTATTTTTTTTTTTAAATCCGATATTTATCTTTATTATATAAAAATCAATAGAGTAACTGAAGTATGATTATCACCCAAATATATCTTGAAAAAAGATCAATTAAAAAAAACAATCACTATTATTTTAGTGTAAATAGTTTCTTTTAATACAACATATTTGTATATGCTTTCAAATTTTATTGTTCTTCTATAAGTGCTTTCTGATATTTAAAAAATATATATTATATTTAAAAAAAAATCTAGTTTGAAGTTTTATATCAGCAAAAAAATAGAAGTCAATGGCACAAGAATAACACGCCTCACACACTCATTATCTATGGGAATCTATTTAGAGTTAGGCTATGGCATTTTTGTAATGGCTTGGAAGTTTTTTTCTTTGCTTAAAGCTATTTAAATAGTGGAAGGATGGTCTAAACCGTTTGGTTTTCGACTGCTACAACCAGTGTTCAATTCCCGCATTGGGCACTTTTTCTGTTTAAAAAATGCTCCAATGACCCCCGATTCTTGCAAAAGTCCAACCCCACCAGCGAGTGCAAGTAACAAAACGGGGCTCTGGCACATTTGTAACTGCAAAGTCCAACTGCTTTTCACATGTGTAGACATGTGCACTTACAGTAAAAGCTGTCGCCTACTTCTACACCCACCATGATTATTATGGCCTGTACCATGTGTTTTTTTTTGGCTTATCCCTAGTACACGTGGTACAGGCCATGATAATCATGGTGGGTAGTTAGGGACTGCTTTTACTGTAAGCGCACCACATGTCTACACATGTGAAAAGCAGTTCGACTTTGCACTTACAAATGTGCCAGAGCCCCATTTGGTTACTTGCACTCGCTGGTGGGTTTGGAATTTTGCAAGAATCGGGGGCCATTGGAGCATTTTTTTTTTTAAACAAAAAAAAGTGTCCAATGCGGGAATCGAACCCGGGTCGTAGTGGTCGAAAACCAAATGGTTTAGCCAGCCTTCCACCGACCCCCTTGCCTGTACCATGTGTACTAGGGATAAGAAAAAAAAAGTAGTGCTTCTAGTATTAACTTTTGGTGTTTGTGGTCTATTTTGTCATAATGGGCTATGGCTTTTTGGAGATTGAAATGGTGGCCTGCGGATTGCATATGTTGGTAGATTGTCAATATGTTATCTTTATTGGTGAAGCATTTCTGGCATTCTTTTAGACAGATACCTATGGTTCTGGCAGTCTCCTTTTTTTTTTTTGCTTATCCCTAGTACACGTGGTACAGGCCATGATGATCATGGTGGGTAGAAGTAGGCGACTGCTTTTACTGTAAGTGCACCACATGTCTACACGTGTGAAAAGCAGTCTGCTTAAAGTAGGTGGCATTACATTGTGGGCAACTGACAGAATTAACTGCTTTGGTTTTATTTAGCAGATCTATTGTGGTGATTCTGGTTATTGGGTTTCTAAGTGTTTCATTTAAGCAAGAGGATCAATGAAATAGGTTTTTATGCCCTGTAACTAATATAATAATTCAAAAATCATTTAGGAATTCTTATAAACCTATATGGGTACAAATAATGCTGGATTTGATTAGCTATATCTCTATTCTTTCCAAGCATAGGCTATTTATTCACCCTGACAAAGGAAAATTTTTATAAATCAAGAACAATAGTAAGAAAAAAAAAACTTTGAATTGAATAGAAAATTTGAAAAAATTATCAGTAATAACAGGCTTAAGGCAAGTCCATTAAGGTCGACTACCCTTTCACTGTCCAGCTTATACATGCTTTGCATATCCAAGATCAATGTTTGAAGCAGACAGCAGTCTTTGATGCCTATAGAAATAAAGTTAGGGAGAGCATCTACAGTGCCTGAAATTCGATTTGCCAGCTCAGTCTGTCGCCCAGAATAAATCACTGGGATTTTAGAGAACGATAGAGAGCATAATGCTTGAAGAAAGGGACGCGCTTCATTAAATAGACATTTTTTAGATGAGGTAAAAGCTGCTATCCACCACCTGCGACAAGGCAAAGTGGCCAGCTGGGACAAGCACCGTGATGTCTGTGAAGGGTTTCAATTATTTCTAGAAGGGGCTATTCATCAAGTCCTCAAATAATTTAAGCTTTGCAAGAATCATTAAGAAGTCTCATCTGCCTCATCCCCAAAGCACATTGCAGTTCAGATCTAAGCCTCTATAGTCTTCTCTACAGCAGACTAGAGAAGGGTCAGCAGCATTCTTCCAGATCATCTTAGCCCTCACCAGCTATGCCGCACAGAAAGATGCCCTTCCTGTAACTTCAAGTGTGTTTGACCAAGTTGCCACCACATGCAGTCTGTCTTTGACCAAGAGGACCATGGATTTCTGGTCTCTTAGATGCAATTTTGTGAGCCTTTATTATATTTATCTAGGTTGGTCCAGTGGGGGTCAGTGGAAGGATAGTCTAAACCGTTGGTTTTCAACCGCTACGACCCGGGTTCGATTCCTGCATTGGGCACTTTTTTATGTTTAAAAAATATGCTCCAATGGCCCCCGATTCTTGCAAAAGTCCAACCCCACCAACGAGTGCAAGTAACCAAACAGGGCTCTGGTACATTTGTAAGTGCGAAGTCAAACTGCTTTTCACATGTGTAGACATGTGGTGCACTTACAGTAAAAGCAGTCGCCTACTTCTACCCACCATGATTATCATGGCCTGTACCACGTGTACTAGGGATAAGCAAAAAAAAAAAAAAGGTTGGTCCAACTACTCTTTGGGTTGGGGTCAGAATCAATGGCATCTTTACTTGCCTGTTCAAACAGTGAACTTCAAAAGGGAGTTATGCCAGCAGCATGGCCTTTTTCTCTTCTTGAGAGAGGTCACAAAAGTGGGAGACCTGGAATACATAAAGATTGTCATTTCAAGAAACTCATGACCATCTTGAGGAATTCTGGCATGCATCAGGGATAAAATGAACTACTTGAAAAGAAAATACCTATGGTATGGTATTTAAGACAAGGCTAATTATTCATAGTGAAAATCATGGTCAACACCTCTGTTGTTGTTTCTTATTTCCTTTTGCAAAGATTATACAAATTCCATGAGTCCATGATCTTATAGAATGGGGTGTAGGGGTGCAGCTTTTGTTGATCATGCACCATGATCCAGGTACACCTTGGTACAAGTCTGACTTTGCCTGTAATTTGAGGCCGTTCCTAACATGGTAGCAGACTCCTTTACTGCCGCCTCAAAAAATGAGTACAGACACAGCTCCTTCGTATCCCTGGAGAGGAACCCTTGTTGATGTCTATCAATTTGGTCAGTTGAATTCAGGATTTTTAAAGAGGTCTTCCTCCTCTTTCTAACAATGATGCTGTTGGTCCATGACTGCTTATTTGTCAGTTAATTATAAGGAAATAACACGCCATCTATATATAAGAAAAGAAAACTATTAGGCACAAAAGTTTCTTTTACACATAAAACTATTTTCTACTGTCCATACTGCAATGAAAAAATATTGGGAGGGCTTGGCTCATAAGTGGTGAACCTTCCCAGCAGTTTCACCAATGTAACCTACCAGACAGCTTTTTTTAGAGCTTTAATACTGTATTGGACAATTCTGCTCATATACGAGGTGTGTTCAAAAAGTATCGCGACTTTTGTGTTTTTTCAAAAATTATTTATTTATTCATGAATACCTATTTTGTCCCCTTCAAAGTAATCCCCATGAGATATTATACACTTGTGCCAACGGTTTTTCCAATCTTCGAAACACTTCATAAAATCATTTTTAAAAATCTTTTTCAGCTCCTCCTTCGATGCCGTCTTTATCTCGTCAAGCGTAGCGTAACGTCGTCCTTTCATGGGCCTCTTAGTTTAGGGAACAAGAAAAAGTCACAGGGGGCCAGATCTGGGGAATACGGTTGCTGCGGCATCATTAGTGTGTTGTTTTTGGCCAAAAAGTCGCGCACAAGCAACGATGTGTGAGCAGGGGCGTTATCGTGGTGCAAAAGCATTTTTGTTCTCCCACAAATCCGGGCGTTTCTGGCGGATTGTTTCACGCAAATTGCGCATAACTTGGAGGTAATATTCCTTATTGACCGTTCTACCCTGTGGCAAGAACTCATGATGCACCACGCCCCTGCAATCGAAGAAAACTATCAGCAAAACTTTCACATTCGACCGAACTTGGCGCGCTTTTTTCGGTCTTGGTTCGTGCGGCAGCTTCCATTGAGATGATTGAGCTTTGGTTTCCACGTCATAACCATAAACCCATGCTTCGTCACCAGTTATGACCCTCTGGAGCAAATTTGGGTCGTCGCGGACAGAGTCCAACATCTCATTAGCAATGTTCATGCGATGCTGTTTTTGGTCACAATTGAGCAATTTTGGTACGAATTTCGCAGCGACCCGTCTCATGCCCAAATCATTGATAAAAATCGAATGGCACAAGCCAATCGATATGTTTAGGTCCTCAGCAACTTCTCTAACGGTGATTCGACGATTGGCCAATATCATTTTCTCCACTTCATTAATTTTTTCGTCTGTTGTTGAAGTGCTCGGGTGTCCGGCACGCTCTTCGTCGTTCACATCTTCTCGGCCTTCTGAGAACATTTTGTACCACCGATAAACATTGCTTCGGTCCAAGGTAGCTTCTCCGTATGCCACAGTCAACATTCGGAATGCATCCGCGTACTTAATTTCGTTTTTCACACAAAATTTGATACAGGTTCTTTGATCCATTTTTTTTAATAGGTAAAAATCGAAGACGATCCAAAACACCTGCAAGCAAAGCAGCTGTCAACAATTAAGTGAACATTCAAAATGGCTGAGCTTGTTTGCATAAGTGAGAGACATGAGTACCAACATAAAGCCACAAAAAGATCGAAATTCGAATATACGTAACCCGCGAAAATTCAAAGGTCGCGATACTTTTTGAACACACCTCGTATGCTACACTGAAGGGTGGAATCTTAGAAATGGTATTCAAGCAAACTATGGACATAAGCTTTTAGGACTGTAGAAGAACATATAAATATTTTCATCGAGCAATGCTCTTTTGTAAACAATGAGGACAAAGCTAGTTAGGTCAAAGCAGAATCATCCAATACAGTATTAGAGTTCTAAAAAGCGGTCTGGTGGATTGAATTGGTGAAACCTCTGGAAGGGTTTACCACTGATGAGCCAAGCCCTCCCAATATTTTTCATCGCAGTATGGACAGTAAAAAAAAATTTTACATGAAAAATAACTTTTATGCTTAAATGTTTTCTTTTCTTATTCATCAGTGTTATTCTGCTGTGTCACAGCTAGCTGGCCTTCATATCTGAAAGATGTTCCCATATCCACCACCAGGGGACGTGCCCTGTAGCAGTCAGTTCTGCTGAGGGTGGTCATCATCTTCTATCATGGATTTGGGTTGCAATTATTTTGTTGTGTGTCAACAAGCAACCGACCGGAAATACACGTGACCGTTACAAAATTATCTTAAATTTTGTTTATTTTATTATTTATCAGAGAAACGGCACCACAGAGATAACAGGTTATTTAAACATGGAAACTTTCTCCTTGGATTATAAATACTATAGAATAAAGCGTTAGGAGAAAATAATTTTTAATAATCAACTACACGAGCTTTCGGGCAGTCACGCCCTTCAACTGGTCCAGAGATAACAGGTATAAGTTGTATTTTGACCACGGACCGCCGTTTTCGCGGAATGCTTACAAATACAACGTGCCAGTTATCGTTTGACCTTCGTGCTATTTATTTTCTTTTTTTTTCTTTTTATCCTTGCCCGGCGAACGAAAGATGTCTTGTACCAGATCTAACCCTCCCAACGGCTATACCGCAGAGAATCGGACCTCAACAACCCTCCAGAACCGGACCACAAGCCCAGCCCTGGAACGGGCCATGGTGACCATAGCCCACCAGGACAATGTACTGCAACCTACCAATAAATTGAGTTTTATATCCCCACTTCAGCCTCATCACATGGTGGAGAGCAGTGTCGGCCCAGCACCTCAAGCAGCGAACATAAATATCGGCTACGGAGAGACGCCGTGTTTCAACCCGGAGGAGGAAGACATCGAGGACCACGTGGAGGAATTCAAGACGTGGCTGACGGCGAGCAAGGTACCGAAGGGAGACTGGACGAAGGCCCTAGTACGGCGGCTTCCACTTGACGGCCGCGAATTTATCAAGTGCAGGTTTGACCCTTCAGCCGCACTTGAAGACGTCCTGGAAGCACTGAAACTTTGCTACCCAAGGAACGACGGCCGGGCACGTAGTAGGGGTAACGAATTAAAGAAAATGAGACGGCCCCAGTCCACGGAAGATACGGGGAGATACTTGATGAACCTGATTACGGCCCACGCGACGGCAGGTGAGTTTTCGCCGTTTGATTCAAGCAAGGAGGCATTGTGGGCATTGGCTCCAAAAGACTGCCTACTACTGGCAGCCTCGTGGAGTACCACGCGGAACCCAGAAGAGGCCAACTTCCTACAGGCGGCGAAATTCCTTGACGAGGCGGATAAATGGAACAAGGAACGGAAGGAGGCAGGTACAACGACGAGTTGGGAAACAACTACGAGGACGGCAGAAGAGTGGGAACAAAAACAAGGACGAAATCCAAGGACCGAAGCGCCCACGGAGAAAGCAAGAAGGTTTATGCTGCCGGACGGGACGCCAAGATGCTTCACCTGTTACCAGACGGGGCACAAACACTGGGATTGCCCGAAAAGGAGGCCACGTGGTAAGTACAACTTTACCTCTAATCCTGTGGTGGAAGTTTCAAACAGTGTAGAGAGCGTACCACGTGTATTTTCCGAGGTTACTGGTAACACCAAGCGCATAATCTTCAGGGTAAAAGGACAACCGGGGGTTAACGAGAAACAGACATTAAATAAGGTACCACTAGAAAAAAATCCACTTTAGAAATAGGGGGTACAGCAATGGAAAAATTCCGTTGGACAGGTATGACAAATTTCTGTTTAATCACGCATATCAATGAGACACATGTAGGCAAACTTATTTTCGATTCAGGAGCAAATGTTAGCTGCATAGACGAAGGAATAGCCAACGCACTAGGATGTGCTAGAATGCCTTCAAAATTACTTATATGGGGAATAAGTGGGTCAGTAGTCTCGAACACGTGCACATACTTGGAGGTCAACATTGATGGTTTCGACATATGTGGCAGGTTCACCATAATTCCAGGAAACGGGGAAAAGATTATTTTCGGCATCGATATTCTAACAAACTATCATTGCAAAATTATGTTTAGAGACGAATCGGTAGAATTGTATAGGCCAAAAATAGGCACGGACGACCACGTGGTAGAACTAAACGAAGAACGGGAACTCGAGAGGTTAGGCATAATTACGAACGATCGGAAAAACCCCAAACAAAAGTACTGCATACTAAACGACCTTGAAATTGCACCAGGTTGTAAAACGAGGGTTAAGTTAAAAGGGCCAACAGTAATGGCGGGCATTTTAGAACCCCACCCCGACTGCGTAAGAAGAACGGGGCTACTAATACCATCAGTACACGTTTCCGAAACGGTATCCGAGATATTCATTGATGTCATAAATACTAGGAACGAGCCGGTGCGGTTGGTAGCAAACTCGTGCTTGTTACGATCCGGCGGGGAAATAGCGAACGTTTCTT
>CP092886.1:150779976-150835845 GCA_030710605.1 Cordylochernes scorpioides
TGAATTATTGAATTTATCACAGTTATCAGCTTTAATTAGTTCATTTGAGAAGCAATTATCCACAACGACTATATATATAAACGAAGGATGAAATATATTGGAAGGGCTTGACTCATTAGTGATGAACCCAACCGGCGGTTTTGCCAATTTTATCTACCAGACCGTCATGAAGTTTGTATTGACTTTATTATTATTATTTAATCTGTGTGAATTATTTTAATGTCGCTTATTTAATATATAATCTCTTTCTCTGAATTATTTATTTTAAAATTTGTTTTTTTTTTTTCAATAATGTGTGGATAACATTTTATGATGCAGAAAAACATTTAAAATCGCCCCTTTGCTTTTTGAAGATTTTTTTAGATCTCTTTTTATATTATATATCTTCTACTTAAAGACTCTCTCTCTTAAATGAATAAATTAATATTATCTTATAGATATGCATTTTTTTATTTGTTTAATTAATTAATCCTACAATATTATTATAAATAAAGTGTCCGTTTTACCTATCATATATAAGAATGATTTTAGAGACAAGATACATATACTTCAAGTATATATACAAATGAATTTCTGAAGGGAGAGGTGAACTTTCATTAAAAAATATATTAACCGTTTTGCCTTTATCCCCAAACTGTCCTAATAGGTTGTAGTTTATAAGCTATTTCTGAAATTTGTCATATATACTATACTTTGCATTTTTATAGAGTATTATTCAATATAAACATGGCTACATATATTTACTATCCAAGTGTACATTTCAAGAGAGAGAGAGATAATTTTGTTTTATCCACAATTCTAAAAGTACATTTTGATAAACCTCTGGGAGGGTTTACCACTGATGAGCCAGGCCCTCCCATTAATTTTTCCATTGCAGTAAGGGTATTAGAAATTGTTTAATTTTTAAAAGAATATTACGCGTCTATAATAGTTTCGAATTTCCATAACAGATGGCGCGCTAATGCATCATAATTATCAGCGCCTAATTTTAATGGCATGATTTATTACTTAATTGGTTTTAAACCTAGGTAAATGCTGTCAGAAGAATATCTTTCTAGATGGACAATGGGCAAAAAATCTTGAAAAAATGTCCACTCTATTATTGTGGAAGAACATTGATTTTGCATTAAATACTGAAATAATATCTCAACAGAGAGCAAAATGTGTTTACATTCATTGACCAAACTTAAGAAAGTTGTACTTTTTAGCATGTATATCGGGATTCAGACAATAACTCTGAAATTTATTTGCTACACAGTGACCCTTATTGAAGACACACGAGATAAACAAGTGTAAACAAAATCGCCTCTTTCTCCTTAAAAGAAAAACAAAAACAGACGACTGGATAAATCAAAGACTTTTACTTTCCTTAAGTTTTGTCCATAAATGTATTTACAAAGTGTTTATAGCTTGAATTTTTTTCCCACAGACTAATGTTATAGTCGCATATAAAATACACCTTAATTTGTCTAGATATAGCTTTAATCCGTAGCACAAGTGACGGTAAACTTTATCATATCTAAACCCAAAATACTAAGCTTGTTCACACATATGCAAATATGTTGTATATATGACAAATCTATATATATATAAATGAATGTATGTGTGTGTGTGTCTGTCTGTCCTTTATGCCTGACCAAACCACTAATTGGAACGCCATGAAACTTTGGGAAGTTATTTAGTATAGTACTGGGAAGGTTTCTAGCAAATAAAATTTTTGAAATAACTTTTCGCTTTAAAATAATCAAGATAAATAATCTAATTTATCTGTTATAATTCAACAATCTGCTCTAAATATTATCATGATGATACGATGATTTTGTAATGTAGAAAATTAGGAAAGACAAAATTCAGGATGACACGGCAATTTATTTGAGACAAGAATAATGATACAATTCCAAGGCAAGATACTATTCCTTTAACTTCCAATTACCGAGGGAACCAATTAATATTGATTTTATTCAACTTATAGATTCGTTAGACAAACCTTTACTCGGGTAAAACCCGGGCGAAGCCGGGTACGTCCATACAAGAATAATGATACAATTCCAAGGCAAGATACTATTCCTTTAACTTCCAATTACCGAGGGAACCAATTAATATTGATTTTATTCAACTTATCGAGTATTTTTCAAGGGACCGGGAAAAAATGTTCACTTTATCGAGAGATTTGTTAGACAAACCTTTACTCGGGTAAAACCCGGGCGAAGCCGGGTACGTCCGCTAGTATACATATAAAATATACCGATTTCAATATACTTTACAGGGTATATCAGGTAAATCGGGAATAAATTTGGCAGTCCCCCCCCCCATAAGACAAATACTATTTTAGATTTAATTTTTTTTTTTCATTCCATATTCATGTAAAAGTAACAGTAGTGTGTGCAGTGTAATGATGAACAATAATCTAGAATTCGAAAATTGACCAGCCATCATCGTTGCTCTGCACACCGGAAGGAGTATCAAAGAGATAGTGGACTTTCTTAAGTTGACCAAATCACTGTTTATCGTGTAAAGAAGAAGTTTGATTTGGCCGACAATAATAAAGAGAAACACAGACTGCAAAGAAAAAACACTCGCGTCGATAGGGCTGGGTAAGCGGCGAAGAATTTATCAAAAATATCATTGAGAAGATTGATGGAAACCCTGGGAAGAGCATGAGGGCCATAGCCAAGGAAATGAACTTTGGCTATATTTCAATTGTCAGAACTATCCATGAGAGGTCCTTTGTCTCGAGTCGTATTCTATTCGGAAAGGCCAGTTGCTAAGTGAGAATATGAAAGATGATTGAAAAGGAAAGGCTGATGCCCTCCTCAACAACCCGAAACATGACAGGCATGTTGTGGCTAAGGTTCTTCTCTGAGGAAAATAACTTTGACGAACCGAAAGGTAAATCCCAGAAATAATCACTGAATCTGTAAAGACCCCTCAGAGGTACCAGTAGTGATTCACGCGAAATTTTCTGCCTCTGTGATGGTCCTTGGCGTTATCAGTAGTTAAGGTGATGTCATGCCTCCCCATTTCTTTGAGAAGGGGGCCTTAGGATGAACGCTGGCACCTACATCAATGTCCAGGAGACTGATGTGAAGCCTTAGATGGACATGGTGGCCGCAAGAAGGAAGAATGTCTTCCAACACGATTCAGATCCAGCCCACAAGGCAAAAAAGACACAATCGTGGCTGACACTTAACGTCCCTAGTCACTGGAGTCCTGTTATTTGGTCCACTAACTCCCCAGACTGCCACTTCTTCGACTACTACGTATGAAAGGTTGTTGTGAGAGATGTCAACAAATCTCCCCACAACACCATCCAGTCTGTCAAGAAGGCAGTTCACACAGTGATGGCCCAAATAGACAAGGTCATCGTCGCCTAGAGCTGTGCTTCATTCCTCACTCGCCTCGAGACTGTTGTAGCTAATATATAATGGAAACACACTACCTTAAATAAATCAAAACTATATCCTTTTATCTAATACTTTTATCCTTATATATAATGTGTGTAAAAATGAAAACCTCATAAAGAAAACCTAGTATTATAATATGACAAAAAGCCGTTTATTTCTTTAATTTTCTCCCATAAGCCTTTTTACAAAATATAAGCCATATTACCTAAGCCCCTAAACATATTTCTAAAAGCATTTCTATATATTATATTTATATATTTTTTTTATCATAAAAGGGAGTATACATATTTATAATTTAACATAAGCTATATAAACTTTGTTAAAACTTAATAAGTCCCATTCCTGTTCTCATTTTAATTATTAAAATTATTCTACTTCTTTTTGTTCTTCCTGTAAGTCATCATTAGGAAAGAAGTTCACTTTTATATAAGATTTTTTATTTACATAGTCCCCTCTATATATAACTTGTTTACTTAATAAAATATATCTATTATACATTAATGAAAAGTTAGAAAACTTAGTAAATAAAAAAATCTAATATAAAAGGGAACTGTTTCTTAATGATAAGACTTAGAGAATAAGTTTTATGAAGGAAGAACAAAATGAAATAGAAGAATCTAAATAATTAAAACGAGCATGAAGGGGATTTATAAAGTATATATAGATTATTTTTAATCAGAAATATGTATATTCCATTTTATGATTAAATATATAAATATTTATATTACGATGCACTAGCGCGCCATCTGTTATCAAATTACGAAACTATTTTAGACGCGTAATATTCTTTTAAATATATATATATTAATAAATAGTAAGGGCAGTAGAAATTGTTTTATTTTAAAAAGAATATTACGCGTCTAAAATAGTTTTGTAATTTGATATAAATATTTAAATACAGAGATAAGCATTTAAAATATGTTTAGGCTTAAAGAGTATTGTTTATATATATATATATATTTCGTAAAACGACTTATTTTAAATTAAAATATGCCTATTTATAATAAAAAATGCATTTATATTGAAACAGAGCCGGTTTGTAAAGTTATACCAAGGCATCAGGTGTATTACGCAAGAGAGCCATAGTATCCATATATAGCTATAGCGATACTCCATGGTGGAGATAGGGTTACATGATCGAAAAATACGCAGTAAAAGTCTACATATATCGCCAAAAAACAAATATATATAATATAGGTATTCTAAAATTTCATGAAGAGGATATTCATGTGCAATAAACAACCACTTCCTATTATGCATATAAATAATATATTTATGTACATAAAACTCCTTCCATGTGCAATTTTAATAATCCACAACTATCCAAATATATATAGAAATATTATTACGTTTTTATCTATGAAATATATGAAAGAGATTGAGAGCTGGTGTTAACATAAATAAATTAAGACTCTTCTAGGGCAAAGTTTTCTGTGACTACCAAAACAATCTCAGCCTTTCCGAGGGAAATTAAAAATCCTACGAAATATCGTGGATGAATGGTGGCAGAAAAAAAATCCATAACCATGGAATAGTATATTTTATCAAGAATTCTACTCACCACCTATAGCCGGGCCAAGAATGAGAACCAAGAGCAGAAGACCGCGCAGCATGGTTGTCAGCGAATGCCCGTCACGTGACTAGTTGACGCGCATGGTGCTGCCACTCATAGGACAAAGATTCTTTGGGTCGTATGTTTTAGGATGAATTATTTATATATACAATAAAAAATATATATAGATATATTAAAACTGCTTATAATTTATTCGAATAATTAATTATAATTTAACTTCATATAAAAATCTTATAAAATATATATTTGTTATTTTATATATATTTTTAAAACAAAGATATTCCGGTGGCTACATAGGGTTAGGTTAACGAGACAGGTAATTCGACTGAATATGGATCAAAAGATTCCAAATAAGAATTCTGGCCTTTTATCTTTTAAATAGGTATGAAGAGTTATCTCCCACGTAAAGCATTTTTGTGAATTTTTTTCTTGACACATTTCCTAGGCATTATGACTGCGATTTTCCGTTTGGTTATCTCAAGAGCATCTACCATGCTGAAAACGACTCGCTATAGGCTCCGTCCTAAGATTATGCTATATTAACATACTACGTTTGAAAGTATAAAATGTGTTAAATACTCTATACGCCACCTAGACTTCTTGTATAATTCATATCTACGTTATATACCTCTTTTAAACCTCATTGCGTCCGTCTTCAAGTTAGAGACACCATTTAGCGTTAGAGCGGCCTGCTACCGAGGCGTGCTCCCAGTTTTAACGACTAAAGCAAACGTATTATGCATATAATATATTATAACATATATTTCTATTAAACTCTCTTTTTATATAATTAAGAAGAGAGATAAGAAAGAAGAGAGATTCATATGTATTTATTTAGTACTTATTGTTGAGTTCTTGTTTATTTCTTGTCTACATCGCCCATATTTTTCTATTTGATAAAAAAATGAATAAATTTATAATTTTATATAAGTAATTTTGAGTGTGTAGGTGGAGTGGCCCAACTGTTAACGAGTCTGATTATATACAAGATTATATCCGTGTATGTATAAGAAAATTTCAAATTTGAATACTGGCAATTTCGTTTTTAAGGCTATTTCCTGCAAAATTTTTATTGTGACGGTAATTTGGTGCTACTTTTTCGTGATATATTTTCTTCATACATTTTTACATAGTGATTCATGTTTTTGATTAACATATATTTGCAAATATATTTCAATCACGAATTAGTATGGAATCCTCCTTTCCTACTTATTGCAAATATATATATATACACAAGCTGCAAACTATCTTGCCCTCCACCCTTGAATATGATCTTCCTCTATACCGTTCTGATAGGTTGGGCTGGAATCGCCCCCAATTAATTGCTTTATATAAGTACTCTCTCTACCGATTATAGAACTTTAAAAAAAACTAAGGGAGGTCCTTTTCACCTATTATAGACGTTGAAAAAGTCCTCTCTTAGTTTCCTTCTCTGGCATGACCTGAAGTGATATCTGAATTCGCATTTTACAGTTAGACTAATGGAAGCAGTAGCCATTGGAATGTCATAATGAATCCTGGTATAGCGTGACTCTTGTTTTCTATTTTCTTTTTCTCCTATATAATAAAAAATACCTTTAAAAAAGCTTTTATTAAAATGCACTAAACAGGAATGAATAATTATTTTGTGGCTTCTACCATTGAGTAATGAGATTTATATGAGAGTAAAAATAAAAGCAGCGGGGGACGATCATCGTGAATTTTGAAATTAATGTGATTTATTATGAAGCAACTAATTAGCGAATTTTTTTTATGTTTAATAAATTTTGAATCTATTCACTCAATATAAGATCCTCCCCCGCCCGCTTTTATTTTTACGCATATACACTCGTGAACAAAACTTAACGAAGTGGAGAAAAATCTTTTTGATTGGAATAGTTATATAATATCTAAATCCAATATATTCATTTTTCCTATATTTATATGCAAAGGTCGACATTTTCATCAACATATATAGTCACGACCGTCTTTCCTCATCGCTGTCACGGATGCGCGCGCATCATCATTATGACCATTATCTTCTATAGAAGCTTCTATCTTTATAATTATGTATATTTACAAAAAGTCAATTCGCTCGCGCCTCTAGCGGTGAAAATGAGGGGTAATACCAGCTGACCTAATGTACATGTAAAGTTTGGAGCGGGACGTTTCACAAGAGTGACATCCACGGCTCCAATTTATAATTGTAACAAATAGTATTTGAATAAAAACATTCAATCGGGTAAAACACGGGCGTTGCCCGGGTCATTCGGCTAGTATAAATATATGCATGAGATTGAAAACAAATTGCTTTTTTTTATCACAGATAAATTAATAAATTATTGACTTTTGAATTTTTTTTTCTTGTAATTCCAAGGAGGCTTTAGATAGGAGCCTGAATATTTGGATTTATTTCTTTTTTGAAGTCTTGAACAATCGCTGAAAAAAATCAAGTCCCAACTTCCAACAGTCTCAGAGCTGAATTCGTGCAATACATATAAGATTTAAAAGGAAATATAGAAATCGGTTCATTCCAGACCACCCCAAACACTCAGAAGTCTGAAAATTTGCACACTTGCATATAGAGTGGGTATTCAAAATTTCTCACTTCTATGTCGTCTGGAAGCATATTTAAATTAAATTACAAAATTTAAAAGACAATTTGTAATTCAGTCCATTCCTGACAGTCCGGAAGCGTGGAAATTTGTCAATATGTATTGCTATCAGGTTTGCAAAAGTATAAATTTACAGACTTGTACGTGCGTGTGTTGTACTCTGGAATTATATTAAGAATGGATTTCAATATTTCTCGACAGACAGACATAAAATAAAGTTAAATAAAAGCTTTTAAAAAGTGATATCAATCAAGATCTTCTTTGAGCTTTTGTAACATTTTTATCCTGTAGAAAGGCAGAAATGCTCGAAAGCTCGGTTAAATAAAACCTTACAAGAAACTCTTCGCTTCACGATTTTGGTCTATTAATATTATAATGCTCCAAATGGTTATTCAACTTACGATTTGGTTAGTTCCTGGATGACCAACATGAAATCCATAAGGATGCATATCTTTCCGATGGCCACCTGTCTGGTGGGTAGAGGCCAAGTTACTTGGAACTGAGGACACTGGACATCTTTGATTAGTCTTATGCAAGTTAAAGAATCGTTCTTTTTTGTAAGTAGTTAGTGCTCCCAGAATTACTTATCTCATATTTTAAGTCATTTATTTAGATTTTGTTGTTCCGGGGTATATTCCTGGATTTTCCCCAAGGGCAATATATTTTAATCGGTGAGGATATTTATTTTTAAATCTATACAGCTTTCCTCATTTAGAGATCGAGAATTTTTTATGGTATTATTTTCCTCCCATATCTTGGGAATCTTACTTGTTCCTCTCGAGGTTCACATTGGATACCTTCGTCAATGAACTCTGAGTCTGCCATAGTATTATACAGTATGTAGGGCAGATCACTTGCCATAAACGTGTCTTTTCCCATATTTTTTTCATTTCAAAGCTTCTTTTGCTGCTCATTTATTTGTTTTAAAAGCTTCTTTAAGCCGATCTTGTTGATATTTTTCTTTTTTAAAAATATTTTCTGAAATAATTCTAAGCTCTGAAAAAGATGCAATATGTACTTCAGATAGATGCCGCTTATGATAATATATTATCGAATTATTATCATCTGTTAGAGTAGAAATTATAATTTCAATTACCATCTATCATAGGTTCCCTAAACACACCCCTTAGCTATATTTTTATTAAATTAAAGATATATGTTAGAAACAATCCAATCCTATAGTAGAACGGTCTGGAGATTAATTTGGCGAAACCGCTGAGAGAGTTTGCTGCTGAAGAGCCATGCCTTCTCATTTAATCATTTTTTTATCATTGCAGTAAAGTCTATAGAGATAATATTTGATAATATATAGCATAAGAATCATTTTGTCTAAATAATAAAGAAAAGTTAACACAAAGCAATAACGCGCCATCTATACATATAAAATAAAAGGACTTAAAAGCGCGAATGTTTCTTTTATACATAAAACGAACTTCTACTGTCCTTACTGCGGTGAAAAAATATATTGGGAGGGCTTGAAGTTTTCATAATAAAATTGTAGTTCCATACATCGACTATGGATTTGGAGTCTGGGGAAAAGCAGCCTTGAACAAGAAAATTGCCAAGTCTTACTTCTCCAAAAAAATCCATCACAATAAATATTTGCAGGGCAATATGAACAACTGCTGCCTCAACTGCTTGTGCCCTCTCCCAAATATTGCCCCTTGACGTAAAGATTCTCTGCCAAAATCAAACCGCTGGGAGGTTCACCACTGATGAGCCAAGCCCTCCCAATATATTTTTTCATCGCAGTAAGGACAGTAGAAGTTCGTTTTATGTATAAAAGAAACATTTGCGCTTTTAAGTCCTTTTATTTTATAAATAAAGAAAAGTAGTAATAAATAATAATATATGTGAAAAAGTAAGAAAAAATAGAAAAAGGTCTAGTGTTGATATTAAAAATTAAAAAAAAAAAAGACATATCCTGATTGCTCGCACGAACATTTATGGCAGAGCGACATATATTAAAATATTAACTAAACGTTGATTTAGGCTTTTTCTATATTTTTGACCAACCTATTTTTCTGGTAAATCAAGAAAAGCCAACCATGTATGCATATATGTATATAAATTAATATTGCCATTTTGTTCAAATATAATTTATCTACAAAGTATGTTCAAAAAATAACTATCTTTTAAAATTAAAATATAAGCTTTATTTTGAAAAATGTAATGTGTGGGAATAATGCCTAAACAATAATTTAGTAAACACAAGGTAATAAGACCAAATCCAAATAAATAGTGTGTGACGTTTCGGAAACAGCATTGTTACCATCTACAGATAAAAGTGCTGAATGACTGAATGAATGGTAACAATGCTATTTTCGAAATGTCACACACTATTTATTTATTTGGATTGGCATAGTTGGTACAGTGGAGTGAACCCAGGAGAAGCTCTGAACATCAGAAATAGACAGCATCAAACAACACTAACAAGATTTAGAACAGGCCATTGAAGATAGAAAATAATAACAAAATCTACCCCACTTGCCCAAAATGTAGCTGGCACCTGCAGCTCCAGAACACATTTTGGCTTGCATTAGATGCATTAAACAGGACCTTTGGGAGAGGCCACTCCTTATCATAAAACAGCTCGAGGAGCATGAACTCATGGAATTCGTGCAATCTTTTCACAAGGGGATAAGAAACAACAACAACAACAGTCCTGAATATTCGCAGTGAACCTCAAGAAACATGCCATCACCATCTCCTGAGTGGTGAAACATGCAATCTAAGTTTTCTTTGTAGACTAAAAATTGTGTGATGTCGCTGGGTACCCACTGGCAATATTCCAACGAACTCTGCAGCAGTGCTATGTAGATATTCATTATACATAGCATATGCTTAGTTATTTTCAAAATCATCAACATTGTAAATTACTCATCATTCATTAATTAATGTGGACTTTGCACTTTGTCTTGACAAGATGTCATTTTTAAGCTCCTACTACCATTGCAGCTGCATCTCTACCTGCAGCATTCAACCACTGCCCAGGTGTCTTACACCATCAGCTCAAAAGGACAAAGCTCTAGAGACTGCCCTCTCCACTAGCATTTTAGAATCTTCCAGCAAGGCCCAAAATAAACAGCTTCCTCAGACAGCTGGTGATCATGTAGAGGAACTGTTTGACAAACTGACTCCTTCTTACACCCCCTGTTACGACCACTAAATTGGTCGTCTTTAGTTATGCAAATATGTTTAATTTGAAACTTTGATAAGAAAGTATGTAAATCTCTTTTGTTGTACAAATTGTTATTTTCTTTGCTGGATAGATTACTATGTAAATTTTTAGTGTATAAATTGACCGAGTTTTTAATAAAGTATGTAGTTTTGAAATCAAGAGATTGTGTGCGCGTCGTGGTTACCCTTTCTTCAAGCCTTCCTCTTGGATATAAGTAGCTGGACTGGACAAGAGAGGCACTAGGGTCGTCTCCCGAGGTTAAAGGGGAGACACCTTTCCAATATTGAGTTAAAAGACCTCAGACAAAGTGGACTCAATATTAGTGGCGAGCCTGCCAGGATTATAAGATACCACGATAAAAATATTTCAGAAGATCCTAGGATTCCAGAATGGAGACTCAAGGGAACTTTGAGAATTTGAAAACGTTGAAGGAATTAAGAACTCCAAGGAGAATCATCTTTACTAAGAAAATAAACGAAGTTCTGGAAGAATTGAGGAGAGTCTCACCTGATGAGGACCTATTGATGAAAAAGAAAGAGTTCATCGTACAACATTACCAACAAATTAAAGAATATAATAGAAAAATTGAGATAGAAATAATTAGGACAGAGGAACATGACGAAAAGGCTGTATTGAAAGAACTGGAGTCCAGCACTCATTACGAAGAGATGTACATTGACGTACTGGTGGAAATCAATAAGGTCCTAGAGGCTAAGACTGAAGAAAAAAGGGCAATGTCGGAAGCCGGAGGTGAAGGCTCAAGAAGAGCTCTTCTGAGACTGCCAAAAATGGAATTGCCATGTTTTGATGGTGACTTGGAAGGATGGATATCATGGTGGTCCAGATTTAAAAGGATCCATGAGGATAGAGAATTGGACGACGACGAGAAAATGCACTATCTCGTCCAAGCCATGGTCCCGGGCTCCCGAGCACATCGCCTATTGGGGGCTTACACCCACACCGGAAAAAACTATGAGAGTGCCATAGGAGCTCTAAAAGGCAGGTTTGGAGACAGGAAATTATTGATTGAGTTGTACTTGAGAAAGTTGATCAATTTAGTTGTGCTTAATGCACGTAGACAGAGTGCAAATTTGGACCGTCTTTATGACGAGATTTCGGCCTACCTCCAATCTCTAGAATCATTGAGTATTCCTTCGGAATACCTGGAGGTTTTCCTTTTCCCACTGGTGGAGTCTTGCCTGCCCACCGAGATAATGCAGGTGTGGCAAAGAACACCCGAGGCCGGTTATGGCCGGGATGACGAGCAGGAACTGGAGCAAGGAAAAGGGGACCGGCTGAAGGCCTTGATGGGCTTTTTACGGGCCGAGATAAAGGCTCAAAAAAGAATGAATTTTTCAAGGCTTGGAGTGGGTGAGAATAACCCCAAGTACAGTTTTCCTTCGAGACCTTTACATTTTAATAAGAGCAACAAATCAACAGCATCACAGCTGTATGTTTCGAAAAATAAAGAGTACAAATATCCAAAAGGATCATTTTCGACCACGAACTTCGAGAGAAAAACCAAGTGCATCTTCTGTGATGGTATGAGCCATGAAAATTGGAAATGTTTCAAAATTGGAAGAATGACTCGGGAAGAACAACTTAAGAAGATGTCTGACGCAGGAGTCTGCTTCAAGTGTTTAAAAGGAAATCATCTAAGAAGAGACTGTAGGACAAAAATTATTTGCCAGAATTGCGGAGGACCTCACTATTTGATTTTCTGCCGGGGAAACACCTCAAGAAGGGACTCAATCACGGAAGATGGAGATAGTAGTAAAGAGATAAAAAACAATTCTTCTGTGCAAAACCAACAGTCCACCGTTCTGCTCGCACAGTCCTGTGCATCCGAGATACTTTTGATGACAGTGAGAGCAAAAATCTGTAGCGCTCTGAAACATCAAAGGTTATAAATGTTTTGTTGGATTCAGAGAGTCAATATTCGTTCATTAAGGAATCTTTGGCAAAGGAATTAGGATTGGAGAAATTGGGAGAGCGGAAATTGACGAAATGTCTTTTTGGAGGTCGACAAACAAGAGAAGAGAAACACAGCCTTTATTCCCTTTTCATCACAAATCTTTTAAAGGAAGAAGCCATACAGGTCAGGGCGATGGGCCAACGGATGATCTGTGACAGAGTTCCTACTTTGACAGCAGGAACTTGGATGCGGGATCTCGACAAAAGGGGTGTCACCATTATTAGAAAGAAAAATGTCGAGACATCAGAAGTCGACCTTCTGTTGGGCGCTGACAATTTGGACAAAATCTGGACAGATCAGGTGGTTTGCTTGGAGGATGGATTAACGGCCATCAAAACGAAGATTGGTTGGTCAATATTTGGGGAGATTCCTTTGAGGGAGAGTTTGGCTTCGGAGTATGCATCTCCTGTTTTCTTGACCATGAGTCATAAAATAAAAGATCTTTGGGACTTGGAAATGTTGGGTGTACGAGACCCTGTAGAAAATATTTCACAGAGGGAAAAGAACAGGGATATCAAATCGCACTTCATCGAAAAAATTATTAAGCGAGATGATGGGCATTATTCCGTCTCTCTCCCCTGGAAGGAAGGCTGTGAAGACATTCCTTCTAACTTCCATGTTGCACAGAAGCGATTGGAAAGGTGTGTTAACAAATTAACAACACAAGGAAGATTAGAAGATTATTCTAAGATATTCACGGAATGGGAACAGGAGAATATAATTGAAAGAATCCATGATGATAACAAAACCGTAGGCCATTATTTGCCCCATAGACCAGTGTTTAAAGAAACCAATGAAACTACCCCAATTAGACCAGTATATGATGCGTCATGCCGCTCTATCAAGGGAATGTCGTTGAACGATTGTTTGGAGACGGGACCAAACTTACTGGAACGTATTCCAAATGTTCTCATCAGATTTCGCGAGAACAAAATTGGAATTTCTGCGGATATCCGTAAAGCTTTCCAGATGATCGAAGTGAATCCCGAAGACAGAAAATACTTGAAATTTATTTGGAGGAATATTAGCGGCAGTGTGACATTCCAACATACTCGCGTGGTTTTTGGCTTGACCAGTAGCCCCTTTATATTAGGAGCGGTCATTGAGCATCATCTTAAATCAGTCACCGATGAAAATTTTTATGTAGCTCAACGTCTATTGAGATCCTTCTACGTTGACAACTGCCTCACATCGCTGAACAAAGAATCTGACATTGTTCATTTCAAGGAAAAGGCTTCTGAGATAATGAATAGAGCTGGGATGGAACTTCGTCAGTGGGAGACAGCTGAGACGTTCAATCCTCGAGAGGGAAAGGATGCGAAGGTTTTGGGACTCTTGTGGAATCGAAAAACTGATACTCTGAATTGCATGATAAACCCTGAAATTTTGCCTTCACTGATAACGAGGAGAGTCATTTTGTCCTTGGTACAAAAATTGTTTGATCCCCTCGGGTTCTATTCACCAGTGATGATAACGCCTAAAATTTTGCTGCAAAAAACATGGAAAAGCGCAGGTGGATGGGATAATCCCCTAGAAGAAGATATAAGTCAAGAATTTAAAGATTGGTATGAACAGTTAAGTCATTTAAAGGACTCAAGGATCCCTCGATATATTTGCGTGGGTTGGGCGGAGTCCTTGGAACTTCACGTTTTCTGTGATGCGAGCAAGGAAGCATTTGCTACGGTGGCGTACATGAGAAGCCAAATGAAAGAAGGAGTGAAATTATCCTTCATATGGTCCAAAGCTCGAGTCGCCCCCCTGGGGAAGATATCAATTCCCAGACTGGAATTGATGGCCTGCTTAATAGGAGCCAGATTGGCAGGGTGTATTTTGGAATCTCTCACTGTGAGATGTCAACTTTATCTCTGGACCGACTCATCCACCGCCTTGTCCTGGATTCGTAAGAATTGTAATTGGAACATATTTGTAAAGAATAGGGTCGACGAAATACAAAAAAACAACCAAAGTATCCAACTGGAGATTTGTTCCTGGATTTAAGAACCCCGCAGACCTCCCATCGAGAGGTTCAAAAATCGGACAATTTCTGCGGAGCAAATGGTGGGAAGGTCCTGATTGGCTGCGTCTTTCTAGGGAATTTTGGCCTTCAGAAGAACCTATCATAGATGAAACTGAAGTGCTTAAGGAACAAAGGAAGACAACTCTGGTGGAAATTGTGATAAAACCTATCACCCATGGGATGTTCAAGAAGTTTTCTGAGTTCCAATCGAATGTCAGGCTGTTAGCCTGGATGACAAGATATATTAACAAATGTAGGAAGGCGTCTAATCAGAAAGGCGAATTGACGATAGAAGAAATTGAGTACAGTGAGAGAAAGTTGATCCAATTGATTCAGAGAGAAGTTTTTGATTTAGGAAATCTGAAATTCAATAATCTAAAGAACGTGAAGAATGCAGGGGATCTATGTTCTGTCGAGACGAAACTAATTCTGGGTGATTTCCCTGAAAATTTTAAATACCCTGTGTTGCTGCCCAGTAGTCATTTTTTGAGTGAACAACTGGTTAGACAAGTTCATAAAAATTTAGGTCATGCAGGCGTTTTGGTTACCCTATCGAAATTGAGAGAAAAATATTGGATTTTGAGAGGTAGAAAAACAGTCTCCAGAATTTTACGACAGTGTGTCATCTGTCGAAGGTACTCAGCTAAGCCGGGTAGTGTCGAAGCAGCTCCTTTACCGACCAATAGAATACACCTGGCAAGCCCTTTCAGGTCACAGGCATTGACTTATTTGGACCCTTATTATTAAGGAATAATACGAAGACGTGGGTTGCCCTATTCACCTGTGGAGTCTACCGAGCTGTTCATATGGAGGTGATACAGGGTCTAGATACCCCAAGTTTCTTGATGGCTTTGAGACGATTTATCTCAAGAAGAGGACGGCCCCTGGTGATTTACTCCGATAATGGAACAAACTTCGCAAAAACTAATAAGTTATTGAGTCACATTGATTGGGATCAAATGTCAAATTATTCTTTGGCTCAAAAAATAATATGGAAGTTTAACCCCCCTGTATCTCCATGGTGGGGAGGTTTTTGGGAAAGGTTAATTAGAATTATCAAAGGTATAATAAAAAGAATGTTAGGCAACAAAAAGTTGAACTTTGTACAATTAGAGACTCAGATATGCCATATCGAAGCAATAGTCAACGAAAGACCCTTGACTTATATGTCAGAAGACTCTGATGATTTCCAATCCCTGACTCCCGCACTGTTCTTACAGGTTAATGATGACAACACCTTCCCGGAACTTGACCATTTATGTAGAAAGAATCTTGTAGGAAAATATAAAAATTTACAAACGTTAAAGGGAGAGTTAAAGATGAGATTTTATAAAGAATATTTAGGCGAACTTGTTCAGAAGAAGGAAGATAGCGATACTAGAGCTATTACTGCTGGGGAAGTGGTTTATGTGGGAAATGATTCTCAGAAACGGATAAATTGGCCTTTAGGCCTGGTAAAGAAAGTCTACCCGGGTGAAGATGGAAACTGTCGAGTGGCCAAGGTCAGAATAAAATCAGGAGAGATTGTGCGACCTATACAACGGCTTTACCCTCTCGAGATACATTCTTCGGACATGGAGGCTTGTGGAGTTCAGAATTTAGGCAAAGCTTCTTCAAGTCTGGGCCACGATGACAAATAAATAACCAAATAGTAAAGGGGGACGGGGAAAAATAATTGTATTAATGATTTTGATTGTGTACCCCGTACCTCAATATTCAAGAGGAAAATTTTTCCAATCAAGAAGATTGTGAAAATGTGCGTATTTTTTCCCTCTTTTCTTCTGTTGAACTCCTGTTCAACAGCGGGGGGAGTATGTTACGACCACTAAATTGGTCGTCTTTAGTTATGCAAATATGTTTAATTTGAAACTTTGATTGTTGTACAAATTGTTATTTTCTTTGCTGTATAGATTACTATGTGAATTTTTAGTGTATAAATTGACCGAGTTTTTAATAAAGTATGTAGTTTTGAAATCAAGAGATTGTGTGCGCGTCATGGTTACCCTTTCTTCAAGCCTTCCTCTTGGATATAAGTAGCTGGACTGGACAAGAGAGGCACTAGGGTCGTCTCCCGAGGTTAAAGGGGAGACACCTTTCCAATATTGAGTTAAAAGACCTCAGACAAAGTGGACTCAATACCCCCTATATGTGGTTGTTGAAAGATACATGATATGATATTTTGTCCCACCCTGACAAAGTTGAAGTTTTCAAACTTTTTAAGGCTGGGCAGAGGACTATTCTGGGTGAAGAGTGTTGGGGACAACAACTGCTATCTGGGAAAGAGACTGTCCAACTTCAGGGGGCTCATGACAGCTCATTATATATATATAGAAGCAATGGGCGCCTCTCCCGCAAAATGAACGTCAAAACCTGACGCCATCTATTGACTGTCGCCGCAACTAGCGGCCTCGGGTCGGTGACAAAGCCACAACACCTGCTTTGGCAAACTGAGAAGCATCCACCTAGAGACCATGGTTTCGGGCTAATGGCCCTCGTCAGTCTAGGGCGGACTTTATTCCATGAGATCCACACGGGATCTAATGGAATCTTCACAATCTACCAAAGAGGTGTTTTGCTGGCAATGCGGCTGAGCCAAATCTATGGCTAGAACATAGATGGAAAATTTGCCTGGAGGAAATTAATCCATAGAAGCAATGGGCACCTCTCCCGCCAAATGAACATCAAAACCTGACGCCATACTAGACTGACGAGGGCCATTAGCTGGAAACCATGGTCTCTAGGTGGACGCTTCTCAGTTTGCCAAAGCAGGTGTTGTGGCTTTGTCACCGACCCGAGGCCGCTAGTTGCGGCGACGGTCAATAGATTGCGTCAGATTTTGACGTTCATTTTGCGGGAGAGGCGCCCATTGCTTCTATGGATTAATTTCCTCCAGGTAAAATTGTGGGAGGATGATATTCATGTGCCAAAAGAGCCACTTCTTCCTTAAATTATGCATCAGAACTAGGGTGATGAACAAGTGTACCATTCTGATGTATAATTAAAGAAAGAGGTACCTCTTTTGGTACATATACAGTTGAACCTGTCTATAGCGCCCCTGCTTGGGACTCACCAAAATAGGGTGCTATAGACAGGTCACTTTTAATGTAAAATGTTTACATTTTAATTTTTAAAATCGGGCACTATAGAGGGGGCACTATAGACAGATTTAACTGTATATGTATGTGAAAAATAATTTTAAAATAGAAAAAAGGTCAGGTGTTATGTACACCATAAGAGTATATATATATTAGATTTGTTTTCATCTTTATTTTAGGGGATCTTTTCATTGTAGTTGTAAATTTAGTCATTGGGAGCATATTTTGACATCATTTTATTAATATTTTTTATGAACAAGGTTTTTGCATATTCAAACAAATAAAGAAAATAATTATTTTATTTTCATTCAAAATAAAAATAAGGTAAAATGAATTCCAATATAGTTAAGTAAGAAGGAGATATAGAAATACAGTTTCTTCATTGATGCGATGCTTTTGACCTGCAACATCACACACACACAGTATTATATAAAGTTTTTACAAAATCTTTTGATAGTAATTAAAATGGATAAATAGGGAATTTTAGGATAAAAATAAAGGTAAAATAGATTATTATAGAAATGGATATCATAAAGAAACAGAATGTAATAAGACAAAATCCAAATAAATAAATAGTGTGTGACATTTCGGTAACACAGCGTTGTACTATCTTTAGACAAAAGTACTGAATGAGAAATTTTACCACAGCATGTTTTAAATAGTTACTGTAATGAAGTGTGAAAACATGCTGTGGTAAAATTTCTCATTCAGTACTTTTGTCTGAAGATGGTAACAACGCTGTTACCGAAAAGTCACACACTATTTATTTATTTGGATTTGGTCTTATTACCTTGTGTTTATAATCTATAATCCAAATTGTGCCTTATCAAATAAATGAATGTGATATATTTTTGCTTATCCCTAGAACACGTGGTACAGGCCATGATAATCATGGTGGATAGATAGAGACTGCTTTTACTGTAAGTGCACCACATGTCTGCACATAAGAAAAGCAGTTGGACTTTGCACTTACAAATGTGCCAGAGCCCCATTTGGTTACTTGCACTCACTGATGGGATTGGACTTTTGCATGAATCGGGGGTCATTGGAGCATTTTTTTTCAATCAGAAAAAAGTGCCCAATGCGGGAATCGAACCAGAGTCGTAGTGGTCGAAAACCAACAGTTTAGACCATCCTTCCACCGACCCCCATGTGATATATTGATAACAGTATTGTTGACATCATTGGGCAAAAAGTATTTTTTTTTTTAAATCCGATATTTATCTTTATTATATAAAAATCAATAGAGTAACTGAAGTATGATTATCACCCAAATATATCTTGAAAAAAGATCAATTAAAAAAAACAATCACTATTATTTTAGTGTAAATAGTTTCTTTTAATACAACATATTTGTATATGCTTTCAAACTTTATTGTTCTTCTATAAGTGCTTTCTGATATTTAAAAAAATATATATTATATTTAAAAAAAAATCTAGTTTGAAGTTTTATATCAGCAAAAAATAGAAGTCAATGGCACAAGAATAACACGCCTCACACACTCATTATCTATGGGAATCTATTTAGAGTTAGGCTATGGCATTTTTTGTAATGGTTTGGAAGTTTTTTTCTTTGGTTAAAGCTATTTAAATAGTGGAAGGATGGTCTAAACCGTTTGGTTTTCGACTGCTACGACCCGTGTTCAATTCCCACATTGGGCACTTTTTTCTGTTTAAAAAAATGCTCCAATGACCCCCCGATTCTTGCAAAATTCCAACCCCACCAGCGAGTGCAAGTAACTAAACGGGGCTGTGGCACATTTGTAACTGCAAAGTCCAACTGCTTTTCACATGTGTAGACATGTGCACTTACAGTAAAAGCTGTCGCCTACTTCTACACCCACCATGATTATTATGGCCTGTACCATGTGTTTTTTATTTTTTATTTTGCTTATCCCTAGTACACGTGGTACAGGCCATAATAATCATGGTGGGTAGTTAGCGACTGCTTTTACTGTAAGCGCATCACATGTCTACACATGTGAAAAGCAGTTCGACTTTGCACTTACAAATGTGTCAGAGCCCCATTTGGTTACTTGCACTCGCTGGTGGGTTTGGATTTTTGCAAGAATCGGGGGCCATTGGAGCATTTTTTTTTTTTTTAACAAAAAAAAGTGTCCAATGCGGGAATCGAATCTGGGTCGTAGTGGTCGAAAACCAAACGGTTTATCGAGCCTTCCACCGACCCCCTTGCCTGTACCATGTGTACTAGGGATAAGAAAAAAAAGGTAGTGCTTCTTCTAGTATTAACTTTTGGTGTTTGTGGTCTATTTTTTCATAATGGGCTATGGCTTTTTGGAGATTGAAATGGTGGCCTGCGGATTGCATATGTTGGTAGATTGTCAATATGTTATCTTTATTGGTGAAGCATTTCTGGCATTCTTTTAGACAGATACCTATGGTTCTGGCAGTCTCCTTTTTTTTTTTTTTGCTTATCCCTAGTACACGTGGTACAGGCCATGATAATCATGGTGGGTAGTAATAGGCGAATGCTTTTATCGTAAGTGCACCACATGTCTACACGTGTGAAAAGCAGTCTGCTTAAAGTAGGTGGCATTACATTGTGGGCAACTGACAATAAACTGCTTTGATTTTATTTAGCAGATCTATTGTGGTGTTTCTTGTTATTGGGTTTCTAAATATTTCATTTAAGCAAGAGGATCATTGAAAATAGTTTTTTATGCTCCGTAACTAATATAATAATTCAAAAATTATTTAGAAATTCTTATAAACCTATACAAGTACAAATAATGCTGGATTTGATTAGCTATATCTCTCTTCTTGTTGTTGTTGTTTCTTATCCCCTTGTGTAAAGTATAAGCTATTCACCCTGACACAGGAAATTTTTTATAAATCAAGACCAATAGTAAGAAAAAAAGCTTTGAATTGAATAGAAAGAATTTGAAAAAATTATCAGTAATAACAGGCTTAAGGCAAGTCGATGAAGGTCGACTACCCTTTCACTGTCCAGCTTATGCATGCCTTTCATATCCAAGATCAATGCTTGAAGCAGACAGCAGTCTTTGATGCCTATAGAAACAAAGTTAGGGAGAGCATCTACAATGCCTAGAATTTGATCCTTCAGGAAGCGATTTGCCAGCTCAGCCTGTCGCCCAGAAGAAATCACTGGGATTTTAGAGAGAGCGATAGAGAGCATTATGCTAGAAGAAAAGGACTTGCTTCATTAAATGGACATTTTTTAGATGAGGTAAAAGCTGCTATCCACCACCTGCAACAAGGCAAAGTGGCCAGCTGGGACAATCACCGTGATGTCTGCGAAGGGCTTCAATCATTTCTACATGGGGCCATTCATCATGCCTCAAATAATTCAAGCTCTGCTAGAATCATTGATGTCCAATCTGCCTCATCCCCAAAGTACATTGTAGTTCAGATCTAAGCCTATAGTCTTCTCTACAGCAGACTACAGAAGGGTCAGCAGCATTCTTCCGGATCATCTTAGCCCTCACCACCTATGCTGCTCAGAAAGATGCCCTTCCTGTAACTTGATGGTGTTTGTCCAAGTTGCCACCACATGCAGTCTGTCTCTGACCAAGAGGACCATGGATTTCTGGTCTCTTAGATTCAATTTTGTGAGTCTTTATTATATATATCTAGGTTGGTCTAGTGGGGGTCGGTGGAAGGATAGTCTAAACCGTTGGTATTTCAACTGCTACGACCCGGGTTCGATTCCCGCATTGGGCACTTTTTTATGTTTAAAAAAAAAATGCTCCAATGGCCCCCGATTCTTGCAAAAGTCCAACCCCACCAATGAGTGCAAGTAACCAAACAGGGCTCTGGTACATTTGTAAGTGCAAAGTCAAACTGCTTTTCACATGTGTAGACATGTGGTGCACTTACAGTAAAAGCAGTCGCCTACTTCTACCCACCATGATTATCATGGCCTGTACCACGTGTACTAGGGATAAGCAAAAAAAAAAACGGATGGTCCAGCTACTCTATGGGTTGGGGTCAGAATCAATGGCATCTTTACTTGCCTGTTCAAACAGTGAACTTCAAAAGGGAGTTATGCCAGCAGCATGGCCTTTTTCTCTTCTTGAGAGAGATCACAAAAGTGGGAGACCTGGAATACATAAATATTGTCATTTCAAGAAACTCATGACCATCTTTGAGGAATTCTGGCATGCATCAGGGATAAAATGAACTACTTGAAAAGCAAATACCTATGGTATGGTATTTATGACAAGGCTAATTATTCATAGTGCACATCATAGTCAACACCTCTGTTGTTGTTTCTTATTCCCTTTTGCAAAGATTATACAAATTCCATGAGTCCATGATCTTATAGAATGGGGTGTAGGGGTGCAGCTTTTGTTGATCATGCACCATGATCCAGGTACACTTTGGTGAAAGTCTGCCTTTGCCTGTAATTTGAGGCCGTTCCTAACATGGTAACAGACTCCTTTACTGACTTTAACATGAATACAGACTCAGCTCCTTCATATCCCTGGAGAGGAACCCTTGCAGATGTTTATCAATTTTGTCAGTTGAATTCAGGATTTTTAAAGAGGTCTTTCTCCTCTTTCTAACAATGCTGCTGTTGGTCCATGACTGCTTATTTGTCGGTTAATCAAAGAGCAATAATGCACCATCTATATATAAGAAAACATTTAGGCACAAAAGTTTCTTTTACACATAAAATAATTTTCTACTGTCCATAGTGCGATGAAAAAATATTGGAGGGCTTGACTCATCAGTGGTGACCCTTCCCAGTGGTTTCACCAATTTAATCTACCAGACCGCTTTTTTTAGAGCTTTAATACTGTATTGGACGATTCTCCTCATATATGCTACCCTGAAGGGTGGAATCTTAGCAATGGTATTCAAGCAAACTATGGACAGTAGAATACCATATAAATATTTTCATCGAGCAATGCTCTTCTGTAAACAATGAGGACAAAGCTAGTTAGGCCAAAGCAGAATCGTCCAATACAGTATTAGAGTTCTAAAAAACAGTCTGGTGGATTGAATTGACAAAACTTCTGGGAGGGTTTACCACTGATGAGCCAAGCCCTCCCAATATTTTTCAACACAGTATGGACAGTAAAAATTATTTTATGTGAAAAATAACTTTCATGCTTAAATGTTTTCTTTTCTTATTCATCAGTGTTATTCTGCTGTGTCACAGCTAGCTGGCCTTCATATCTGAAAGATGTTCCCATATCCACCACCTGGGGACGTGCCCTGTAGCAGTCAGTTCTGCTGAGGGTGGTCATCATCTTCTATCATGGATTTGGGTTGCAATTATATCATCATTCAATGCGGTCTCCCTTGTTTGTGGCATTTTCCTTGCTGAGCAAGTACAGGTGGCCTAATTTATTGCTGCTGGTTTTGGTGATCTATGATCTGCACTGCAATCTGATTGGTGACATTTATTCCCAAAATGCAGGCCAGACTAACTAGGCTTTTTGATCATATTGTTATAGATCTATCTAACTCCTGGGTGGTTTATTGGCTCATTCTGAGATGGTTGGTGAAGTGGTCAACCTCGACATAAGTATTCAACTCAACTTGCTTGCTTCATGGATCCAGGCTACACTATGTGTTGGGAGACAATGGCTACTTCCTGTCATTTGTACACTAAAGCCTGAATGGTTCTCTAGACTTAGAGGTCATGGCCATAGATTATTTGTGATACCATTGCATAAAGCATTCTATTGGGGGCTGGGAAAGCAAGTCTGCTACTTTGGGAGTGGGGGGGGGGGGGGGGGAATTGTTGCTGAATGCATTTTTTTTCTCAATATTAGGGGCTATTCTGCAATATAACATAATATAATAATAAGGTATTAAAGAGATCAATATCAATAATGGACAGTTAGGCTTGTGGACCTTTGATACACCCTATATATTGGGAACACAAGCCTAACTGTCCGTTACACATGTTCCCAATATATATGGTGCACCAAAGGTCCACAAGCCTAACTGTCCATTATGAGGTCAAATAATAAAAGTGGGCACCTCTTGATCCTCTGAGCAGGCTGTTTCAGACTGATTTGATGAGTTTTGTGTCAGTTCAAAAATATTGTATCAAATTAAAGAGACCTTTTTACATATATCTTCATTCATAATTAATTTTCATTTTCCACTTAATGTTCATAGACCAGTCCCCACAAATAGAAATTTTTAGGATTAAGGTTGATTTTTTAGAGAATACCTACTTGTGTATTATTATTATATATTCTATAAAAATAACTTGACTAAATAGACACAAGGTAATAAGACCAAATCCAAATAAATAAATAGTGTGTGACATTTCGGTAACAGCGCTGTTACCATCTTCAGACAAAAGTATTGAATGAGAAATTTTACCACAGCATGTTTTAAATAGTTACTGTTATCAAATGAAAACTTTTAAAACATGCTGTGGTAAAATTTCTCATTCAGTACTTTTGTGTGAAGATGGTAACAATGCTGTTACCGAAACGTCACACACTATTTATTTATTTGGATTTGGTCTTATTACCTTGTGTTTATAATCTACTAGCCGAATGACCCGGGCAACGTCCGTGTTTTACCCGATTGTGAATGGTTTGATTCAAATACTATTTGTTACAATTATATTTTGGCGCCTTAAATAAATGCATATGTTAGTTAATAACTATAGCCTATGTGCTTTATCTGTCTATGTACTGTTGGCTTCCGTAGGCGTCTCTTACTGGGAAAAAGAAAGAGAGGATTCCATTTGGTTATTAACTGATATATGCATTTATTTAAGGAGCGACCTGCTCCAACACAATAGTTACAAATATGGGGGGGGGGGGGGGGGGGGGCAAAGGTGGCGTGATCGTAGCCGACCAATAGGAGGGCGCCATTCCAAAAAAAAAAGCAAACCGTGACAGAGGCGACGAAGAATGACGCTCGTAACTGTATATAGAATAATTCAAATTGTGCCTTATCATTTACTAAATAAAGTTTGGTGACCTCCATCATGCAAAACTAATAATCATAGTTGGGTAGAGCAAAAGGAATATTCTAAAGAAAACCTGTATCTGTACTCAATATGGAACCAGCAATTGTTTTATTAAATTTCCAGTCCACCAGCCTTCTTTCTTATCTCCACTCAATCATATTAGGGTATCAAGCTTGTAAAGCTTGAAACTTTTGACAACCATCATGACTGGGTGAAGTAGAATGCATCTGCCTTTGTCATTAAGACTGGGAGCACTACTCAGTGGCAGGCCTTAATTCAGCATAATGTTGTTGTTTCTTATCCCCTTGTGTAAAGATTACACAAATTCCATGAGTTCAAGCTCCTCGAGCTGTTTTATGATGAGCAGCGGCCTCTCCCAAAGGTCCTGTTTAGTGCATCTAATGCAAGCCAAAATGTGTTCTGGAGCTGCAGGTGCCAAGCTACATTTTGAGCAAGTGGGGTAGATTTTGTTATTATTTTCTATCTTCAATGGTTTGAGATGGCCTGTTCTAAATCTTGTTAGTGTTGTTTGATGCTGTCTATTTCTGATGTTCAGAGCTCCTCCTGGGTTCACTCCACTGTACCAGTTGTGCTTAGGTGGGATCCCCCAGTTCTTGTTTATTTTTGTTTTGGCTAATGTTTCTATTTCTTTAAAAGTAAGTTTATTTTTCTGTGGCAAGGGTTCTTTTGTGCCTTTTTTCGCTAGCACATCAGCAGCTTCATTGCCTTCAATGCCAACATGTGAGGGTATCCATTGAAGGTGAATTTTTGAGATTTTTGAGAGTTTTTGGAGATAGCCAATTATGTTCCTGCTTACTTTGTCTCTAAGTTCCCCTGTGTGACTCAAGTGTTGTATGGCCCTTCTACTATCAGTAAGAATCCAGATATCTTGATTATAAGTATTTCTGATGGATTTTAAGGCTTCATAGATGGCTATAAGTTCTGATCTGAAGACTGAACAAAAATTTGGGTTTCTTCTGTTCATTTTCTCAATGCCATTTGTGGTTTTAATGAGACAGCATAATAATTATGATGGGTAGAAGTTGGCGACTGCTTTTACTGTAAGTGCACCACAGGTCTCCACATGTAGAAAGCAGTTCAACTTAAGCACTTACAAATGTGCCACAGTCCTGTTTGGTTACTTTCACAAACTGGTGCAGTTGGACTTTAGCAAGAATCGGGGGCCATTAAAGCAATTTTTTTTTCAGAACAA
Organism: Cordylochernes scorpioides; assembly: GCA_030710605.1. Lineage (NCBI taxonomy): Eukaryota > Metazoa > Arthropoda > Arachnida > Pseudoscorpiones > Chernetidae > Cordylochernes > Cordylochernes scorpioides. The sequence goes on from CP092886.1 coordinate 150,805,957, forward strand.
GTGCCCGATGAGGAATATGAATCTGAGTTGTGGCTGTCACAGATTGATGGTTTATACCACTCCTTCATCAACTCCATGTTGATGTCAAAAGTGGATTTTCTTCTTCCCACAAGAGAGAATAGCTAAAATTAAATATTCAAACTTTATAAATCAGGCTTCACTTAACTCCGCCTTTGCCGGTCCCAAGCCCGGATGAAAAAGGAGGAAGGGAAGCAGTAACAAGCTCGCTAAAAAACATGGGCTCAGCTGGCCCGGCTGATAGTAGCCTGCAAGGGCTCCTAATCCAGGGATACAGGATGAGCAGCATTTGTACTCCATGTTAGGAGCGGCTGCACATGGCATTGTTCCTCATGTCAGAGGCGGCCATTTCTTTTGGAGCTAAGTCGGCCTACCACTGAGTAGTGCTAGACTCATTTTACTTCACCCAGTTATGATGGTTGTCAAACAGACACCATCAAGGGTCACAACTTGATACTCTAATATGATTGAGTGGAGATAAGAAAGAAGAAGGCCTTACTTTATGGGTCAATATAATATTTGAGAAATTGTCTTGATATCTGCGCCATTCAATTAACCTTCAATAAAAAACTCAACTCTTTCCTTTCTTACTTAATTGGTAATATGTATGACAGCAGCCAAACCTTGGCCCACATCACGGCCTGGAGACTAGCTTGCTACACATGCGAGACTAAATGGTCTTAACTGGAATGTTGGCACCAGCTAACAAAAACAAAATTAAGTTGCCAACACACACACAATTGCTTTTTTCATTTTAATGTAAAAACAAATTTATTTTTTTATATAAAAAATACAATTATTTTAGCAGACAAGACAGCAATCACACGCCTGCATATTTATATGGTTTTATTGATCAAATGACTGTACTCTTAAAGTCATCTAAAACATTGCTGGAGATGGGACAAGTTCAGTTCTTCCCAATAGGAATCATCAACACCTCATATATATAGCCTCAAGAATAGGTATATATATAGAAATCAACAAACAGTTTTAGCAAGACTAAGAAGTGGCCATATATAAAAACCTAAAATTTCAAAATGAACAAAAAACCTTCAATAACTGCTTGAAATACAATAGTGCGGAAGCTTCTCCAGAGCATATCTTGTCATGCTCAGAACTGACAATAGAGGACCTATTTTCCAGGCCTATAACTACCATCGCAAAATTGGAGAGGAGTGGACTTCAGGAATTGGTTTAACCATGGAGATAAGCACAGCCATATAACCTCATCAGCACCACCAAACTAGGCATGACTTTAATAAAGTGTTGATGGAATAATTAAACTGAGCTGCATAGGAGCTAAAAAAAAAAGAAGGAATTCGATGAAGCCAAATGGCATCACAATGTCATTTTTTAAATAGAGTAAAACCCTGCTAAAACTAACCTGGGATATAGCGAACATTCCTTTATAACGAACTTGAAATATTCATAATCCCCCTATTTTTTTAAGAATACAATGAAATATGGCTATAAAGAACCATGGCTAAAGTGAAACACAGGTTCAGTACCAGTGGGGTTCGCTATAGAGGGGTTTTACTGTATCTTAAAACTCCATCTTTGCCGGTCCCAAGCCCGGATGAAAAAGGAGGAGGGGGAGCAGTAACAAGCTCGCTAAAAAACCTGGGCTCAGCTGGCTCGACTGATAGTACCCTGTAAGGGCTCCTAATCCAGGAATACAGGATGAGCAGCGTTTGTACTCCTTGTTAGGAGCCACTGCACATGGCGTCTGTTCCTCATGTCAGAGGCGGCCATTTCTTTTGGAGCTAAGTCGGCCTGCAACTGGGTAGTGCTCTCAGTCTTAATGACAAAAGCAGACGCACTATACTTCACCCAGTCATGATGGTTGTCAAACAGACACCATCAAGGGTCACAACTTGATACCCTAATATGATTGAGTGGAGATAAGAAAGAAGAAGACTGTATCTTAGGGTTCAACTGGAAATTAATCACACACTCTCACAAGGTAAAAATGGAATAGATTGTCTTACCACTTCAGGTTTAAGGTGAAGTTCATTGTGCTGGGACCTTTCAGGAATTCTTGTAATCCCAACATGGCCAGACAGAGCCAATGTTCATGGGAGTGTTGAGTGCTGAAAAACATTTTATAAGGTTTCTGTTCAGAAAATGCTTAATATACAGCATAACCTCATCAATTCAACACACAATAATTCAAAACTTGTGATATTTCGACCATGCTTTCATGTCCTGACCTCCAGCCTATCAAATAACAAACAATAATCTGACATAATAATTAAACCAATTTTTAAAATCAAATATTTCGAAAGCATTTAATAATTCTTATTTAAATTCAAATTTATTTTTATAAATACAATATTTTGGCACACAGGGCACAGCAGATGTAATTAGTGTACACTCACTGTGCTAAAATGTGTTTACAATGCCTCGCAAATATTGTCACCAACATGTCACACATGATTTTGTTTAGTTTTGGACAATTCATGCCTGATTTAGTAGCTGCTAGTCACCAGCATAAACAATGAGGTGTCTTAGATAGAAACATTCTGCTATTCGAAATAACACATAAAAGAATCCATTGAAGATAGAAAATAACAACAAAATCTACCCCACTTGCCCAAAATGTAGCTTGGCACCTGCAGCTTCAGAACACATTATGGCTTGCATTAGATGCACTAAACAGGACCTTTGGGAGAGACCTCTGCTTATCATAAAACAGGTCAAGGAGCATGAACTCATGGAATTTGTGTAATCTTTGCACAAGAGGGAATAAGAAACAACAACAACATACAGATGAGGCAAGACATACATGCCTTTTGAAGATTGATCAGCTAGAATGCACACTAAATAGGATTCTTACCTTAAAAGTAAAAAACCATCAAAATTTTCTTTAATAGATAATGATTTTTTTCAGATAAATTTTTTGACTTTCCTCATTTTAAAATTAATTTGCTTTATTTCCATTGCGTTTGTTCACTTAGATTAAAAAAGTAATTCTAATATTTCCTTTGTTCAAAAATGTAATAATGCAATTTTATCCATCACTAAGAGTTGATCATGAAACATTCTGAAAAAAAAGTAAATAAAAAATGCCAATGGTATCAATTACAATCTCTCTATATATAAAAGTCAGTGAATTTATATGTTTGTTGGCTACACACATCCTCAATAGGTACCTAATCTGGCTGCAATTTTAACAGGACATTGAGTTAAATCTGGAAGATTTTATTGTGGGGGTCGGTGGAAGGGTGATCTAAACCATTGGTTTTCAACTGTTACAACCCGGGATCAAATTCAACACGCATTAGGCACTTTTTCTAATTAAAAGCAAAAATGTTCCAATGGTCACCAGAAAGTGCAAGCAACCAAATGGGGCTCTGGCACATTTCTAAGTGCAAAAGTCAAACTGCTTTTCACATGTGTAGACATGTGGGGCACCTAGAGTAAAATCAGTCGCCAACTTCTTCCCACCATGATTATCATGGCCTGTACAATGTGTACTAGGAAAAAAAAAAAAGAGTTGATTGTCGCATTTTTAGCTAAGAAAATTTAAAATTAACCAAGTACTAGGCAAAAATAGTTATTTTTTAGTTGGAAAATAATTATTACAATATTGCTGTAGCATGATTGATTGTCAGAAACAATTTTTTTTCTGGGAAAATTCCATAAAGAAGACCACGGGTGAAGCCATTATCATTTTTAGTAGGCAGGAACAAAATTCCTACAGCAACATGTTCACTCGAGCACAATACAGAGGAAGCCAGGTCCTCTCTCTATATAAAATATCGCTTCTCTGCCTTTTTGATAAAATATCATAGTGTAATATATCACTGCACATAAAAGTTAAATGCAGTATATACTACTGAATCAATTATATATCTTTATAAAAATCGATAAAGTATAGAAAGTGGACATTTGCTCAAAATATATTTTTTTAATCAAATATTCATTAAGAAAGCTTTGCCTCGGGTAAAACCCAGGCGAAGCCGGGTACATCCGCTAGTATTACAATAAATATGAAGCAACAAAAATTATTTTTATGCCCTGAACTATGATTTTAAAGCCAGAAATGGTTTGTATGACAGGTAAAAAACAAAACAAAAAATCTAGACTTCAGAAGAATATTACGAAACTGGAAATGGAAGAAACAGTAAAACCCCTCTATAGCAAACCCCAAAGGGACTGAACTTGTGGTTCACTATAGCTAAGGAGCCATAGCTCACTGTTTTATAAACTAAAAATGAGGAATAATTCAGGTTCGTAATAAGGGAAGATTAGCTAAATCCCAGGTTCATTTTAGCAGAGTGTTTTACTGTACTTATTAACTTTATTTGAAAGGGACAATGCTTAAAGAGTGCTTTAAAGCAACACAGTATTAGAGACATTTTTTCAAGTAAATTATGTATTATACAATATGATAGAGATGTTTAAAATAATTATATACAGTTAAACCTGCCTATAGCGCCCGCTCTTGGGACTCACCAAAATAGGATGCTATAGAGAGGGGGTGCTATAGACAGGTCACTTTTAATGTAAATTGCATCGTACTACGTATTTAAAATCAGGCGCTATAGACAGGTAATACAGTTAATTATAATTAATGTGAAGCTTTACTTGGGGGGAATTTATCTTGATTTTTAAATTAGCCATAGAGGTACATGCATGCTAATGATAAGAAGAACCTATCATCAAATTACTTCTTTATTATTCAGTATTTATGTAAGGAAGTAGGTCAATTTAGGAAATGAAAACAAAGTGAGCTTTATTGAGAGGTATCCTTTTCTTGTGTGTATGGCTGTCCTTTAATTATAGAGTAAAAAAATTTGAAACTGTGGTTATAGTGAACCAAAAGTTCAGTCCCATTGGAGTTCACTATAAAGGGATTTTACTGTATATATATAACTCTTAAATAAATCTATCTTTTCAAAGGAAAGAATGACAACAAAAAATATAAATATTATTTATCTTTTATAAAAAAAAAACACCTAATTGAACTTGCGGTTTTATATTTAATATAGAATATTGGTGAATGCCTCTGAGCTAAATGAACATTGCACATTAGTTGGCTAATGAACTCGATCAAAAATAAACAAAAACTTGAGGATCCCAACTAAGCACAGTTGGTACAGTGGAGTGGACCCAGGAGGAGCTTTGAACCTCAGAAATAGACAGCATCAAAAAGCACTAAAAGATTTAGAACAGGCCATCTCAAGCCATTGAAGAGAGAAAACAATAACAAAATCTACCCCACTTGCCCAAAGTGCACCTGCAGCTCCAGAACACATTTTGGCTTGCATTAGATGCACTAAACAGACCTTTGGGAGAGGCTGCTGCTTATTATAAAACAGCTCGAGGAGCATGAACTCATGGAATTGGTGTAATCTTTACACAAGGGGATAAGAAACAACAACTCGATGCTGACCTACCCCTGATAACTGCCTCAGTATTGCGGGGAGGAGGTGATCCTGGGCAAGACAGGTGAAGTATGTCTGCATTCATGTACTCCTCCTGGTAGGGCCTTCGTAGGCATGAAGACTGTCCTACTGAGCTCAGCTAAAGGTTATCAGGCAATAAGGTGAAGTCGTATTCTACCATTGTTAGTCTCAGATGTTCCCATCAAGAGGAAACACACTCAATTACTCTATATAAATTCTACTTTTCTTAGAGAAGAGTGGACTTCTAGACATGGTCTAATGAGATAAGCACCACCACCAAATGCTGATTAAAATTCCTATCCTGCAGTCTCATGGTGGCAGGAGAGTGAAACGGGTAGCAGCACAGGCCAAGTACAACAGGAGCTTAACTCTTGATAGGTCTACCCTTGGTGTGAACACACTGCTAATGTAGGAAGGTCAAAATTTTGATGGCGCTTGTTCTTCGAAGAAGAGGCTACAAAGGGCGTCTGAACTTGTAAATTTATGAGCAGCCCCAAACTAGAGGCAAAGCTATACTGTTACCCGAGTAGTACTTCAGGCTCCTAAAAAAATAGGCATACCCTCCATTCCCTCTCCATGAAGGTTTCTTCTGTCTCAGCCTATACTGCATCGTCTATCATCAGTCAAATCAGGCATGTGCTCAGAGCTTAGGAAGAAAGCTCTGTTTGAAAAATATGCTACAGTCTCCAACCACCAAGATCTCAATCATATAGTGTAACATCAATGGGATCTCATCCCAAGGAACCAAAAGCAAACTTGAAGAAATCCTGAAAACAACATAAATTCACTAAGTTAAAATCAAAGCATTACAAGACATAAAACTAAATTCATCACACAAACTGAAATATGAAAACTGGCACATCCTCTAATAAGTCCGTTCCAATTTTGTCAAAGAATAAGCAACAACTACATAGTGAAATCTTGCTATAACATCACTTTTGCTATAACCATGTTGTTGTTATAAAGGAGGCTCTTATTACGAGGCCCCACTCTATTTAGTATGCTTTTTTTTTTTTTTTTTTCAAATAAAATATTTTTTTAAATAAAGACAGTAGGTCATTGGTTTAACCCTATCGATGCGAGAGCCGATATAACTGCTTTAAAGCAGAAGTGCATAAGCCGATATAATCGGCCCGCGTAAGCAGGGTCATTTCCCCCCCTTTTGTTGACTCAGCTTTTTCGTCTGCTATTTTTAGATATAGGGGGGGCTTCAGGTCATCTCCCTCTCTCGTTCTGATTGGTTGATGGCATTGTTTATTGCCGCTACTTATATTTCAAGTTCGCGTGCTCTGAAATGGCCTCCGACAGTGACTCCTCTCTTTCCCTCTCTAATGTAAGTGATTCCTCTACTGAAATCTATAGTTTAGAATCGGAATCAGATTCTAGCGATTCTGAAGACATTCCGAATGCAAATCCTTGGCTACCTGTCTACGAAAACCAGCCAGAACGACTCTTATATAGATTCACCCCTGCTACCCTCTCCGGCACCCTCCCAGCTCCTGATGCCCACCCTTCCGAATATTTTTATTTATTTATGACTCCCTCACTGCTACAGTCTATTGTAGACCAAACAAATATATATGCCTCCCAATATATTTCAGCAAATAGGTCCACTGCAAAGCCAAGGTCCAGGTTTTTGAATTAGACCAACACCAACTTGGATGAGATGAAGGCCTTTTTAGGCCTTATCCTGAACATGGGCTTGATAAAAAAGCGGAGAATTTTTGAATATTGGAATAAAAGAAATTGGTCCCAAGATACTCCTGCTTTCTTTAGAATCCCAAGGGATAGATTTTGGTTAATTTTAAAGTTTCTTCACCTCAACAACAATCAAAACGACACTAAAGTGGACCCTTTATTCAAAGTTTCTCCTGTTTTAGAAAGCCTCAACAAATCTTTTCTGAAGTATTACATCCCTGATAGGAATCTCAGTATAGATGAATCCCTTGTAAAACAAAAAATAGAACTCAAAAGAGGCAATATATCCCCAAATCCCATGCCAAATTTGGAATCAAACACTGGGTCCTATGTGAAGCTCAAAGTGGCTAAACCCTCCAGTTTGACATCTATGCGGGAAAGGCCGCCTCCATACCTTCTTCTCCTAAAGGGTTGGCATTTGATGTGGTATTCAGGCTAGTAAATAATGCCAATTTACTAGATAAAGGATACCACATCATATGCGACAACTTCTACACATCTGTGGATCTGGCTCTGGACCTGTATGCAAGAAGGACCTATTTGACAGGAACCATGAGACTAAATAGACGAAGTCTGCCGTTGTCAATTAGAAGCAAGAAACTCCAGCCTTCAGAGAAACTCTATCGCTTTAGAGATCCAGTTTTGCTCTTGAGATGGAGAGAAAAATGTTCCCAAAAGAAGCCGGTCATCCTACTCTCAACAAAGATGCATGCTTCCTCAGATGAAGTCACCACAGCTTCTGGAAGATCTGTAACAATGCCTGCAATGGTGCAGGAGTACAATAAAGGAATGGGAGGGGTGGATCTTTCCGACCAGATGCTAAACACATATATAGATGAGAGAAGATCGCTCAAATGGTGGAAGAAAGTTTTTTTCAGCATGGTCTTCAGGGGGCCATGATAAACTCATATATCATTTATAAAAAAAAAGAAAACAATGGTTGCCTGTAAAGTCGGTTTTACGGGCGAAGATTTTACGTGACAACGGTAGAATATTTATTGATATGAATATAATTAAATTGCACAATAGGAACAAGGAATTGAATGAAAATAAGAATTGCACAAATTTTAACTATAGAAATATATTTTGTTTACTAAAACATTGTACATGTAAACTTAAACTTAACTAATTCCTATTTGAGTGATTTTGTTGAGGATAGGACGATGATAGGAGAAATATGAAATGAAAGGAAGTGTTTCTGCTGTAATGTGTCTTGCGAAAGTCAAGTCGATAGTTGTTCCTTTTAACGTAGTTGACTTAGAAACGTTTGATACGCAATCAAGATTATACGTATTTTTCATGAATTTAAGAAACGAGTTGTCAGGCTTTACGTTTTTGTTAAAATCACCACACAGAAGAATCGGTATACTAGAATCAACTTGCACGAACGGTGGCACGTACTGGCTGTTGTGAATGTACGGACCGAGTCCTTGCCATAGTAACATTCCAATATCCTGCATACTAGCTCCTGGATGAATATATACAGCACCGAGTATAAACTTGAAGCTAGTATTAGCGGCGAAGCAAGTAACTTCAGTCATGCACATGTCACCCTTGGTTTTAATGACACGAGTTACGTCTGTAATCGCAACTTGGAACACTTCCGCCGTAGATGTCGATGATAATTTACGATAGATCGCCACTCCACCAGCCGCGTTGGTATTTGAAAATCAAAACACTTATTCAGATCGAAGGTTCAAATTTTTGCTAAATAAATTTGAAATTAAATAAAATTTGTAATTGTAAATGATGAAGTTGAAAATTAAAACATTTACTTAAATTAGATGTTAAAATTCTTGCTCAACACAGTTTAAATAAAGTTTTCTTATATCTGCCACTTTTTCTTAATATTTGTAATTTTAAAGAATCAATTCGAAAATCAAAACATTTATTCAGATCGAAGGTTCAAATTTTTGCTAAATAAATTTGAAACTATTTAAAATTTGTAAAATAATAATAAATTAATTAATTAATTTTAAACTAATAATTTACTTAACACTATCAACATTTATCAATAGTATGACATACCCTATAAACTCAGTTTCTCAACTTTTGTGTCAATCTAACAATTAATCAATCAATCATATGAATAAACGTTTCATTAAATGGAAGATAGGTATCTTTTATTTGTAAACGTTACGAGCTTTCGGGCAAACGCCCTTCTACAGGTTTGACAGAAATTAAGGCGAGAGACCGACCTATATACAAGGGATGATTTACATAATAAACAATTTTTATAACTTAGCAGTAAGAATTTTTAATTTTTAATAAGTAACTATTGTATTGATATGGTAATAAGATGTTGTATACTAGATTTTTAACTATGTAAAAAAGGAATAGATTAACTTGAAACAAAAATATCATAAATTTCAGGAATTTCTATTTTTCTATTTATGCTTTTAAGTTTGGTGGATACTATGGATTCTAACATTAATCTTTGGTGTAGGTTGGGTATGTTACGGTAATGGATAGTGGGGTGGTTGGTATTAAAAGAGTGGCCAGTGGATGCAACATGCTGATAGATGAGGGAACGTGGGTCGTTGTTATTAATGTTGCGGGTGTGTTCTGACATTCTAATGGCGACGGTTCTACCTGTCTCACCCACATAAGTGGCGGAACAATGTTCGCATGAGACAGAGTAGACCGCCCCAGAAGAATCCAGAGGACTGAGTTGGGTACCAGTTTTTGTAATGGGGTGTCGGAGAAGTGAGTGGATACTGGGGGTATTAATGAAAAAGGTGCGAATGCCAAATGGCCTGATGAGACGGGAGATACTAACTGTTAAGGGAGAATAGGGCAACATGCAGGTAGTCCTGAAGACTGGGGGAGGATTGGAGGGAGCGGGAGAATAGGTATGTTTATTAATGAATGTTAGTGGATAGGAGGCGGCGGTGAGATGGGAGATGATACGGGCTTTTTCTGTGGTTTTAAAGATGGGTAGAGAGCAGTGTGTGTGAAGGCGCCTGGTGAGTGTTTTAATGATGTTAATTTTGTGTACTATGGGGCAGAAGGAGTTGAAATGGGTGTAGGTGGGGGTACTGCTATTCTTGTAGTATACTGTGGTGTGGAATGATGCCGGGGTACGTATGATTAAGATGTCTAGGAAGGGAATGATGTGTCCCTGTTCTTTTTCCATGGTGAACGAGAGGTTAGGGTTGTAGCTGTTGAGGGTGGACAGGATGGTTTCTTCAAGGTCGGTTTTACATATGCAAAGGATATCATCGACATATCGTCGCCAGAAAAGAATGTCATCACAATGGAGGTTGCAGACCCATTTATCTATTCTGGTCATAACCAGCTCAACAGCTATGGAGGAGAGGGGGCTTCCCATAGGCGATCCCCTTATCTGTTTGAAATGGATATGGTCAAAGGTAAAGGTGCTCATGTTTAAGCATATCTGTGAGAGGGATGTGATAGAGTTGGTCTTGACGGGATCTGTGTTAATGGAAACCAAAAATTGGTTGAGGCTGTCAATTATCAGGTGATGGGGGAGACTGAGGTATAGGGATGAAACGTCAAATGAACACATGGTGAAGTTTTGGGGGGGGGTGTAGGCCGGTTATTTCTTGAATGAGTGTGGGGGTGCTGGAAACTGTGAGATTACTTCTATTGTTGTTTAAAAGAGGTGAGAGATAATTTGAGAGGTACTTAGCTAGGGGGTAGGCGGGAGAGAGGTGATACGCAATGATAGGGCGCAGAGGGACAGAAGGTTTGTGGACCTTGGGAAGGCCGTAGATGTAGGTACCATTGGGGAGATTAGTGGTAAAGGATTTGTGTTCCTCCGTTGAGATGAGACTGGATCTTTTCATTCGGTTGAGAGAGGACTTGAAGGTTTTTAGTGTTACCTTTGACCATATCCATTTCAAACAGATAAGGGGATCGCCTATGGGAAGCCCCCTCTCCTCCATAGCTGCTGAGCTGGTTATGACCAGAATAGATAAATGGGTCTGCAACCTCCATTGTGATGACATTCTTTTCTGGCGACGATATGTCGATGATATCCTTTGCATATGTAAAACCGACCTTGAAGAAACCATCCTGTCCACCCTCAACAGCTACAACCCTAACCTCTCGTTCACCATGGAAAAAGAACAGGGACACATCATTCCCTTCCTAGACATCTTAATCATACGTACCCCGGCATCATTCCACACCACAGTATACTACAAGAATAGCAGTACCCCCACCTACACCCATTTCAACTCCTTCTGCCCCATAGTCCACAAAATTAACATCGTTAAAACACTCACCAGGCGCCTTCACACACACTGCTCTCTACCCATCTTTAAAACCACAGAAAAAGCCCGTATCATCTCCCATCTCACCGCCGCCTCCTATCCACTAACATTCATTAATAAACATACCTATTCTCCCGCTCCCTCCAATCCTCCCCCAGTCTTCAGGACTACCTGCATGTTGCCCTATTCTCCCTTAACAGTTAGTATCTCCCGTCTCATCAGGCCATTTGGCATTCGCACCTTTTTCATTAATACCCCCAGTATCCACTCACTTCTCCGACACCCCATTACAAAAACTGGTACCCAACTCAGTCCTCTGGATTCTTCTGGGGCGGTCTACTCTGTCTCATGCGAACATTGTTCCGCCACTTATGTGGGTGAGACAGGTAGAACCGTCGCCATTAGAATGTCAGAACACACCCGCAACATTAATAACAACGACCCACGTTCCCTCATCTATCAGCATGTTGCATCCACTGGCCACTCTTTTAATACCAACCACCCCACTATCCATTACCGTAACATACCCAACCTACACCAAAGATTAATGTTAGAATCCATAGTATCCACCAAACTTAAAAGCATAAATAGAAAATAGAAATTCCTGAAATTTATGATATTTTTGTTTCAAGTTAATCTATTCCTTTTTTACATAGTTAAAAATCTAGTATACAACATCTTATTACCATATCAATACAATAGTTACTTATTAAAAATTAAAAATTCTTACTGCTAAGTTATAAAAATTGTTTATTATGTAAATCATCCCTTGTATATAGGTCGGTCTCTCGCCTTAATTTCTGTCAAACCTGTAGAAGGGCGTTTGCCCGAAAGCTCGTAACGTTTACAAATAAAAGATACCTATCTTCCATTTAATGATACGTTTATTCATAAGTTGTACACCGGAAGAGTTTTAAGTTTTTACAATCAATCATAGTTTACGATAATGAAATATCAGTGTACAATTATTTACCTTTATTGTTGTAGTTGTTGTAAATGACGAATCTAAGCACTCCACATTTTCACTACAGACACAGCTGACGATACTTTAACCACACGTGTGAACTTGTATTATGACGCTTTCTTGTTTTTCCAACGCCAAGAACGTTCGAGAAAGACAAAGACAGAGACAAGCATGCGCCGATTCAATGCGCCTAATTCTCTAGCGCTGCGCACGCAGCTGCGCACGCAGCACTCTCGTTCGATGACTCATCGTAACGTTACCGGGCGTTACACTTTTTCATAAGTGACTCCCAGCCGCAACCTAATTTAAGACGTTGTCACGTCAAAAAACTGCCCTAACCCAATTGATCGATTTCACTTCCATATTGAGATAGTGGAGGCATTGATTGGCGATTATGATGGCCGGAAACTAGAACCATCGACATCCTCCCTTCCACGTGCTCCAACTCCAAAGCATAGCATGGAGAGACTGCCTGAGAGAAAGGAGCAAAATTGTAGTTTGTTCTCCTCAGTTGAAAAGGCGAAAAAGGACGCGCTATCACTGCATCGTCTGCAAGAAGGGAGTATGCCCTGGAGAATGCTGGGAGCAACATGTAAATAGCTAATATTTTATTTTTGTTCGTTTATTATACATTTTATATATACCTCTCATTTTTCAAAATTTTTTTTTCTTAATGTAAATATTAAAAATTTTGCATTGTTTTTATATCAAATTTAGGATTTTATATAATCTTTGATGTATATTCAATCATTTCTCAATCATAAATTATTAAAATATTGTAATTTTAGAAGCGTTTTATTAAAATATACCAGCACAACAGATTGATCAATTATATGACGCAAGCTTCAGTGAGCACGCGCAGTAGAAGTGCGCAATGATAGGGTTAAGGATGTCTTTTTATTGGTGGATAAGATGCAAACTTTCAAAAATTATGCTCTTCTACTGGCTAAAGTCTTTAGCCACTTGAAGATCATTTTGATCTAAAGCTTGCATTTTATCCACCAATAATAAAAACCTCCTTTAAATAATGACCTACAATGTTAAAAAATATATTAAGTGACATTTTGGTAACAGCATTTTTACCATTAACAGACAAAAAAACTGAATGATGGTAACAATGCTGTTACCAAAATATCACAAAATTTATTAATTTGGATTTGGTCTTGTTACCATATGTTTATAATCTTTAATCCAGATTGTGTGCCCAATCATTTTTATACAAAACAATTTCTTACTAGGCATAGTTAATTATTAAATAATTTGGAGGCCAGGATCATTAAATGCAAACAATGCTCCCAGCAGTTTTGAAAGGTTAATCTACCCAGCTGCTCTATTATTGTATTGGGCTGTTGTGGTTTACATTGGTGGAAAAAAAAAATCTTAAGCCTAGAAAAATTAATATACAGTATAACCTCGTTAATTCGACACACCCCAATTCGACACTCGGCGATAATTCGACCATGTTCCGATGTCCCGACCTCCGGCTTATCAAATAACAAACCGTAATTCGACAGTATCGATAATACGACAGTTCCGATAGTTCGGCCATTTTAAAATTCGAATTTCGACAGTTGAATGTTATTTTACATGCAACTTTACCGCTAAACGGTATTACGGCGGCGACGATCGGCATCGGCGGGCGCCTATAGGATCGCGCCTGCGCACTTTTGGTTTCTGGTTAGTTTAAGTTTCACTTTGCAGTGCCGTTGCGCAATATCACGAATGTTATTGTTGTTTTTTTTTACGCGGGAATTTCGGCATCATGCGCTAATAATAATTTTTATTTTTTTATTTTTAACATTGAAATATTTTAGCTATTTTTAACTTTATAAATAATTTCTTTTTAAATAAATAAATCTTTATAAAATGATCCAACAATTATTATGATAACATTTTAATTCAATATTCTGTGTTAATTTGAATAATGAGTGGGGCAAGAATGTCAGGTTCTGCCAAAAAAAATTGGAAACGTAGTCAGTATCACCAGCTCACTTATGTGGAAAAAATGAAAATTATAGAAGAAATAGAACAAGGAAAATCACATAGTCGAGTTTCCAGAGAGAGAAATATTCCACGGTCCACCATTAGCACAATTTTTAAAAATAAATTCACCATAAAATCTGCCTTTTTAAAATCTAATTTTAGCTCTACCTTGAAACGTGATCGTGACGAGGAATTCCCAGAGATTGAAGAAGCCCTGTTTAGGTGGATAAGGCAGGCAAATGCCATGAAACTTGCCATAAATGGCAATATCTTGAAAGAAAAGGCTATACTCTTGGCCTTGAAAATGGGTCAAGATAATTTTGAAGCTAGCAATGGCTGGCAAGAAAAGTTTAAGGCCAGAAGGAATATTGCTTTTAAACGACTTCATGGAGAACCTGGAAGTGTGGATGCCAATAGTGTAGCCACTTGGAAAGGTGGGATTATTCCTTCACTTTTAGCTAAATACAGCCCACAGGACATTTTCAATGCTGATGAAACAGGGTTATTTTATAAATTTTTGCCTAATCAAACAATGACTATCAGAGGTGAGAAATGTGAAGGGGGTAAGAAGTCTAAATAGAGAATTACAGTGTTGGTATGCTGTAATATGGATGGAAGTGAAAAACTGCCTTTACTTTATATTGGGAAATATAGAAGACCACGATGCTTCCATGGCATGAATATTCCCTCAAATTATCATTTTAATAAAAAAGCCTGGATGACTGGGGCAATTTTTACGGATTGGCTGAAAAATTGGACCAAATATTTAAAAGAAGAGAAAGAATTTTTTAATTAATTTTAGATAATTGCCCAGCCCACCAAATACCTGAAGGGTTACAGAACATTGAAATAAGATTTTTGCCCGCCCTAACTACAAGTGCGTTACAACCCTGTGATATGGGTATCATTAAAGCACTAAAAGACCAATATAGGAAACGAATGATGACGTATCTTCTCACTTGCATGGAAGAAAAAAAATGCTCAAGTACATTTACTCTTTGCAATTAGCTGGCTAGAGGCTGCATGGGTTGGGGTTAGTTCTTCCACAATAAAAAATGTTTTTCTCATTCAGGATTTGTGATGGATGAAGCAATGGAAGAAGTTGTTGAAGAAGAAATGAACAGATGTTTTGAGGCATTAAAAAAACATCAAGCCATTGATGTCAACTATATTGACTTCTTGGAAGTTGATAAAGATGTGCAAGTTGCTGGGGAACAGTCCATTGAAGAAATTGTAAAGGAGGTAATGGGAAAAGAAGATGAAGAGGTAGAGCCAACAGAAAAAGATTTAAACAAAACATCAATAACACCTGCAGCAGCAGTGGATGCCTTTAATACAATAAAAACTCTTTATTATTTAAAAGACATTTATGAGGAAGAAAGGCATGCATGTCTTTTAAAAATAGACTATCTGGAATACATCCTGAATAGGATTTCAGAGAAAAAACAGACATCTATAAAAGATTTTTTTTTTTAATCTTGATTCTTTTCAAATAATATTTTTTAAATTTCTTTTTATTTTCCATATTTAATTTTCTTTAAACTATTATTCACAATTGGAATAAAATATTATTTGTTTCGAAAATATGTATTATTGCCATTTTGTCCCAGATACTAAAAGTTAATCATGAAAATAAAAAATAAATATAAAAAAGTACACACACAATGGTTTCAATTAATATCATTAATTTATATTACAAAGCTATTTATAAAAAATATATATATTATTTTAGCTAGTTAGATGATTAGCTAATCATCTAACCTTAATTCAACACTTCCTTTAATTCAACCGAAAGCTCTGATCCCTTGGGGTGTTGAATTAAAGAGGTTCGACTGTAGATGAATAAAATTAAGCAAAAGTCTTTGCGTGTGTAGCAATCATTTTGGCTGAAATTTTATGGTCACAGATTGATTAATGTACAAAAAAAGCTATTTCAAAAGAAAATAGTTGACATTAATAACCACAGTAAAGAATTGATTAACAATGCAAGCATGCAAATGTGCATGCCTATAGTTGTACAAGTGCCGTAGGTCATTTTGTGGGGTGGAAATTCATGTCTATTTCATTTGATTAGTCAAATCAGAATGGCAAACAATTTAACACTCTGTACTTTCATCATGTAGCACTCCGCCTTTGATGGTCCCAAGCCCAGATGAAAAAGGAGGAGGGGGAGCAGTAACAAGCTCACTAAAAAACCTGGGCTCAGCTGGCCCGACTGATAGTACCCTGTAAGAGCCCCTGATCCAGGGATACAGGATGAGCAGCGTTTTTACTCCATGTTAAGAGCGGCTGCACATGGCGTCTGTTCCTCATGTCAGAGGCGGCCATTTCTTTTGGAGCTAAGTAGGCCTGCCACTGAGTAGTGCTCCCAGTCTTAATGATAAAGGCAGATGCATTCTACATCACCCAGTCATGATTGTTGACAAAGCTTGATACCCTAATATGATTGAGTGGAGATAAGAAAGAAGATCATGCAGCACACTCCTCTACATTATATGTTGCGAGACAATGCATACTTCCTGTCTTATGTACACTAAAGTCTGAGGGGTCATGGCTGCCACCTCATTGCCAATACCTACTAGAGCTATACCTTGTACATCCTGTAGCTGAGCCATTGGGTCATGTCCCACTTACATCTTACTGAACTTGCTCCTCATTGGCACTTCCAGATTCTACGTAATAAAATAGGGGGTCGGTGGAAGGGTGGCCTAAACCATTGGTTTTTGATTGCTATGACTCGGGATTGAATTCTGCATTGGGAGCTTTTTTCTAATTAAAAAAAAAATAATGCTTCAATGGCCTCCAATTCTTTCAAAAGTCCAACCCCACCAGCGAGCGTGAGTAACCAAACGGGGCTCTGGCACATTTGTAAGTGTAAAGTCGAACTGCTTTTCACATGTGTAGACATGTGGTGCACTTACAGTAAAAGCAGTCAATAACTTCTAACCACCATGATTATCATGGTCTGAACCACGTGTAGTAGAGATTTAAAAAAAAAAACGTAATAAAATTGCATTGGGCACCCTAATGGGGGCTTGGCAAGTAAATCTACTACTTGGGGAGAAGGAATTTGTATCCAAATAATTTTCTATCATTATTATAAACCATTTTGCAATTAAAAACAGTAAAATAAGAAATAAATACAAAGTATTAAAGAAAGCATAAATAAAATGGGTATTTTAAAAATCTTCCCAGCAGGCTACAGCATGCAGATTTAATGACTTTTTATAAAATAAAATGACTTAAAAGCGCGAATGTTTCTTTTATACATAAAACGAACTTCTACTGTCCTTACTGCGATGAAAAAATATATTGGGAGGGCTTGGCTCATCAGTGGTGAACCCTCCCAGCAGTTTCGCCAATTTAATCCACCAGACCGCTTCTCAGAGCTCTAATACTGCATTGGATCATTCTGCTTTTATATGCTACACTGAATGTAATTCTACTGTCCTATAAGCTTATGTCCATAGTTTACTTGAAAACCATTTCTAAGATTCCATCCTTCAGTGTAGCATATAAAAGCAGAATGATCCAATGCAGTATTAGAGCTCTGAGAAGCAGTCTGGTGGATTAAATTGGCGAAACCGCTGGGAGGGTTCACCACTGATGAGCCAAGCCCTCCCAATATATTTTTTCATCGCAGTAAGGACAGTAGAAGTTCGTTTTATGTATAAAAGAAACATTCGCGCTTTTAAGTCCTTTTATTTTATATGTATAGATGGCGCACTATTGCTTTGTGTTAATTTATTCGTAACTGGCCTTGTCTTTATAGTTTGCTGAAGAGCATTGCTCGAAGCAAATATTTGAATGTAATTCTACTGTCCTATAAGCTTATGTCCATAGTTTACTTGAAAACCATTTCTAAGATTCCATCCTTCAGTGTAGCATATAAAAGCAGAATGATCCAATGCAGTATTAGAGCTCTGAGAAGCGGTCTGGTGGATTAAATTGGCGAAACCGCTGGGAGGGTTCACCACTGATGAGCCAAGCCCTCCCAATATATTTTTTCATCGCAGTAAGGACAGTAGAAGTTCGTTTTATGTATAAAAGAAACATTCGCGCTTTCAAGTCCTTTTATTTTATATGTATAGATGGCGCGCTATTGCTTTGTGTTAATGACTTTTTGCCAATTCAAAATTTTATTTTGAATTGAAAAGACATTTTACATATATCCTTTTCCATAACTCATCTTCATTTACCCCTAATGCTTATAGACCAGTTCTTTAACAGGTCCCCACAAATTGAAATTGTAAGGATTAAAATAGATTTCTTAGAAATTGATGCACCCTGATTACAATACCAGCCAACAAAGGTGCCTTGTCCGTATGGATGTCCTCTTCTGGATTGATGTCTGCCATATAGAGGGCTGCAAGGATGGCCGGACAACTGTATATATGGTCCGGAGTGAGTTGGGTGTTGTGACAGTTATTGCAGTTCCTGTAGGTTCTAGTCATGTCTGTAGGGTCTAGTCCTTTAAAATGTACTGTTCTGATTCTTGAAATTGTTGTTGTTAATTCTCTGTTGATGTTGAGGTTGCATATGGGCTGGGGTATTTATCCATATATCCAGCATATCCAAGCTGTGCATGACCTTAATGAAATGTTAATAGAATATTAGACCTGAGCTCAATAGTCTAAAATGAACAAAGGAATTTGATGAAGCCAAATGACATTCCAATGATATTTTTCAAATATCTTTAGATTCAACCGGAAATTAATCACACACTCTCACAAGGTCAAAATAGAATAGATTGTCTTACCACTGCATGTTTATTGCGAAGTCCATTGTACTGGGGCCTTTCAGGAATTCTTGTAATCCCAACATGGCCAAAGAGAGCCATCTTTAATGGGCACCAGATGGGATTGAGTGCTAAAAAAAAAACATTTTCATAAGGTTTCTGTCCAGAAAATGCATAATATATCAAAGTATTGGTTGAGAGCATATATTGATACATTACAAAAATAATTCATGGAATGAAAATGAAGTGTGAAATAATGATGCCTGGATTGTGAAATAATTATCTATTATATATATTTCATATTTATCTCTTTATTAAATGTATTTTTATAATTTCAGTTAATGTAAGCAAACTTAGCACCAATGTGAATGTGGAAAAAATCCTATTTAATAATAATACATATAGTGGACATGGCATCTGCCTGGTAAGCGGAACACTGTGGTTCGATTCCCATCCATGGACACTTTTATTTTTCCGTTTATCATTACTCTTCACAATTCATCTTTTCAAACTTCATCTCTAAGGTTAGAAATAATCGTTATTTATCCTTAAAAATAAATTTCTATTTTTCGTTTAAAAGAAACACAGGCGGGATAATTTTTAAATGTTGTTTTACAATATAATACATATAGTTAAAACATGTTATTGATATTGAATGACTTTTAGATATGTCTCAAAGATGAAGCAATATTCTTATATTAATTGATAGAACATTGTTAGAACCACCAACAAACACAAAACCAAAATCCAGAATGCTTCAAATAATTATCATTAGAAATAATTAATAACATTCCTATATAAATGCAAAAACTATCTACACCAATGGTAGCAGAGACAAGTTGGGACACAGTGGCAGTGGTTGTCTTATTAAAACCACAAATGGCATTGAAAATATAATTTAAAAAACTCAGATTTTTTGCTCAGTCTTCAGATTAGAGCTTATAGCCATCTTTGAAGCCATAAAATCCATCAGAAATACTAATTATCAAAATATCTGAATCATTACTGATAGTAGAAGTGCCATACAACACTTGAGTAACACAGTGGAACTTAGAGACAAAGTAAGCAGAAAGATAATTGGCTATCTCCAAGAACTCTCAAAAATTCATCTTCAATTGATACCCTCACATGTTGGCATTGAAGGTAATGAAGCTGCTGATGAGCTAGCAAAAAAAAAAAAAGACACAATAGAACCCTTGCCACAGAATAATAAACTTACTTTTAAAGAAATAGAGACAATAGCCAAAACAAAAATAAACAAGAACTGGAGGATCCCACCTAAGGCACAGCTGGTACAGTGGAGTAGACCCAGGAGGAGCTCTGAACCTCAGAAATAGACAGCATCAAACACTGACAACATTTAGAACAGGCCATCTCAAGACATTGAAGATAGAAAATAACAAAATCTACCCCACTTGCCCAAAATGTAGCTTGGCACCTTCAGCTCCAGAACACATTTTTGGGCTTGCATTAGATGCACTAAACAGGACCTTTGGGAGAGGCCGCTGCTTATCATTAAACAGCTCGAGAAGCATAAACTCATGGAATTGGTTTAATCTTTGCACAAGGGCATAAGAAGCAACAACAAAAAAGAAAAAAAAAAATCAAAAGTTTGACATGTCTCCACAGATAGATATTTTGAGGAATGAGATAAATTTTTAGAATATTTCTATTATTATAAACAATGTGACTTATTATTATATAGATGGAAATTTTGCCGGGAGGATATTGGTCTAAAGAGACAAAGGTCGCCTCTCCCGTCAAAATAGACGTCAAAACTAGACGCCATCTATTGACCGTTACCGCAAACTAGCGGTCTCGGGTCAGTGACAAAGCCACAACACGAGGTTTGGCAAACTGAAAAGCGTCCACCTAGAGACCTTGGTTTCGGGCTAATGGCCCTCATCAGTCTGGGGCGGACTTTATTCCATGAGATCCACACGGGATCTAATGAAATCTTGACAATCTGCCAAAGAGGTGTTTAGCTGGCAAAGTGGCTGGGCCAAATCTATGGCTAAAATATGGCAAAACATCTATTTTGACGGGAGAGGCGACCTTTGTCTCTTTAGATCAATATCCTCCCGGCAAAATTTCCTTTTATATTTTAGCCATAGATTTGGCCCAGCCACTTTGCCAGCTAAACACCTCTTTGGCAGATTGTCAAGATTCCAATAGATCCCGTGTGGATCTCATGAAATAAAGTCCGCCCCAGACTGATGAGGGCCATTAGCCCGAAACCATGGTCTTTAGATGGACGCTTTTCAGTTTGCCAAAGCTGGTGTTGTGGCTTTGTCACCGACCCGAGACCGCTAGTTTGCGGTGACGGTCAATAGATGGCGTCTAGTTTTGACGGGAGAGGCGACCTTTGTCTCTTTATTATTATATATTCTCTAAAAAATAACTTGAATAAATAAAGTGTGAGGGAGCTACATTAAAAAAATCATATTCGTAGTTGTGTATAGCAAAAGGAATATTCTATAGAAAACCTGGAGGGAAATGTATTAAGAAGTTAAGATAACTTACAGAAAGATGCACCTGTATGCAAAAGGGGCTCAGGAATTTGTTTACTAAATTTCCAGTCCACACATTAATTCTGAATTCCATGTTGATGTGGTGGTGGAACTTATCCCAAGTAGGCCATGATATTCATGGTGAGTATTAATTAACTGCTTTTACTGAAACTGGACCATACATATAGAAAGAGTTGGACTTTTGCAAGAGTCCAAGCTGGAATGCTGGTGCGGACTGACAACTACAAAAACGTGTTTCCAACAGTCTCTTTTTCTTTCCTTCATTTTAATGGAAATATATATTTTTTCATATCCCTAGTATTAGTGGTACAGACCATGATAATCATGGTGGGTAGAATTTGGTGACTGCTTTTTCTGTAAGTGCACCACATGTCTACACACATGAAAAGCAGTTCAACTTTGCACTTATAAATGTGCCAGAGCCCCGTTTGGTTACTTGCACTCACTGGTGGGGTTGGACTTTTGCAAGAATCGGGGGCCATTGGAGCATTTCTTTCCTGATTAGAAAAAAGTTCCTAATGTGGGATTCGATCCCAGGTCGTAGCGGTCGAAAACCAACGGTTTAGACCACCCTTACACCAACCCCCCATGGAAATAAATTACTCTCATTATGTAAAAATATTATTTTAGCAGACACAACAGAAATTACCACACGGCCACATATGTATATGGCTTCATTGATCGTATGACTGTAGTCTTAAATATAGATGGAAATTTATCCGGGAGGAAATTGATTTATAAAATTATTGGGCGCCTCTCCCATTAAAATAGATGCAAAAACAATGAGCAATATCTTGAACAGTCTTTTCAAACTAGGGGACTTAGGTAAGTGACAAAGCCACAACACCAGCTTTGGCAAATTGATAAGCATCCAACTGGAGACCATGGTTTCAGGCTAATAGCCCTCTTCTATCCAGGGCAGACCTTATTTCATTAGATCCACAAGGGTGAAATCTTCACAATCTGCCAGAGGTGTTCAGCTGGTAGAGTGGCTAGGCCAAATCTATGGCCAAAATATAGATGGAAGTTTTGCCGGGAGGAAATTGATCTATAAAAATAAAGGCTGCCTCTCCCATCAAAATAGATACCTTGTGAATTTCATGAAATTAAAGTCCACTCCTGGACTGAAGAGGGCCATTAGTCTGAAACCATTCGGATGGATGCTTCATAATTTGCCAATACTGGTGTTGTGGATTGTCACCAACCTGATTCCACTGGAATCTGTCAATAGATGGCACTTAGTTTTAGCATCTATTTTGACAGGAGAGGCAACTTTTATTTTTTTATATCTACTCTCAAAGTAATCTAAACATTGTTGGATTTGGGACATGTTCAGTTCTTCACAATAGGAATATTCAACACCTCACAAATGTAGGCATAAACAATGTCAAACTGTGCAAACTTTAATGAAGTGTTGATGGAATATTTGAACTGAGCTGATAAAGCCAAAAGAAATAAAAGGGGATTTTGCAAATGGCATCACAATATGTCATTTTTCAAAAATATCTTCAGATTCGACTAGAAATTAATCATACAATCTCACAAGGTCGAAATAAAATAGAATGCCTTACCACTTGCAAGTCCATTGTGCTGGGGCCTTTCAGGAATTCCTGTAGTTCCGACATGGCCAGACAGAGCCATTATTCATGGGTTCCAGATGAGGTTGAGTGCTGAAAAACATTTTTATAAAGTTTCGGTCCATGTTTTTTTTTTTTTTTTTGCTTATCCCTAGTACACGTGGTACAAGCCATGATAATCATGGTGGGTAGAAGGCGACTGCTTTTACTGTAAGTGCACCACATGTTTTTACACGTGAAAAGCAGTTCGACTTTGCACTTACAAATAAATATGCCAGAGCCCTATTTGGTTACTTGCACTCGCTGGTGGGGTTGGACTTTTGCAAGAATGGGCCATTGGGGAATTTTTTTTTAATCAGAAAAAAAGTGCCCAATGCGGGAATTGAACCCGGGTCGTAGCGGTCGAAAACCAACGGTTTATACCAGCCTTTCACCGACCCCCCTGTGGCCCATGTGGTGGAACTTAATCAGCTAATCAGAGACTTAATAAAGTGGTGACCATTTAAAAATTAAGCATATTTTATTGTATATAGTTATAAGGCAAAATATGCCATCAGTGTATAGAAATTGAAACTATAGTGGAATCTTTCCCCCAAAATCCTATCCTACAGCCTCATCATGGCGGGTGAGTGAAACATGTGGAACAGACAAAGTATGTCAGTAGCTTAACTCCTGGTAGGGCACCCCCTAATGTGGGAAGGTACAAATTGGCAGAATTTGTTCTCTAGAGAAGCGGATACATAGGGCATCTGAACTCCATGATAGAAGTGGCCCCATACTAGAGGCAAAGTCATACTGCTACTGAATAGTACTTCCAGGTCCTAGAACAAAAGCAGGTAAACCCTCCATTCCCTCTCCATGAAGGTTTCTTCTGTCTCAGCCTATGCTGCATCATCCATCGTCAGTCAAATCAGGCATGTGCTCAGAGCTTAGAAAGAGGGCTGTTTGAAAAGTATGTTAGTCTTTTCAACCACTAAGATCTCAATCATAAAGTTTAACATCAATGGGAATGCATCCCAAAGAACCAAAAGTAAACTTAAAGAGAAATCCTGAAAACAGCAGATCGTCACCAAGCTTAAATCATAGTTCTATAAGAAACAAAACAAAATTCATCACACAAACTGAAACTTAAAACTGCTACATCCTCAGAAAATATTGTCCCAAATTTTTTAGGGAATAAGCAACAACAACATAGTGGAATCTTACTATAACATCACTTTTGCTATAACCATGTGGTTATAAAGGAGGCTCTTATTACGAGGCCTACATGTATTTAGCATTTTTCAAATAAAAAAAAATAGATATTTTTTTATTATCCTTAGTACACGTGGTGCAGGCCATGATAATCATGGTGGGTAGAAGTTGGCGACTGCTTTTACTGTAAATGCACCACATGTCTACACATGTGGAAAGCAGTTCGACTTTTACACTTACAAATGCGCCAGAGCCCCATTTGGTTATACTTGCACTCGCTGGTGGGGTTGGACCTTTTCAAGAATCAGGGGCGATTGGAGATTTTTTTTTTTTTATTATTATAAAATAGTTTGGGGGGGGGGGGGGGTCCTAAACTGTTGGTTTCGACCGCTACGACCCGGGATTAAATCCTGAATTGGACACTATTTTTTTTTCTGATAAAAAAAAAATTTCTCCAATGGCCCCCGATTCTTGCAAAAGTCAAATCCCATCAGCGAGTGCAAGTAACCAAACGGGGCTCTGGCACATTTGTAAGTGCAAAGTCGAACTGCTTTTCACATGTATAGACATGTGGTGCATTTACAGTAAAAGCAGTCGCCTACTTCTGCCCACCATGATTTTCATGGCCTGTACCACATGTACTAGGGATTAAGAAAAAATAAAAATAAAATAGTTCCCAATGCGGGATTTAATCCCAGGTTGTAGCAGTAGAAAACCAACGGTTTAAACCAACCTTCCACCGACCCCCAAATAATTTCATAAATGAAGACAGTAGGTCATTGGGTGAAGGATACCTTTTATTGGTGGATAAGATGCAAGCTTTCAAGCATTGTGCTCTTTTACTGGCTAAAGTGCAGTATAAATAAGTTCGTGCAGGTTTTTTTTTTTTTTTAAATGATGCTTTATTGTGAAAAATTGGTTAGATATTCAATGTTCAAAGTATTGTCTGTCGCTAGCCACTACTTTTTCCCATCTTTCTGGCAATTGACGGATCCCATCATGGAAAAAGGCCGGCTCTTTGGCTGCTATCACTCTTCGATTCATTTTTTGACTTCATCGTAATTGGAGAAGTGCTGGTCAGCTAGCCCATGTTGCAATGATCGAAAGAGATAATTGGAAGGAGAAATGTCTGGGCTATAAGGCGGGTGAGGTAGAACTTCCCATTTGAGTGTTTCTAAGTACGTTTTAACAGGTTGCTGCCGAATGTGGCCGAGCATTATCATGTTGCAAAATAACTTTGTCGGGTCTATTGGTGTATTGCAGCCATTTTTCTTGCAATGTTCAGCTCAAATGCATCAATTTTATTCGGTAGACCTCTCCTGTGTTCCTTTCGTTTGGTTGTAGTAGCTCATAATATACCACTCCTAGCTGATCCCACCAAATACACAGCATTATCTTCTCGCCATTAGTATTCGGCTTGGCTGTTGATGATGAGGCATGGCCAGGGTATCCATATGTTTCCCGATGTTTTGGATTATCCTAATAATCCAACCCATTTTCATCACTGTTGAAATTGACAATAGCAGATGTTTCTACAATATTTGATATGCAGATATTTGCATAAGAGTTTTAGTATTATCTATGCTAATTGACATCTCTGCCCATATAGTGCGGCCTTGTTTGATTGTTCAGTAGGCTAGCAGTTAAGTGAATAGGGCAGGCCGGCGTGAGCTGCTTATGTACATATAGTTTGTTCTTTTGTCCTTCTTTTATGGTTTTATACCTTAAAGGATTTTTCTCTCCCTCTACGACTCCGTAAATATTTTTTCAACAATCACCAGTTACAATTCAATGCTGGTACCTGCAGCTCCAGAACACATTTTGGCTTGCATTAGATGCACTAAACAGGACCTTTGGGAGAGGCCGCTGCTCATCATAAAACAGCTCGAGGAGCATGAACTCATGGAATTCGTGTAATCTTTACACAAGGGGATAAGAAACAACAACAACAATTCAATGCAAAAACCCCTTTCTTTTTTGACATTGGAACAGTTGTTCACACATGAAAAAAAGGAGTTCGACTTCTCTTGGCTTTAGTTCGTACGGCACCCAATTTCCTACCTTTCAGATCATTCCCATTTCTTTTAAGCAAGGAAAAATGGCTTGTTGAGTGACTCTAAGTGTTTTTGCAAGTTCCTTTTGCATTTGTGTTGGAACTTCATCGAGTCTTGCCTCTAATTCTTCATCCTCAAACTTTGATGGCATTCCGGGTCTTTCTTAATCTTCCAAATCACAAAATTTCCTCTTTTAAAACCATGCAAACCACTTCTGACACGTTCGTCCAGCTATAGAGCATGGTCACCATAAACTTCCACTAAAATATGATGACTCTCAGCAGCTTTTTTCTTCATATTGAGGTAAAGAAGTAAAACTCCCCGCAAAAACACATCATTTGTCACAAAAGTTGATATTTTTGGAGCAAACAGAAACTAGGTTGTTTACACTTCAGAGAAATGACGTTTACTGAAAAAGGAAGCCTTATGATAATGTTTAAAAATAATGGTGTTGCCAGATGAAACAATGAAATAATAAACTAGTAGTGCTATCTTTATCAAAACGCACAAACTTATTTATATTCTCAATATTTTTAATTTGTTCTGAAATCTTGCCAGTATTGTTTCACTTTGAAAAGCTTTGATAATAGCTTTTATTTTTCTAGCAGCAACTCTTTTTTTTTAGAATACCTTTTTTTACTTATTTATTCATTTTGGAAGTCGATAAGGCACAATTTGGATTATAGATTATAAACACAAGGTAATAAGACCAAATCCAAATAAATAAATAGTGTGTGACGTTTCAGTAACAGCATTGTTACCATCATCAGATAAAAGTACTGACAAAAAGTACTTTTTCTGATGATGGCAACGCTGTTACAGAAACATCACACACTATTTATTTATTTAGATTTAGTCTTATTACCTTGTGTTTTGGAAGTCATTTACATTATTTTATATTTCAAATTTGACAAATGCAAAGATATTCTATTTAATGAAAAGTATAAGGTGTAAAAATTTCTATAATATATGGCAATAATAGAATGCAAATGTTTTTTTTTTTTTTGCTTATCCCTAGTACACGTGGTACAGGCCATGATAATCATGGTGGGTAGAAGGCGACTGCTTTTACTGTAAGTGCACGACATGTCTCACATGTGAAAAGCAGTTTGACTTTGCACTTACATATATGCCAGAGCCCCGTTTGGTTACTTGCACTCGCTGGTGGGGTTAGCAAATGTAAACAAACAATGCCACTAAATTTATTGATTTGAAATCGCAATCTGTAAGCTGAAACATGCACAAAATTTTTCTGTTTTGGAATCAATTAAATAAATTTTTAATTCTTTATAAGCCTGGTAAAATCTAATTATAATTTATTTATTTATTATTATTATTTTTTGCTTATCCCTAGTACATGTGCTACAGGCCATGATAATCATGGTGGGTAGAAGTAGGCGGCTGCTTTTTACTGTAAATGCACCACATGTCTACACATGTGAAAAGCAGTTCGACTTTGCACTTACAAATGTGCCAGAGCCCCGTTCGGTTACTTGCACTCGCTAGTGGGGTTGGACTTTTGCAAAAATTGGGGGCCATTGGAACATTTTTTATTTTGGGACTTAAAATTAGGTTAGTTATAGAGGTAGTTAGTTATTTTAAAATTCCCAAAGTTATATTATAATAATGGTTTTTCAATAGAATGGGATTACCTTAGGTTTGATATAAGGGAAGGTTCGATATAGCGAGATTTTATATAATGGATATTCAAGAAGACCGAATTGCATTGTAATGCCATTTTCAAATAACTTTATATTCAAAAAGGAAATTGATTACACGTCACAAAGTCAAGATTGGAGATGATTACCTTACCATGCAGATTTAATGTGAAGTCCAGTATATCTTAGACATGCAAGGAATTCCTGAGTCCCCACATGATTGGAGAGAGCCATCTTTCATGGATGCCAGGCCAGGTGGTGTTGAGTACTGAAAAATAGTTTTCTTGGATTAATACAAAAATGTCAAGAAAAATAATAAATTATCTATAGATATTGTAAGGGAAAAGCATAGCATCATTTTTTATAAATAAAATGTTTTTGAGTAAATATATCAGACCTCCAGGGAAAAGTATCTTTTCAAAAACTTTTTAATCTCTAGCTTTCAGGTGCGGACACACTTCTACAGGAGAAAACCCGGTACAAATGCAACATTTTTCCTGTAGAAGGGCGTTCGTGCCTGAAAGCTAGAGATTAAATAGTTTTTGAAAAGATTCTTTTCCCTGTATATGTAATACAAGGGATTATTTTATTGAAAAATGAAATGATAAGGCACAATTTGGATTATAGATTATACACACAAGGTAATAACACCAAATCCAAAAAAATAAATAGTGTGTGACGTTTCGGTAACAGCGTTACCATCTTCAGACAAAAGTACTGAATGAGATTAGATATAGATTCAGTACTTTTGTCTGAAGATGGTAACAACGCTGTTACCGAAACGTCACACACTATTTATTTATTTGGTCTTATTACCTTGTGTGAATTATGAAATGTTTGTGTTTGTTCCACATGGTTCAACAACATTTAACTATATAAATGAAATATAGGTCTTTAAGGAATCACTGCCATATGTTTGAGTTGGCTGATAATAGACAGATTGCATATTTATTTTCAAACAAAAACAAAGGTGAAGCCATTTATATTCTGTAATTGGCTGCAGGTATACCAGGATGTCATTATTTTTATCTATTGTTTAGATTTTTATTTTATAAAGTTTTATTATCACAATTAAATAGTAAAACTCTGCTAAAACGAACCTGGGATATATACTCTATAACAAAAAAATCGACGCACCAAGAAGCAGTTGTCCGATTTATATGAAAATATGTATACAAAGAGGTTTCGACCAAACATGCAAATGATTGAAATTTGGTGGCCGATTTATGCAAAGCAAGAGCTCCAGCGCATCTGAACTGCGCATCCAGCACGAGCATTCTAGACTCAATATTCGGCGCGGCACGAGCTGATTTTCAGAATTTCCGTTTAATATTTTAGCAGCACGCCTATATCTACTGTATCAATGCCTCGCCGAAAGATTCGTGCTCATTACGAACATATGTCAGAGTTTGAAACTGGTCGTGCCATTGGATTGAAAGAGGCTGGTTGGTCTAATCGACTAATCGCGCGACATCTGTGTCGAAGTGATGCGGGCTATTAGGCGAGGTTGCAAAAGTGGGTCAACAACGGAAGTATGCAACGTCAGGACGGCAACGGTCGACCAAGGGCAACAACAGAACGGGAGGACAGAGCAATTGTCAGAATGGCTGTCCGCAGCACCAGAATCCACGTTATCTACCATCCAACGTGTGACCGGCACACAAGTGTCCCAAAATGACCATCAACAGGCGACTGAGAGAGCGGAATCTAAGAGCTCGCCGACCGTTACGATGCCTACCCCTCACACCTGTGCACCGACAAGTCAGACTACAGTGGTGTCGAGAGCGATCAACTTGGAACTGCGTGATGGGTACGTATAGTCTTT
>CP092886.1:150835945-150898903 GCA_030710605.1 Cordylochernes scorpioides
AGTGGCAGATGTAAGAGTGTTAAATGATTTAGATCAGAAAACAATCGATGTTCAACTTCTGTAAAGTTCGGAAAGTCGTAGATAAAGTGAAGAGCAGTTTGTTCAGTTTCTCCGCAGGAACAATTTGGTGTTTCTGATAGACCTCTTTTATGTAAGTATTTCTGGAATTTTCCGTGTGATGTGACAAATTGAGTGACTATGAAATTTGGATGGAACTGTGTTGGAATTCCGTTTGGAAAAATAGTGCGAATTCGCAGAGATAGAATGGTGACCTATTATAATCAATATGTCGGCATTTTTAAAAAATGGATTGTTTTCTTGAACTCAAGATGTGAAACCGAAAGCTTGGGATGATTTTGTAAGACGGATATCAGGCATGTCTTCCCCCCCCCCCCTCTAAAAAATTTTGAATTTAAGACTGTTATTAAGTAATAATGGTCTTTAGTCATACTATAGAGAGTTTTATTAATAACCATGTAAGGTTAAAGCAGGTGTCAAATATGTATTACTTTAAGAGAGGGTCATGCTCTATATTAAGTGAGTAAATTTTCCATTTTGAAAAATATGAAAATATGCTTTATTGGCTTTAATCCCATTGATATACCCCATTTTATTGAAAACATGATATATTTTAAAATACACATTGAACAGAAAAATTAATTAAAATATAAGTTAATTAAATACACTCATTGACAAAGCTTAAGGAAGTGGAAAGTCTTTGATGTCACCAGTCGTCTGTTTTTTGAAGGAGGCAGGCAATTTTGTTCACACTTGATTATCTCTTGTGTCTTCAATAGAGGTCACTGTGTATCAAATATCTTTCAGAGTTATTGTCTGAATCCTGATATACATGCTAAAAGGTACAACTTCCTTACATTTTGTCTATGAGTGTAATGTTTATAAAAAGGTTTAAATGTAGAGAAGAAAAGGATCAGTATGTATGTCATACAGTATAATAATCATGAAAATAGTATAATTTAAGGAAATGGCATCATCTGATAGTGTAACTGAATGTTGAGAGATGATGGCTTTCTGAAATCTCTCTCGAATAATTATTAACTATCTCTTCACTTCTCAGAGTTGGCCTCTATACTATTAAACAGATAGTTTATATATTTTAAACAGACAGAAGAAAGCCATCAGTAACTTTTAGTCAGGAGGTGCCCTCTCATTATATATATATAAATGTTATATATAAAAAAGAGATTTTCTGCTTGATTTTGGTATCCATGAGTATTTTACGATATTGTTTTGCAGCCGTGGTTAAAATCTTGAACGTATAATAATAGAAATGTGAAGATTATAAATAGCTTTAATTGAGTTTATGGAATATAGAAAAACATAATTTGATAAAGTAATGCCTGGATTAAGGCGTAAGAATCTAAAAAATGAAAAACTTATTTACATAATGTACAAAAGGTTTGAGCCGGCCATCGGGATACAACAACAACGAATTTTTATAGGGCAAGCGTGACCTCTGGCGGTCGATTTATCAGAGAATTTGAATCTATGAAATATAATTTTAAATAAAATAATATTTTAATATAACATATATATACAAGTATAATATAAAAGCATATACTTGTATATTAGAAAAAAAATTCTAATTGTTTCGCGTCTTCACGCACTTCTGGCCATAACTACCCGTTTCATGATTTTTCAGGATGCCAGAATGACCAGTTTTTTTGGTCGTTAAGTATAGATTGCACCACGCTGACGAAGGCCAACAGCTCGAAACACATACGTGGTTAGCTTTTCTTGATTAATCAAGAATGGGTATTTGGCCAATTCTGGAATAATTAAAAATCAACGAATAGTTGATATTTATTTCGAGAGATGGCGCAAGCCATCAGCAACTTTTAGTTGTACGATAAGGAGATGCCCTTTTTTTTTTCTTAATATATATATGTCATAATATATGCTCTTCCAGGAATAATAAAGAAAACCTATAGTCAACCCAGAGAGAGACAGCAGCTAAAGTCCGGTCATTTGAGACACCAGCGACATTCCAGGGGGCGACCACAGGGGCGTTACTTGGAACCTCAGGACTAATTAAGACAGTTGAGGATTTTTTTTGTGTGCGATACGAACGGCCGGCCGCCTGGCGGTGCCGGGTCCGTCGCTCTCCATCTCTCTCTGGTTGCCTGGGTTCTTCCTCTACCAAATTGTGGTGTGATTATTTCTCTTTCCCCACATTATTATTATATTGCCACACATTGAAAGTCGACAGGATCTTATATCAGATATATATAACAAAAAAGGCATATCTTGACTGCTCACATGAGCATTTTTAGATGGCTGAGCGCCATCTAGTGGAACAAAAATCAAATAAACGTTTATTTAACATATTTATATATTTAATGGTGCTCTGCCATCTAAAATGATCATGTGAGCAGACAGGATATGGCTTTTTTATTTTTTATATCAACACCTAACTTCTTTTATATATTTTTTTCTTATTTTTTTTCACACACATATATTGGGGGGTAATGAAATACCATTTGAATCATAACTATTGTTTACTAGTGAAAATAAAAAGGTTAGCGCTCTAAAAAGTTTACTTTTATTCATAGATAATACACTAAAATTTGTTCATTTTTGAATATCTTGGTAATTTTCTCACAAATTGCTTTATCTAGATTTCTTTTAAATTGTCGGCTTAATTATCCCAACAGTCAAATGAAAAAGTATTGATTTGGTCGTTTAAATTGGCGAAACCGTTGAAGGGTTTGCCTTCCAATTTTTTTCTTTATACAAAGAACTATATATATATACTATATAATAAAATTGTGTTTTTGAGTAGCTCGTGAATCAGGTTCAATTTTTATCATCTAATTATGGAAAGAACTACGTGCGTTTACAATTTTTATTACCTTTATATATATTTTTACAGAATATTTATTATTATATTCACATAATATTAATGTTGATACTTTTTAACTTAAAAATTCCAAAGGGTTTGTCTTTTTTAGTATTTAACGTGAAAATATTGGTATATAAAGAAAATCACACAGAGTAAATTTATATTTCTTTTATTTAATCAGCAGAAAATCAAAATATCACCATAATAATCATATCATCCTTGCACATTACACGAAGATTATATACAATCTAACAAATATATATTCATACAAATAGAAATATATATATAATATTATCCAGCCTGGGGGCATACGATCAACGTGTGTATGTACAGTGGAAAGGGGGACAAGGGTCTAGATAGATTTCACAGGCAGACGAAACCAACTTGTGTAAAAATGAAAAAGACTAGAAAAACGTACACACAGAGCTCACAGCAAACATCAATTAGGTGCTTCCTTTTATACGAAAGCAAATAAACACAGCATTACCATCTCAAACTCGTTTAATTCAATTAGGAATTTAATTAAGGAAATTTAATGTGCCTTTGCTGTGAGCATCCAAATGAGCAATGGAAGAAAAGGGAATTGAGCAAGGCTTTTTCCTTATTTTAAAGATCACAGATATGTGGCCCTGCTTGGGGAAATAACAAAAACCCCACGTACGATGAGCCATATAATGATAGCGATGAAGGGGGAAACAAAAAGCCGGTAATGGACATTACATGTATATACACATATATAGCTTGTATATATATTAAAATATTGATACTTCTAGTCCAAAGTCTTCATAATTATCCATTATCATCAGCATCTTCTCAGAAGTGTTGACACAGTGAGACAATGCAAGGTGCACAGCTATATTTATAGAAAATGCACATTCAGCAACACATATACAGCTTTTGAAATTAAATCATTCGACTCATTTACAGAGTATAATGTACACACACACACGCAACATACACACGTTTTGTTGGGGAATATAGCTCTTTTTCCATATGAGATCCACGAATATTTCAGAAGAATCCAACTTGATTAAAAAACTTGGCATTTTTACTTCCAACCTTAAGAGATTAAAAATAAAACAAATTATATAATACTAAGATCACACAAATAGAAATATGAAAGAAAATAATATAAATACTATAAATGCCAAAAAATACATTTAAATGAATTTAGAGGTTATAAAATATATCGAATTTGAATTCAATGATTGTGTTTTATTATTACTGATGGCAGTTCAGACGGAAGCTCTAGTTTTTTTATTTGGCTACAGGGTCTGGTCAAGTGTCATTTCCAAAAGACGAAAATATCAAAAATATTTTGGTAGTACCATTTTAAAATTGGTATATCTAAGCTCTTTATACATATGTACTGAAGACATATTGCTGTGGTTTATTCACACAATAGTTTAGAATAGAAAATCATGATATGACCAATTTTAAAGCTATTTTATGGTAAATAACTTTAAAAACCTTCATACACAATAAATGTAAGACACTATCATAGAAAATGTAAAGTATTTAAAATTCGTTATAGTTCATTTGAATGAGTACAATCTTCAATACAAAACACACTCACACGTGTGATATTCTTATTTAGTTTCGAAAATGAACAAAATTCGCCAGTTTTTAAAATAAGATGTCTTGGTGCTATTATTTCTTGGCAAGCATTAATGAAATGAGGTCTAGCTATCGTTCTCTTGCCTAGTTAAGATAATCGGCTCGATTTAAGATGCTAAATTTAGTATAAAATATAGTGTGTATACTAACTAACAGCTAGTTTTGAGCGATAAAAAAGCAATCTCTCCCCATTTCTAAAAAAAAACACAAATATAAAAATGGGAGATCAGAATAAATTTGAAGCCTAAAGACACATACAAAACATTCGTTTTTTTAAGAATCAAATTGATATTTCCGTCTTTTGGTAATTAATACTGGCTGTCTAATATCTTAGACAAGTCACTTGTTCATCCATATGGCTATTTTCTTTTTGAGCATGATTCAAATAGTAAATATTGCATGATTGGAGAAACGCAGCACCCCCGCATGTATTTTAATTAACAACACGAGATTAAAGAAATAGTATTAACTGAAATTTTAAATGCATAACAATATTAGCATACTACTTTTATAGTTTATCATTTATAAATATGTTTTCCTCAATTATTATAATAATTTATTTATGTCAATAGATATATCTGTATGTGTTTTCTCTACCGCAAAGAAAGCGAATTGAACTATTATGGTTTCTCTGTGTAAAGTTAATTATTTTAATTCGTGTTTCCATATTTCAGTTAAATTAAAATTTATAGGTTATTTTATTATTTAAATATATATTTTGGGGGCTATTAATACTATCTTCCATTAATACTATTTGGTGTCCTTTCTAAGAAAACATATTGTTATAAAAAATAGTATAGATAAGCTTTCCTCATAGTAACTCAAATGCAAGATCATATAGCTCGTGTTGCGTTAGAAAACTTCTAGAAATTCTACAAAGCAGCGGGTGGGCAGCCCGGGTAAAATTACTAAATTCACAACGATCTATACAAGACAAAAGGCAGTGAAAATAAAGGTATCTATAATATATATATTCACATATATATATATATATAGCGCAACGAATGTCAATAATAATTAGCTTTACTTTTCTACCATCTCAAAAACGGCAGTTTATTCCTTATTAGTCCAAAAAGAGAGAAAAGCAAACCAATTATTATCACCATTCGTTTCAAAAGAAAAAAATATCAGGAATAAATTTAGATACAAGAGCAAAAATGTGTAAATTTGGTGCTTGTACACGAAGGCATTTTAAAAAAATATACATTGATAGAGTTATTAAAATATTGCGCATTTCACCACATATTTTAAGAAACTTTATGTAAAGAATGTTATTTTTTTAAATTGGAAATTATGCACATAGATGTACGAAATATTTAAAGAATATCGTTGATAATCTGGCATTTCTTTGAAATAGGCCAAAATGGTTTTTATAGCTTGAAACGATGTATGTAAAAACTGGAATAAATTTTCAAAAATTATTCTTTTAAAAATTATTGCTATATATTGATATATTTGTACTAAACCTAGAGAGAGAGATAGAGAGAGAAGAAGAGAGAAAATGGTCGTTATATCAAAATTATTTTGTAAAAAGTTGTATTTACTGAACCTTGTACTTTAAAATGAATATGAGTATAGTCGATTCCTTAGCCAGTAATCTAAATATCGATGCTAACTATAAGCAGTACAAATATTTTCCCAAACTTTGGAAAAATAACGAATATATAGTTTTTTTATTAGAGTTCTATCTAGGCGAAAAATATTTTGTATGATAAATATAGTACATAATTGTTGTTTAAGTATATGTAATGAAGGTGAGAAATAGTGTATTACAAAACGCTGTATCCCAAAGTACAAAAGTTGCATCATCCAACCGGGCGCCCACCCGCTGTGATATGTCTGACCAGACCCCGAGCTGCGCACTCAGTCCCGCTTGGACTTGGAGCCCAGCAGGGTGAGGAAGGAGACCCGCGTTGCCCGCCGTGGTTCACTGGCGGCCCGACGCGGGCCTATCCCTAGTTGTCATATGTTCGGGTCCGAGGCACTCTGACCACCTTTGGGGGGCAGTCCAAGGGAGTCGCCGTAGCCCTCCTCCCCCGCCTCCGCCCACGGGTACCCGGCTGCTCCAACGCGGGCCCGGTCGCTGCCACCGCTGATCTCAATGTTGTGCTGCAACAATCCACACACATTTATTCCTCAAATAGCTGAATATTTAGACATGATGCATTACCTCGTCAAATGTTATAAGAAATTCAACTATATTTTTGACACGTATGTATCTTTTTAAACAATTTTTACTGCCCTTACTACAATGATGAAATAATGGGAAGACCTCTCATGCAGTAAGGACATTAGAAAATTAATATATATTTTATTTTAAAAAAGAAACCTACGCGTCAAAAAATAGTTTACATTTATCATATACATATTTGCATCTGACGAGAGAGAATCCCACTGGGAGGTCGTCTGGAATGAAGTCGGACAGCCATCCGTGAATATCAGAGTTCTCCCCGACATGCATTATTGAAATGCCTAGGAATTTGCTCAGAAGAAGCCTATCGTTAAGTGGGAGCCGAAAAGGCAATTTCTTCCTCTGACATCAGGATAAAATCACACTTATTATAACCTCTTAATTTTCTCTCACATATGAGGTCTTGGAATGAGTCAGGTCCAGACTATCAAAGAGCTCCTCTTTCTGTTGCTTTGTGGTTTGAGGAGACTGACTATTATATAATTTGGGGATTGAAGATGGCTCCGCCTTGGCCTGGTCCTTGGCAGGGGCTGCTGTTGGTGCAGTAGTGGTCGAGGAAGGCGCTGGTAGAAACGGTAACGGGCCGGATTCGGCACCGGAGCAGAAGGCTAGGCGGCTAGAGTCCCCTGGAGAAGGACGGAACGGTTCGCTGAGGGCGAAGACGCGACAGGGCTGGAAGGTGTCAAGGGTATCTGTATGAAGGTGCCAGAAACCCCCCTCAGCCGATGCAGGCACTGTGGATATTTGGGAGAGCGTGGGCTGAGAGGATGGAGACATCGACCCCGGTTCCTTACTGCTTTCCTTAAGATAGGCAGGACGATTCCCGTGGGTTTCCAAGGGGCAGGAGGCTCGTCGATGTCCCTGGCGGTGACATTTGCTACACCTTAAGTCGTAGGTAATGTAGGCGGGTGTAGATTCTCTTTTGGAGATGATCACCAGCTTGGCATGAAGCTGGTGGAATTTCCGTTCTATATTCAAAAGGACGAAGGCTTCTATGTACGGTCTCACGGTTAAGATGATGTCATCCTCCTTCACCGCGATAGGCAAGTTCCCGATTACAATTTTCTCTGCCTTTTTCTTGTACGGGAATGCCCTTAAGAAGGCATTGTTGATGGTGAGCCCTTCATCAACCAGGCTCTCTGCCTTCTAAATGCTGACAAGGCCGACTAAAACATGGTCGGACATTTTAATCAGCTGGTAGACGGAATCCTTCCTCAGCATCTTCTTCAACGCCTTCATGTAATGCACGGGATGGAAGTTCGCTCACCATTCGACCTAACAGCACTGGTCGAATGATGCTGCCGCCGATCTGGACATTTTCAGCATCTACTGCTCTCTGGTGTACTTGACGAAGGTCACGGAATCCTTGTGGTCCATCGTGCCTGTCCAGTTGACTTTGGACTTCTGGCATCCGATTTCGCGATCTTGGTTTTCTGACTTTGAGCGTCAGATCCTTTCCTATTTTTCTGGTTTACAGGGATGAAAGGTGCTGAGTTCTTCTCTTGTTCCGCTGCTTCTACTTGATCCGCCAAATTTTAACTTGTTTTTTCGCGGCCTTATTAACGCCAATAACGCCACAGAAACGGCTCATTTTTTACACGCTCAAAAGGAAATATACATATTCTTCTATAGTCGGACTAATTAGCATATTTTCGGGTCTAAATTATGACATAAATCTATATGGTTTCAAAATTTCATTCGAATAGGTGAAGTATTGTGGAAACGTATGCGGAACAAATGATCACACAAAACCACCCACCTTCCCAATCAAACCCACAAGCTTCTATTCTGTATTTATATCGATTTTAAAGGGTTACAATAAATACAATACAAATAGGTTATAAAATACCACATACGGTATAATATATTAAATACATTTATTTTTCATATATTAATGGATTTTATACACGAATTTCTCAGAATAAACTTGTTTTACAACACACCAGCAGCACATAGGTTGCTGAAATTTCAATACAGCATTTGGATAGAGATGGGTAGGGAGGCTAGTCGTTGTATTGAAAAATCATATATTTGAAATCCAAAATCTATATATATAAAAATGAATGTTTGTATGTTTGTTTGTATGTCCGGTATACAAATTCGCAGTAGTTTACTAATTCAAACCAAAATTTCCATACATAGATAAAAAAAAAATAAGGGGAAGACGATAGGCTATTTAAAAAATATATAAATCAATTATTAAAACTATATATTTTTAGTCAGAAAATGATGATGACGATATTGCTGTATCATGTTTGATTATCAGATACAAAATTATATCGGGAAAAATTCCAAAAAGCAGAGACCACTGGTGAAACCAGTTCATTATTTTCTACGCAGGAAAAAGTTCTAACAGAAAAACATTCATTCGAGCAGAAAACAAAAGCCAGATCATCTTTCTATAAAAATATCGCTTCTCAGACACAAAGTTTGGAGCGGGACGTTTCACAAGAGTGACATCCACGGCGCCAATTTATAATTGTAACGAATAGTATTTGAATAAAAACATTTAATCGGGTAAAACCCGGGCGTTGACCGGGTCATTCGGCTAGTATATTATATATTGTTAAAATAGAGCAATCCATATTTAAATCATTAGATAATAAAAATACATATATTGGATTGAAAATAAGATTTATTTGCCAAAATATGCCTTTTTATTATCTAATATATATATATATGCTTGCCCTTTGGAATATTCATTCATATACTATGGTTTCTCAATATTGAGATATTAACAAACTGTATAAAACACGGTATTTCTCCTAAACAACACCCAGGTATATGTGATAGCTTACCTTTGACGCACAGGTTATACAGTGGGTAACCACCTTGTTGATAGAAGCCGTCAGCTTCTTCGCTTCTTTCAATACGTTATCAACCTGTCATACACAATATAGTTATTAATACAATCACGCACTTTTTTCACGATATTATAATATATGTCATGAAAAAGTGTTTAATTATTGTATACTTGCAGCTGGGATAATATAACAGATGCTACAAACATGTTCTTAATTATTGTATACTTGCAGCTGAGATAATATAACAGATGATACAAACATGTGCTGTTAATTACTGTATACTTGAAGCTGGGATAATATAACAGATGATACAAACATGTTCTTAATTATTGTATACTTGCAGCTGAGATAATATAACAGATGATACAAACATGTGCTTTTAATTATTGTATACTTGCAGCTTGGATAATATAACGGATGATACAAACATGTTCTTAATTATTGTATACTTGCAGCTGGGATAATATAACGAATGATACTAAACTGTCCTTAATTATTGTATACTTGCAGCTGGAATAATATAACAGATGCTACAAACATGTTCTTAATTATTGTATACTTGCAGCTGAGATAATATAACAGATGATACAAACATGTGCTTTTAATTACTGTATACTTGAAGCTGGGATAATATAACAGATGATACAAACATGTTCTTAATTATTGTATACTTGCAGCTGAGATAATATAACAGATGATACAAACATGTGCTGTTTATTATTGTATACTTGCAGCTTGGATAATATAACGGATGATACAAACATGTTCTTAATCATTGTATACTTGCAGCTGGGATAATATAACGAATGATACTAAACTGTCCTTAATTATTGTATACTTGCAGCTGGAATAATATAACGGATGATACTAAACTGTGCTTAATTATTGTATACTTGCAGCTGGGATAATATAACGGATGATACTAAACTGTGCTTAATTATTGTATACTTGAATCTGGGATAATATAAAGGATGATACTAAACTGTGCTTAATTATTGTATACTTGCAGCTGGAATAATATAATGGATGATGCTAACTGTGCTTAATTATTGTATACTTGCAGCTGGAATAAAATAACGGATGATACTAAACTGTGCTTAATTATTGTATACTTGCAGCTGGGATAATATAATGGATGATACTAAACTGTGCTTAATTATTGTATACTTGCAGCTGGGATAATATAACGGATGATACTAAACTGTGTTTAATTATTGTATACTTGCAGCTGGGATAATATAACAAACACACACACACACACACTCGGGCGTGCGGCCACGCTTTCGCGAGCTCCGCCGTTTTCGCCTTTTGAGTGCGTGTAAAGGGCGCTTAGTCTGGCAAGTGTGATATTGGCAGAAAGCCCAGGATGTGCTGAAAAAGTGCCTGAAAGGCCCAGCATCCTGCTACCAACAGGCGAGGAATTATCGCTTAAAGACATAAATATGAAGAAAATAATTGAAATTTCTTCTGAAAATCAAAAGTATGCAAATTCGCCGGCAGGCGACATGCATGTAAATCCGGCCGCCGCGCGTGGTGACGTCACGGCTCCGAAGACTGCTGCTACGACCAGCGCAACTCCAGCCAGCCCGGCCTCGCTCAACTGGGCCGACAGCGAGATGGCGGAGGTGGACGC
The DNA here is from genome assembly GCA_030710605.1 of Cordylochernes scorpioides. Lineage (NCBI taxonomy): Eukaryota > Metazoa > Arthropoda > Arachnida > Pseudoscorpiones > Chernetidae > Cordylochernes > Cordylochernes scorpioides. Next base: position 150,847,054 of record CP092886.1, read on the forward strand.
TGACGAAGGCTACACCGTCGTGAAGAGCAAGAAAAGGCGCCGTGTCTCACCGTCACCTGACCACGCCGCTAAGCAGCCAAGCAGGCCTGCTGAGAAGCGCGGCTCCCAGCAGCAGAAGCGACCTACAGGGCCGAGGTCAATGCCGCCCCAGGAAATCAAGGCGACGCGCGCCAACATCGCCGACGCCAAGGCGAGGCAGAACTCTACCAACCACGAGAACTACATCTTCGTGGAGCTGTGCCCTGACATCCCGGACTACTACTACCTCCAGGCAATAGGCAACCTGGTCGGAGGGCCAAGGAAAATAACCCAATTCAACAGGATGAACGGCCACTACGTCGTGGGCCTCGCGGGCAAGGACCTTGCGAGCCGTCTGGTGGAGGTGGGCCTGGACATCGAGGGCACCCACCTGAAGGTCTTCCCCTACCGAAAAAGGGCAGAGCGCATCATCATCGCTAATCTGCCCGGCTTAGTCGAGGACGGCACCATCGTGGAGGCCCTGCGCAACTTCGGCACCGTGACCTCCATCGCCCCCATCATGATCGAGATGGGGGAATACACCTTCAACGACGGCCGCCGGGAGGCGTTCATCCTGCTCCGCCAGGGCGTGAGGCTGGAGACGCTGCCCACCCGACTGACCATCAGGTCCAAAGGAGACACCCTGTCAGCCTTCCTCTCCTTTGGAATAAAGTGTTCCAAGTGCGGCAAGCAGGGCCACCGCAGAGCAAACTGCCCATCGCTCGCCAGGCAGAACAGCAGCCCCAGGCAAGCAGCGCCTCCCACCGACGCTAGGCCCCTCCCCCTCCTTCTCCTCCTCCTCAGCAGCCAAGGAGGCCGACACCTGCGCCCGCAACACCGGCGTCCCCTGTCCAACCGGCGAAGACTTCAACTGAGGCTCCAGTGACCCCCTCGGCGCCCCATCCTGCCGAACCGAGGGATCTTGCCCAGCCCGCCCCTGTCGCCCTCCCTGCTCCTCTGGCTGCCCCGCGGTCCCCCGAGCCCGAGACCTTTCCGCTCGACATGAGATGTCGGAGGAGGAGCTGACCTCAACTCCCTCCGCGTCTCCCCGGGGAAAACCCGCACTCGTCCAGCTGCAGGAGCACCTCAAGCAGTCCCCCAACCTCTCCATCGACTGGGACGGGCTGCCCGGTATAGACCGCGAGGACGCACAGCGGCTACTCACCTCTAAAAGAAAAATGGAGAAGCGAGTGCCCTCGCTGTCAAAAGCACAGGTCGCCGCCCTCGACCAGGTGGCCGAAACCATCAAGGCCTCGATCCCAGACTCCAACCACACCATCCGCAAGACCCTCCAGAAGACCAAGGGGGTGCTTAAGGGACGGAAACAATGAGCTACCGTCTCGCCAGCATCAACGCGCGAGGGCTCGCCACTCGGGGGAGGAGCCTTGCCCTTTGTCATCTCCTCAGGCAACAACACGTGGACATCGCGTTTGTCCAGGAGACAAACGCATTTCATCTCGGCAGCGGCCAAGACCTCTGCCTCGGCTACAACGCTGTTATATTGGCCCATCCCGTAGCCATCTCGGGATCCGGACTCGCCTGCGTCTTCGGGCCAGGCGTAGCCGTGCTGCAACAGCGCATCCTGTGGCCGGGCCACATCGCCTTGGCAACCATAGATGTCCGCGGCGAGGAGATGACGGCCATCGCCGTTCATCTGGCGCATGAACCCCGGGAGAGAAACCGGCAACTGGAGCTCCTGGCGGCGACAGCTGCACAGGAGGAGGAGGGGGCCTGCTGGATCATCGGCGATTTTAACATCAGGGATCGGGGCCCCTCGTCATCATCATCGTCGGATGCCCTCGCCGCTCTTCTGGACCTGGCCGCGCTGGTCGACGTGGCCACCCAGTTCGACGCCGCCCACCTGCCCACCAGAGTCGCCATGCACGGCGACCAAGTCGAATCCAACCGCCTGGACCGTATCCTCGTCCCTGCTGGAGTCCTGGATCGCGTGTCCATCTACGCGACCAGCCACTACCACCTCTCGGACCACCGCCTCGTGCTGCTCCAGGTGGGCCCGCCCACCACCGCCGTCTCCTCCCCCACCCAGCCTCGCTTGGCCGCGATGCTCCGCTCGGGCCTCGTTCTCGAACATCTGGCTGGTTACATCCGGGAGCTCGAGGAAGACACGGCGCACGATGACGACGACGGGACCATCTGGGATAGGTGGACCACCATCAAGGCGGGACTGCTGGCGGAGGCCAGATCCCTGCACGATCCGCGCCACGCTGCCAGCGATAGCTACGTCTACAGGGCGAGACGTTACATCGCGGCGCAGCTCGAGGCCTCCTCCATCCGGGCCGACTACCCTTCGCTGCCGGACCTAGCACGCGCCATCCGCCTCCGACGCCCGGTCAGCGTCATCAGGGACGAGCAGGATAACATCATCGAGGGCCCCGAGCTTCGGCGGAGGGCGTTCGCGACCTTCCAGTCCCGCTTCGCCCGTCCCACCAGCGATCCAGCTGCGGGAGCTGCCTTCCTCGCCAGCAGCGCGCCCACCACCACCCGCGAGCTGAGTGAGGAGGACCCGCTCCACCGGCCGGACATCAGCCCCAGCGAGATCGCCAACGCCATCGAGCACCTCCCTCGCGGAAAGGCCCCCGGCTGGGACGGCTTGCCGTGCGAGCTCCTCGTCGCCTTCAGCGAGGACTTCTTCGCGGAAGCTCTGGCCCGGGTGTTCGCGGCATCACGGCTTCGCGGTGCCCTGCCTCCGTCGACGCGGCGCAGCTCCATCTGCCTCGTGCCCAAGGCCCGCGGAGGTCGCGGCCTTGACGGATACAGGCCCGTCGCGCTGCCCTCGGCCGACTACAGGGTCCTGGCCGCCATCCTTCACCGGCGCCTCAAGCCCCACCTGCGGACCCTTGTGCCGGAATGCCAGACGTACGCCGTCCCCGGGAGGTCCCCGTCATGGAACATCGCCATGGTGACGGACGCCGTCGAGGAGGCCACCGCCCTGGGCTCGCCGCTGGCCGTCATGGGCGTAGACCTGGAGTCCGCCTTTGACTCACTAGACCGCGGCTTCTTGGAGTCCCTGCTAACGTCCCTCCGCCTCCCTCCGGCCTTCAGGGCCTGGATTAACATCCTCTACGCCGGGGCGGACGCCACCATCCGGGCCGGAGGCTTCTACACCACCGCCTTCCCCCTCCTCAACGGCCTAAGACAGGGTTGCGCCGTGAGTGCCGCACTCTTCAGCATCGCCACGGGGCCGCTACTACGTCGCCTGGAGTTGACCCTCGGCGTGGGCAATGTCACCGCCTACGCCGACGACATCGTCCTCCTGTTCCATCGCGACGAGGACTTCGAGCGGGTGGCGACTGTCTTCGAAGACTATAAGCAGGCCTCCGGAGTTGGCGTGAACCTCCGGAAGAGCGCTGGCCTCTGGTGCGGCGCCTGGCGCAACCGCGGCGACTCCCCTCTCGTTGCCTCCTGGTCGACCACCTCCATCAGGATCCTCGGGCTCGACATCGCCCCCAGGAGCACCGTCGCCCACCGGGAGCAGCATCTCCTGGCCCTCCTGGAGACTGCCTGCCGCAGATGGACGCCCTTCACCCGCGGCCTCTCCCTCGTCGGGCGAGCAAGAGCGGCGAACACGCTGGTGGGCTCTGTCATCCAGCACCACCTGCATGGCTACCTACCATCACCCCCGACCATCGCCAAGCTGCAGGCCCGACTGGCGAGATTCGTCTGGGGACAGGACCACACGGCGTGGCTTCCCGCCGATGTCATGGCGAGGCCAATTGTCATCGGAGGCCTCGGCCTCCTCGACCTCGCGACCCAGCTCCAGCTCGCCTGCCTCAAGGGGGTGCAGGTCGCGCTCCGCGGGGGCAGAAATGCCTTCAGCTGGCTGGTCGGCGGCAACAGCGGGGAAGCCTGGATCCACCCTCCACCGGACGGCACCCGTCTCCAGCCCCGCCGTCTCCGGTTGCTGAAGCTATGGGAGGAGGCCTCCAACATCCTGGGCCTCAACCACCGGGCGGTCCCCACGGCTCAGCTGCTGGACCTCCCCATCATCGGCGGCTGCCGGTTCCTCCGCCCTCCCAACCTCCTGGCCCCCGCCCGCTGGAGCGGAGCCCGAGTCCGGGACCTCATCGAGGAGGAACACCTCATCGCCCGCCCTACGCGCTCGGCCCTGGCTGACGCCGCGGCCCTGGGCGCCTTCTGTCGGAGGCTGACCTCCGAGAACGCCGTGGGCTTCGGGGCGGAGTCTACGCCCTCATCTAGCTCCTTAGCTGCGGCCGTGGTGCTGCGGGGGACGGCTACGCCGTTCCTCAACGGCCTCACGACCCGCTCAGCCCGACGTGCCCTGGATCGTCCGCGCCTCGCCGCCACGCCCATCTCCAGATTCCTGGCGAGATGGACGCCCACCATCAATCCACCATCCAGGATCGACTGGGCCTCGCTGCGGCGCTGCGCCTACTCGGGCCACGAGGCCGACGCGGCCCTCAAGTTGGCCCTCCACGCCCTGCCCCATCCGGCCCATCCTGCCTCGGTCGGCCCCTCTTGTCCTGCCTGCGGGTCCATCGACCGCTCCCTCGGCCACCGTTACTGGTGCTGCCGTTCCATCAGGCCTCTCATCAGAGAGGCCTTCAACATCATAGGGCGGCCCCCTGACCTGCAGGCTTAGATCTTCGGCGGGTCCGGCCTTGAGGACGACGTCCTTTCCATCCTGGCGTCGGCAAAGTTGCGAATCTATCGCTACTTTGTCCAGGTTGGGCTCGGAGAAGCGGTGGAGGACCCGCTCATCGCCTGGTCCAGGACCCTCCAGCGCCGAGGTCTCCTACCTTTGTCCCTCTTGTAAATTTGTTTCATTTATGTATATATTTAATTTTCTATGTATATATTTTCTTCTCTTTCTATCTCTCTCATGTGAGATGTAATATTGTCTAAGATGACAATAAATAATTTTAATTGTCAAAAATTGTCACACACACACACACACGGATGATACTAAACTGTGATTAATTATTGTATACTTGCAGCTGGGATAATATAACGGATGATACTAAACTGTGCTTAATTATTGTATACTTGCAGCTGGGATAATATAACACACACACGGATGATACTAAACTGTGCTTAATTATTGTATACTTGCAGCTGGGATAATATAACACACACACGGATGATACTAAACTGTGCTTAATTATTGTATACTTGCAGCTGGGATAATATGACACACACACACGGATGATACTAAACTGTGATTAATTATTGTATACTTGCAGCTGGGATAATATAACGGATGATACTAAACTGTGCATACTTATTGTATACTTGCAGCTGGGATAATATAACGGATGATACTAAACTGTGCTTAATTATTGTATACTTGTAGCTGGAATAATATGACGGATGATACTAAACTGTGCTCAATTATTGTATACTTGCAGCTGGAATAATATAACGATTGAAACAAAACTATGTTTAATTACAGTACATTCTCATGAATCTGAGATAATTGAACAGATGATAGAAACAATATTAGAAAAATCATACTTGCAGCCGAAATGTTCAAAAGATGATACAAAGAAAAATTCATTCAGATTATATACGTATCGTATACTTGCTCGTATACTTGCTTCTGGGATAATAAAACAGACGATGCAAATAAGACAATGTTTGATTAGATAAAAGTTACAGCTATATTAGTGAAATGATTTGATTTTGAAAGACATGTTTCTTTTTATTTTACTTTAGAACCAAGTATCATACAATTCTTAGCCTCCTTTTACAATTTCAGATTCTTTTTCGATTTTAAGCGGTTTTAAATATTCCAATTTTTACTGTTGCAGTTATTGGTAGTTTCCACATTTCTGTTAGCCATTAAGAGATACGTTCTATATCTAAAGTAAAAATATTGAACGAATTTCTCCTTAGATTCTCCTCAATGAACGGTCTCAAAAGTCTTTAAAACGTGCATTTAATTATTGATCTCCCACAATGATGATAATTTTAATTTATAAACTAGTATAGAATCAACATTGAAGCTCGTAAAGCTAATCACATCGCTCGGTCCAAGTTACTATGGGAGCACAGAAGGATTTGTTAGAAAGAGAGTGAAATCACCTTTGTAAATGTGGCTGCCTTGCCCACCGTGGGGTACTTGACAGTGAATTGAAGCTGCTGTACGAAGGTGGGGACCGTGTCCAGACTTTCTAGCAGCTCCTTCTTCTGTGGCCCTCCCGGCACCTGCGGCGGCCTGGTGAGACATTCCAGGAGCCCAACTGCTCAGTTCTTACCTGGTAGGAAAAATGGCGGACGACTTTGTAAAATTTATTGGCCTCTTCCGCTAGGAACTCCGCTTGAGTAAAAAGTTCCTGCGAATCAATATTGAATAAGGATTAATACAATAAATGCCATATTTATGATGGGAGAAACCATAATTGATAATTCACAATAAGTAATCTCTCGCTAGAGAAAGGATAAAGTTCATATAAAAATTGATATATAATAAATAATTCTATAGATAAATACTCAATTTTAAAATTGAGTAAAGAAGCTTCTATTGTGAATCATATATAGGACCTCTGTTCGAAAGATTGCATCAGCAGTTTAATGTTCAATATATAGAGCGATGGGCATTAGAGTATTTCCAACAATAATTTATAATTCAAGAGAAAGAATCTTCAGAAAATCTATTATATATAGTAACTCACATTTCAGCAGCACGTCTCCTTATTGAAATTTATGAAATTTTAAGATTTCGAGTTATAATAGAACAGTAATATTAATGGAGAGAAAGTTCGAAATTTTATAAAGATTATAATAAAGAAACGTTTTGCGGAGAACACGAGTTTACTATACGGAATTACATTTATTGCAAAGAATTTTACTTTGTATATCTGAAAGGGATAAAGTCTGCTACATTATATAAATTCGTAAACGTCCCAAGAAAACAATATTTTTCATGCTCAGGCAAAGCGCACTATTTATTGTTGTTGTTGTCGTGTCCAATGAAGAGCCTCAGATGTCTCCATGCATTTCTATCACAGCAGCAGTAATGTCCACTATCTTGGGTTTTCAAAGCTGCTGCTCTGGGTCTATGTCAATTTTCTGCAAGACTGCGGCCATTGCTGGGCATGAGAATATGTGAGTAGGTGTTAGTTCCACACCAAGACAGTTGTTGGATGTCCTATAGGTTCTTGTGCCATCTGGATGTATTGTCATTCCTTTATAGTGTTTTGTTCTAAGTCAACAAAAATAACAAGAAAAGAAATTTACCTGAGTAGTCTTAACTTCGCCCTCTCCATGTATAAATTGGACCATGGTCACAGACATCTGGGTCATGCTCTGAGCTCGGCGTACGATGTCGCTGTCTGCAAATTTGGAGTCGATCGTCGTGCCATCGGCCGTCGTCACCACCACGGGGTCCGGGGAGGTCCCTTGTACTCCGGGGGTGGAGGCGTCGACCACCACTGGCTCGGCCTGCTGCGCCAATAGCGCGGCGTGTGAAGCCCGAGCAGATTACATCGATGACGGGATAGGTAGAAATTTTAAATTTCCACACACACACATATATATATTAGATAGTAAAAAGGCATATATTGGATTGAATGAAATATTTTATTCAATCCAATATATGCCTTTTTACTATCTAATGATTTAAGTATGGATTGCTCTATTTTCAGAACACACACACACACATATATGTGGCAATATAAGGTGGGAAGAGAAATAATCACATAACAATTTGAAAGAGGGACTTAGAAAACCAGGAGAGAGAGAGACGGGACCGGCACAGCCGGGCGGCCGTTCGTGCCGCACACAATCCCCAACTGTCTTCAAAGTCCCAAGGTGCTAACTGACGGCCCCAGTAGTCGCCCCTTGGAATATCGTTGATGTCTAAAGTGACCGGTCCTTATACCGTCTCTCTCTGGGTTGACTGTAAGGTTTGCTTTATTATTCCTGGAAGAGTATATATTATGACATATAGGATTCGCCGCTAGGTGGCCGGACAATAAACAGCACGTGCAGCACCGCTCCGGTAAATATAGTTATATTACTAATATTTCAGTGTATATTTGCCTTATACTATGAAAGGGATAATACGGTTACTCTTAATACTTGTGGTATGCAACACTAAATATGTAAATTTACTCAAGGTAACGCACTATGCAAAAATCTCAGTACGAAGGGATAATGATGGACAATGTGGTCAAAATATAAACTTACCATCTGGGAATATATCTGGTAACCAAAAAAGACTGCTATGTATCATTCTGGCTCTATTATTTATCTCAGGCATTGAACAAAACCCAGGCCCCCCAACCAAAAAGCAAACTACATTGACTGCGCCAGTACACTCAGGAGAGAGAGAATCAATAGATGGCGAGCTAAAAATGCTAATCTTAAACATGGCGGCGGAAATAAAGAGTCTAGGAGAGAGAATTGACATCAGACTTACCAAAATAGAGACTCGAATGGACGATTGGGATATGCGATTCTGCAATATGGAGGAGAAGCTAACTAAATGTATAGAGTCTCAACAGGCTACCGAAAAATTGGCTTCATGTAATTCGTTAAAGGTAAATGAACTGGAGGCTAGAGTCGAATTTTTTGAGACGAGACTGCGTGAGCCCAATCTAGTGTTCTATGGTATTGAGAGGGAGGGTGACGAAAACCAGGCAGATTGTAACTTAAAGATTCAAAACATAATTAGAGATAAAATGGAAATCGGAGATGATTTAAAAATAACAAAATGTCACCGACTTTCACGCGGATCCAATGCACCAGTTCTTGTTGTGGTGCCTGATTATGCTGATAGAGCAAAAATATTTAAAAATGCCTACAAACTCAGAGATACTAAAATTTCGATAAGTAAAGATTATAGTAAAAATGTTAGAGAGCAACGGCGCATCCTAATTGCAAAAAGGAAAGAATTGGGTGAAAGGGGAATAAAATCGAAGTTGAGAGATAACAAGCTTTTTGTAAATGATAAAGTCTGTAAAGTGATGAATGGCCAAGTTGTTGATAGCACAGGAGCTGCTATATAGCAACAACCTCGTAGAAACAATTGCGTAAATAGAAGAAATACGACATTAAAATCACAAATTAATTCTCCACCCAACAATCAAATAACGGAAAGTTACTTCGACACACATACATGTAAATTCGATTTTCAAGACGCTGACAATGCAATTTTTTCTGAAAATTCGCGAGACATCGCGGAAAAAATAATATGTTGGAATATAAATGGTTTCTATAGGATTCTTTCGATATTTCCACTCCTCGAGCACATAAAGAATTACGAAATTTTTGCTCTACTTGAAACATGGTGCCTGAACAGGACTAACATAACACTAAAAGATTATCAAATTATCGAATTACCTGCCACTAAAGAATCTGGAAGGGGAAGAGGGTCAGGGGGTATGATTGTCGGTTTTAGGGAAGGCGGGCAATATAGATTAGACAATTCAGAAAAGGATGGCACTTGGTTATCTATTTTCTTATCAACAAACACAAGAGCCCTCCAACATGTTATCTGTTTGATATTTGTATAACTTCCTCCAAACCAAATACAGCTGCATAACTTAGATAAACTGTCTACATATATGTTATTTTGCTATTTAAATAATTTTCTAGAAATTTATATCAAACAAAAGAAGTCTGCACTTATAAAAGAAAAAAAAAGTTTATTTCTCTTCCTTAAGAATATTTACATGCAAGCCAAGCAAAACTAAAATTAAAAATTAAAATTGAACGAACAAAATTTACATATCTCTTGATAGAATGAATTTACCTTTTCTTGGTCAAAAAACAATAGAAAAATAAATTAATTAAAATATTCAATTATTATCTAATATTCAATCACTCATATTTAATTATTTTTTTAAGTTCATCCACATCAACTCCCCCTTTTTTAAGATAGCAATACTCATTAAGGTACATATCTATCCGGTGGTCTCCTCTCTCGTAGTGGATATCTCCGGGAAGGTGTAGATTCAGTCGGTGGTCCAGGTGTAGATTCTGCTACTATTGTAGCAGGAGTCAGGGGACTTGACGTCTGAGGCCTTGGGTAGCTTATTCCTTCTTCTGATGACGAAACATCCTTTCTCTCCATACTTCTCCTCATATAGTTAGTGTGTACTTTCCTTTCTATTCCATCAGTTTCTATCATACAGCTGTTGCTTCCCACTATTCTCTTTACAATCCCAAACATCCATTTCGGTTTTCCTCTTTCCATCCATCTGTATCTTACTCTATCATTTATTTTGTAGCTATTGTTCTGTTTTTTATTTTTCAATCTCCCCACTCTTACTGATTTCTTGCTCAACATGGAAATCTTCGTTCTAATCTCGCGATTTAAAAATATTCCAGCAGGGGATTTTTCCGTTCTAGTCAAAGGACTCAATCTATATGCATATAAAGCCTTAATCAAAGCAAACTCAAGGGGTAATTCTCTTTCCTCCGAAATAATTCTTTTCATAGCTTTTTTTATCTCTCTTACAGACACTTCCGCTAGTCCGTTGCTCTCCGGATGGTAAGCGGGGCTAAACATCGCATGTATGCCATTTCTTTCGAAAAATGTCTTTATTTCATAACTTCTAAACGGGGGCCCATTATCCATTACCGCCACCTCCGGGATACCATATCTCGCTAAACATTCTCTCAAAAAGTCTATGCAGAATCCCGCCGATGTATTTGGAACCATTTGACATTCTATCCAATTAGAATGCGCATCCACCAATATCAAAAAAGTTTTTCCCGCAAAATAGAAATAGTCAAGATGAATTCTCTTCCAAACTTTGTTTGGTGGAGTCCACTCGGTAAATTCCTGTTTTGGCAGCTTTGATGTGTTTTCCATACAAGTGCTACAGCTTTTAGACAGTTTCTCAATTTGCTCATCCATTCCCGGCCAATAGACAGAACTTCTGGCCAGAGTTTTCATTTTATTTACTCCAATATGATTTTTATGGATGATTTTCAAAACATATTCTCTTAAGGAATCGGGGATGATCATTCTATTTCCGAAAAATAGGCAATTTCTTACTATTGTTATCTCGTTTTTAATTCTATTATAAGGTTTTATATCTACCTCTGAGTCAACATCATACTTATCGTACTTGACTAACTTATATAGTTTTCTAAGAGTTTGATCTTCTTGGGTTTTGTACGATACCAAGACGTAATCTAATATCGAATTTTCTATTAATAATATTTCTCCCATTTCCTCTTCCTTCTCCCCTTTTTCAGGATTTGGAAATCTTGAAAGAAAATCTGCAAGAGGTATTTCAGTTCCCTTAGTATATTTAATTTCAAAATTAAAATTTGATATTGAGAGTGACCATCTATGTAATCTATTTGCCACTAAGGCTGGTAAATTATTTTTATCGCCAAAAATGGCTAGTAATGGTTTGTGATCTGTATTAATAATAAATTTTCTTCCGTAAAGGAATTGTTTTAGCCTGTTTAAGGTAAAGAATATTGATAACCCTTCTTTTTCTATTTGGGAATATTTCTTTTCTGTGTCATTTAGTGTTCTTGAAACAAAAGTAATTGGTTTCTCAGTGCCGTTTACAATATGGGAAATATATCCTCCAATACCATAATTTGATGCATCACAAGTAACATAAAGAGGTAAATCTTGCGAATAATGCGTCAAACAAGTTTTTGTACTAATCAAATTTTTACATTTTTCGAAAGCCTGATCATGTTCATTTTTCCAATTCCAATTATAACTTCTTTTCAATAGAGAGAATAAAGGATTTGCATGTATGGATAAATTTCTAACGAATTTACTGTAGAATGACAACATGCCCAAGAAAGATTTCAATTCTGAAATGTTACTCGGTTTAGGACATTTTTTTTATACTGTCCAATTTATCCTCAAGGGGATAGATTCAATTTTTATTTATTCTATGTCCCAAATAATTGATTTCATCAACAAAAAACAAAGATTTTTCTTTATTAATTGAAAAATTAAAATCCGATAATTTATTCATGACTGTTTCAATATCTGAAATATGCTCATTTACATCAGACGATGCTATAAGAATATCGTCTAAATATATTATTACATTTTTAAGACCGGAAAAAATATTGTCCATAGTTCTTTGGAAAATAGTCGCTCCGGACTTGATACCGAAGGGCAGCCTTTTATATTTAAAAAGGCCTTTATGGGTAGAAATAACTGTTAATTTTTGAGATTCCTCGTCTAGAAGTATCTGATGATATGCGCTTGAAAGATCAATTTTACTAAATATACTTTTACCAAAAAATGAATGTAAAACATTATCGATGTTCGGTATCGGATACTTAACATCCTCGATAAATGGATTTAAGGTTCTTTTAAAGTCCGCACAAATTCTAATTTTGCCGTTTTTCTTAGGGACGCATACTAGCGGTGAAGCTATTGGGCTATCCACTATATTTTCAATAATATCATTATTCAATAAAAATAATAGTTCTTCTTCAATTAAATTTCTAATAGCAAAGGGAGCAGGTCTAAATTTATAAAATTTTGGTGCAAAATTATTTTTTACATTAATGTGTACGGAAATATCTTTTATTGGCAAGACTATATCTTCGAAAAGTTTATAATATTTATTAAAAATAAAATTAGTATCAAAATTATTATTTTGTTGGACATTAATTTGTACCATATCAAAATATACTATCCAGTCTTTTCCTATGAGAAATTTATTATTTTCAATATTTGTTACTATTAAGTTTAAATGGCCTATTTTATTTTTATATCTTACTTTTACTTTACATTCTCCAATAGAGGAAATGCCCTTTCCTTGATAATCGGTTAAATAACATTTAGACGGAAATAATTTAACATGTTCAAAATATTTTAAAAATAGATCTTTTGACATAGTTGTTAAAGCCGCACCAGTGTCAATTTCTGCTAAGAATTTTATGTCGAAGACATACAAAATACTCTCAAATTTATTAGTCAGATATTCTATATTATTGATGGACTCACCATTCTTTCCCGAAAATGATTCTCCGTGGGCAGACGCTTCACTCTTTCTTGGTTGAAAATATCCATTCTTAGATTTTGAATGACAAACAGTCGATATATGTCCCAATTGTTTACAAGAATAGCAGAAAGAATTTCTAAAAAAACATCTGTCCGAATGATGATTCATCTTTCCACAATGCTTGCATTTAGAATGTAATTTGTTTATTTCTTTAGTTTCAGCATAAGACTTCATTTTCAACACATTACAATCTACCGATTCTATTGTGGTAGCAATATTTACTGCCATATTAAAAGTGAGCTCAGGCTCTTGCAGTAATCTTTTCAAAATAACTTGATTAGAAACTCCTGCAATGAATTTATCCCTTAGGTGTTCTTCAATATTTAAGCCAAAATTACATTTATTAGCTTGTTTTTTTAATTTAAGGACATATTCTTCTATTTTTTCGCCATGTTCCTGAATCAATTGGCTGAACTCATATCTTTCAAAAATGATATTTAGCTTAGGTGTAAAATGAGTAAGTAGAACACTAACAATTTCTTCGAATTCTAATGCACAAACATCTCAAGGTGAGATCAATTCTTTCAGAATACCATAAGTATTTGGTCCAATAGACATAATAAAAAAAGGAACAATCTTCTTACCTTCAATTTCATTCACAAAAATGTACTGTTTGAATCGTTGAATATAATTTTCAAAAGATTCTTCTTTCATTACATAAGGTTCGAACGAAAGTCTCGTCGCCATTGTTATTTTGCTATTTAAATAATTTTCTAGAAATTTATATCAAACAAAAGAAGTCTGCACTTATAAAAGAAAAAAAAAGTTTATTTCTCTTCCTTAAGAATATTTACATGCAAGCCAAGCAAAACTAAAATTAAAAATTAAAATTGAACGAACAAAATTTACATATCTCTTGATAGAATGAATTTACCTTTTCTTGGTCAAAAAACAATAGAAAAATAAATTAATTAATATTCAATTATTATCTAATATTCAATCACTCATATTTAATTATTTTTTTAAGTTCATCCACATCAATATATTCAAAAGCAAATAGCAGATGGAAATTTTTTAGAGAAAACCACACCAAGATGCTCTGCGGTGAGGACCCGATTTGTACCTTCTGTAATTCAAAACTAAAAAATGAAATCACTCACTATATTTTTGATTGCTATGCTCTGAAAGAAGAAAGAAGAACCCTTATGCTCAAAACTGGGCAACTCTGTGCTTCACTTCCATCAATAATTGACAATATGACCCAGAATAAGTATATTGCTACGGCGTTTTATGGTTTCCACAAGTCCATATCTCAGAAGAAGACCAAGTGACACTCACTCCTCACTTTCTTACTGCTACTCTTTTTGTGTTGTTTTTCTTGCTTCCCTCTTTCTCTTTCTTGTTTTTTTTTTCCTTTTCTTCTGTATATATCGTTATTTCCTTTGTCTCACTGCTTTGTTCTTATGCATACCTCTGGTGAGTCCTGTATAGGGTCAGTGACCCTGAATAAAGGCTTTTTGTTTTTGTTGTATTATGACATATATATATTATATGGTTAAAAAATAATAATATTATATAATTTTAAAATATATAATTTATTTTCGTTCATTGATAATTCTAATTTTTTACCATAGTTTTAAATATATGTCATTATTTTTAGTATTGTTATAAATATGTATATTTACCTATTTTTTAATTCATTAATATTGAATTAATTTAATAAATCTTATGTAACTGTGATAACTATTTTATTGCAATTTTCTTCAAGTAATTGAAAGTAAAACTACTTGATAGTGAATAATTATTCTTCAAGTTTTCAATTATCTTTTATCACTACTGCACTATCTAAATTCTTTTTTTTTTTTTTACAAAAAAAAATTATAACATATATGTAGTTGGGTTTTCTTGATTTATCATGAAAATGGATTGGCCATCAATATATCAGGCACGACCCTTTCACCGGCAGGTGTTAGCAGCCGCCTGCGAAGTGCCCCTGGATCTGCAGGCTTGGCTGTTCGGCAAATGAAGCTCACATGTGTTGCGAAGGCTACCATCTACAAGTACCATCTTGGTCTTGAGGTGGGTAACTCCATCCATCACCTCGACCTGCCCACTCTGTGGGAAAGAACTCTTGCAGTCCATCGATGGCGGAGTCTTCCCCGCAGTATATGCCACCAATAAAAATCTTGTATATATATTATATATATGTATATTTATCAATTATATTTTATATATCTATTTTATTCATATATATTGTATATATGTGAAAAAAAATAATAGAAAAAAAAAATAAAAATATCAGGTATTGATATGCTCCTGGTCAGGATATGCCTTCTTTATATATATTTTGAAGATTTGGCAATCCATAATTAAAATTATATTTAAAAAAGATGCATATATTGGATTTCTAATTATTTTTATTGTTCCAATATTTCGAGGGGCAACTCGCCTCTCTTTATCGAGGATGTTTGTGTTTTTCACTAGAACACGCGCGCACGCGTACACCACTCTCATTCTACAAGGCCAATGAAAGAATTGTATCCCTGACTCAACTATTGCCTTCAGTTTATATACAGCAAATAAAGACATTTTTTATTTTTATTTTTTTATTTATATAATTAAAAGACAATTCCACAGATCAACATTCATTGGCCTTGTAGAACGAGAGTGGTGTACGCGTGCGCGCGTGTTCTAGTGAAAAACACAAACATCCTCGATAAAGAGAGGCGAGTTGCCCCTCGAAATATTGGAACAATAAAATAATTAGAAATCCAATATATGCATCTTTTTTAAATATATATATATATATGTTTGAAAATAGAGCAATCCATATATTACAATATTTAAAAATGCCTATTTTGGATCATAAAGTTTTTATTTCCGATATTTCGTGAGGCAACTCGCCAAACTTCCTCAGGGAACAAAATCGCTTTAGAGAAGCTCGCGTATCAATTCGTTATAAAAACCCTCTCAAAAAGAATATCTACTCATTGCTCCAATAATCTAGAAAAAGTACAACAAGAAAGAACAATACTAATGAATGAATTACAAAGCAATAGTTATCCCACAGAATTTATTAAAAGACAATTCCACAGATCAACATTCATCCCTCCTTCCAATAGCCAATCTCAGAAATTATACTGCACACTTCCGTACAGCTACGGCATTGAAAGAATCAGCAGAGCCCTCAAGAAATATAACATCAAGACCATATACCAGACACCATCCAACTTAAAAACATTTCTCCGCCATCCCGATACCAAACATAACACAAACAACAGTCAAAAATCCAACCTCATCTACAGAATCCCGTGCCGATCTTGTCCAGCTACATACATAGGAGAGACAGGAAAAACTCTGGAAGAAAGAACCAATCAACACCGGACAGTCCTTAAAAACTATAGCCCTCTTTCCCTTTTAGTAGACCACGCACTGAAACAGGACCACATACCAAATTTCGACTCAACAGAAATAGTATATCAAAATATCAAGGATAAACATTCAAGACTTTTTCTAGAAAGCTGGACCTCAATAGAAGATAAAAACAGTATCAACCGAAAAATAGACATTCCTCAACTATACTTACAATTTAAAACCACATAGCCCACTACTATACACGTATATATGTATATATATGGCAAATTGCTGATTTTCAATTCGTTTATTTTAAATGTATATATTTACTTATTTCTCTATATATTAATGTTTTACATATTATATTATTATTAATAAGTATATTCATAGGCATGCATATTGTAGATTCTAGATATTAATTTTTTTTTATAGCGGTTGTATATACTCGCGAATTGATACGCGAGCTTCTCTAAAGCGATTTTGTTCCCTGAGGAAGTTTGGCGAGTTGCCTCACGAAATATCGGAAATAAAAACTTTATGATCCAAAATAGGCATTTTTAAATATATATATATACATATGAAAAAAAAAAACAATAAAAAATATATCAGGGAACAGGCTAAATCAATGTTTAGTTGATTTCTGTTCCACCAGATGGCGCTCTGCCATGTGAAGAAGCACATGTGCTCCTGGTCAGGATATGCCTCTTTTACTTTTAATATATACATATATATTCAGCATTGTTCATCCTTATTTATTCATATTTATTCAATATTGTATTTAACCATATATAATCATATTTGAACGATTCAATAAAGTAGTTTCAATCTCTGTTGCTACTCTCGAGCGACCTCAGCCAGGATTTCTCAATTTTTTTCCTTTGACCACTAATATCAAATACTTAGTACAGTACTTTGATTGCAGCCTACTTTCATAGCAATTTCTCTAGTCGAAATTACGCCTTCTCTCTTTGAGGCCTATGATACTACCTCTTGTAAAATCAGAAATTTGCCTTATGACGCTCTTTTTCCGCCTTGGCATTCTATATATTAAATATACACTTAAGAATTAAAAAAAAACTTTAATAGATTAAACACTAGGAGGCTATTTAAATAGTGTATACCCTTTCATGAATAAACAAGGCTATTTTTTATGGACTTATTTTCTAGTTACGGTTTCAGAAAATTGATAATTTACATACTTTAATGTTCTTATTAAGTATTCAAATTTCCTTAAAATTTGCTAGTGTGTATAAGTGATGCATTATTTTGTGGTCAGTGTATATTAATGAAGAAAAATCCAGCAATAAATAATTTGTTTGAATGTAATGTGACTATTCTTTCGTTAGGTATGCAGAGTTTATAAAATGATTGGACCGAAGTTGTCTAATTTTCTGTTCACTCTTTACATTCAAAGATGGAATAGAATTTTTAAAAATATGAAACCCAATCGTAAAACCGCATTTTAATATTAAAATACTAAGATTATATAAAGTTAACGTTTTACTATATATACTATTCAGAGTATATTCATATATAAAGATTTTAAAATATAAATATTTAATAAAATAACATGTGAAAAAAGGATTTTCTAAACTTAAGAATAATAAGATTACGATAATAAAAGCCACATTAACTTTGCTGTCTTGTTTTCAAAGTGAAACTTTAAGTCAACAATAAGTAGAGCGTTTGATTTCATGTACAGATTGAAGAGGATTTCGTCACACCATCACACTGTCCACAGGACGTGCTTCCAGCATATAACACTAGAGTTGAACAATTAATAAAGTTGCGGAAGGATAGTGTTTGGTACATAAATATATATTTAGAATATCATGGTGGTGCTTATCTCCATGGTTAAACCAATTCCTGGAGTCCACTCCTCTCCAATTTGGCGATGATGAGAGAAGCAGAATTGATTGGAGTATTTAGATGCGTTTCCTGTTGATGAGACATCTGAGGCACCTGTAGGTAGGAATACGACTGTTAACATTCAGCTGGACATGGTAGGACAGTCTTCATGCCTATCCTATAGTGATTTACCGGTTTCTCCTATGTTGATAGGTTGACATGTTTGGCATTGAATTTTGTAAATTACATTGTTTTTATTTTCTTGGTTTGAACTATTTCTTATTTGAGTGGTGTAAGATTTGTTTCAGATTTGGTACAGAATGATATGTTGCAATTATATTTATTCAAAATTCGGGCAATTCTTTCTGAGCCGTATCTTAATGGAATGGATAAATATCTTTTTTTTTTTACTTGAAAATTTATATAATACTTTTTGTTCTATATATTAACAAGTAATCAGCGTGTATAATAGCGCGTATTAAAATAACGACCGATAGCAAACTATACAAGCACTAAGAGTTAGGGAAATCAGCATATGTTTATAGTTTTCCATACCTTCAAGCAACTATCGTAGACAAACTAATAGCATCAAGACTATATTTAGGAGAGGGCAAAGCAGCACTCTAAAATGGATCAGGGATGAGGTCTATCTCTAAAGGAAACGGATCTAGAGCTAAAAGGGGAGCTATTACCTCTACTTCAATGGTGGGAGGCTGGGCCTGGGGAGGAACAGCATTGGAGGAGGGTCTAGCAGTCTGAAACCAACCACGCTACTACTCTACCACACTAGCGACTACGGTTCGTCACCTCGGGGGGCAGTGTCACGCGCACCGTCGAGTTGACGGGCGAGCCGCCGGGACCCGCCAGTTGCGCCACGTCCGCAACCAGAGCGATCCATAGCTCGCCGAAAGCTTCAGCGTTTTCTTTCACAACAGCGCTGTTGGGGTGTAAAGTCAAAACTTGTATAGCTCTAAGAATCTGCGCAAAACACAATTTAAACATTTATAAAAAATATATTTTCAATTAATCCTTGATAAATACAAACCGAGTGCCATCGTATTTAGAATCTTCCCAATCCCAAATCAATAGGCAACAAAGGAATTTATTTTTATAATACCACATTTGTAATCAAGATATGCAGATTTGTTTCTATTCCCGATATAGAAATCAATGTATTAGAGGGCAGCTACAAGGATACCAAGACATAAATGCTGAAGTACCAGGGGGGCGAACACGGTCAAGCAATGGTCGATGTGGGTCGCAGCCACCTGACGGGCCTCGGTCGGCGCCACGTGGAGCATCAGCTTGCACACCTGGCACCGCAACAGGGGTTAGAACCACTTCTGTGGTGGTGTAAACAACATGTTATCACAACTCATTGAAGTGGCATTTTGTAGGAAGTCCTACGGCTCTCTTTCTGCAAGTTCTGTGCTTATCACATTCCATTAAAGTGGCATTTTGTATGAAGCCTTACGAATATCTTACTGAAAGTTCTGTGCTCATCACAACTCATTGAAGTGGCATTTTGTATGAAGCCTTACGAATATCTTTCTGCAAGTTCTGTGCTCATCACAACTCATTGAAGTGGCATTTTGTATGAAGCCTTGCGAATATCTTTCTGCAAGTTCTGTGCTCATTACAACTCATTGAAGTGGCATTTTGTATGAAGTCCTACAGCTCTCTTTCTACAAGTTCTGTGCTTATCACATTCCATTAAAGTGACATTTTGTATGAAGCCTTACGAATATCTTTCTGCAAGTTCTGTGCTTATCACATTCCATTAAAGTGGCATTTTGTAGGAAGCCTTACGAATATCTTTCTGCAAGTTCTGTGCTCATCACAACTCATTGAAGTGGCATTTTGTATGAAGTCCTACAGCTCTCTTTCTGCAAGTTCTGTGCTTATCACATTCCATTAAAGTGGCATTTTGTAGGAATTCTTACGAATATCTTTCTACAAGTTCTGTGCTCATCACAACTCATTGAAGTGGCATTTTGTATGAAGTCCTACAGCTCTCTTTCTGCAAGTTCTGTGCTTATCACATTCCATTAAAGTGGCATTTTGTAGGAATTCTTACGAATATCTTTCTGCAAGTTCTGTGCTCATGACATTTCATTAAAGTGGAATTTTGTATGAATTCTTACGACTCTCCTTCTGCTCTTCTTCAAGAATAGTCGTGATATTTTACCGCTTAAAACTATGCTCATTTATTATTTTTAAACATATTAATGTCTTCATATTGCTTCATCGATATATTTTTATAAAAGCACTATTATTATTGTGATTATTTCAAATACGTATTTAAGTACATAATAAAAAAACTAGATTTAAAACCTTTCTAGGTCGAAGTGCCTCTTATTCTTAAGAATATAATTTGTGAGCACTTTATTTTTCTATATATTTGTCATTATATATCTTTTATTTGAACTCATGGATAAAACTTAAGGAAGTTGTACCTTTAACATGTATATAGCGATTCAGACAATAACTCTGAAAGGTAATTGGCTACACAGTGACTTTTATTGAAGATACACGAGATAAGTAATTGTGAACAAAAATCGCCTTTGTTTCTTAAAAAAAAAAAACAGGGATTGGTGACTTTAAAGATTTTCCATTTCTTTAAGTTTTTGTAGACGAGTGCATATGATAGCAATAAGTAAAAAACATAATCAGTAAAAGGAAGTTTATATTTTTATTTTGAGGGGAATATATTCTGAATGTATCAATAAATAAATATTCAAAATGTTTTACACACGGAAAACCAAGATTATAAGTCGACTTTTACACGTCATACACTTGTGGAAAACAACTGGGACAACGAGCGCGCGCGAATCAGATATTATTCAATAAGAAAAAAGTAAAGTAAAAAACGTGTTGACTGGTGTTGTGACTTTGTCAGACCTGAGTCCGCTAGTTCGAGGAGACGGTCAATAGATGGCGCTTAGTTTTTAGCGTCCATTTTGACAGGAGAGGCGACCTTCTTTTTATATACACACATATTTATTATATATAAATTAAACAACTCTTTTAACTGCTAATATATCAGTATTGGTTAAAATATTTCTAAAAGAATAAACAAGAAGTATATAGGAAAATATAAGCACAGTAAAATATGTAAAATTTCTTCAGCGAGGGAAGCTTCCCAAGTTGAGAGAGTCCTCCTCCAGGCAAGGCATATATCAAAATCGCTAGGAACTTTATAAAAACAGATTACCTCTTGGACATGTTCAGCGCGTTCGGTGAATTTGCGGGCATAATCCTCAATCTTCCTGGAGTCCCCGGACATGGCGCTAAATTTGAGACGCTGGATAAGACCAGCTTCGTTGCGAAGGTTGAGGATGAGCCCAGCTTGCTGCTGCGCCGTTTCCACCAGCTACGGCAGGCGGTGAGAGCGGGAAAGGTCGTGAGGACTGACGACGTACCTGCTGCCGGAGGTCGTGGAAGGCCTTCCGCATCTGCATCAGGGAGGGGTCGAGCTCCTCGGTGGGCGAGCCGTAGCCCGGCTGTTCCTGGGCAGCGGCAGGCAGCCGTCACATCACAGGGTGGGTCTTCCCTTAAGTTTGCTCATACAGATTTCCGAAAGCCATTTTCACATATACGTTTCAAATGGATAATAACATCCAACAAAGTGACAGACATGCACAAACGACTTTTTTTTTGCAGATGTGTCATTCTCCAGGTTTTGATTAAGTATTTTCTAAACATTCAGATTTTTTTGTTCTGTAAACTTGCTAGCTATTGGTGCAAGAATGTTTGAAAAAAAATCGGTTTGATCTTGTTTAACCGAGCTCCGCTTTGAGTGATAACTTTAACCTGGAATGACACCCTGCACATACAGATGAAACTTATCTTTAGAAAGTGTGAACGAAACATTTTCTTGGAAAAGGACATTATTCATGTTTTAACAAGAGTTTTGCTATTTCTCCAGATATGTGCATACATTTAACTTTATTCTCAAAAGGTAGATTTGATTTTTAGCTATTTATTTATGTCGTATATATTTCAAGATACTTCAACCTTCTGATCAATGAAACGGCTTATTATTGGTATTTGATGTATATGTTTATTTATGCTTTAATGGATATATATTTTTCTCTCCTTAATATATTCTTCGATATAAAAATAATTTATTTTGTGTCTCCCAAACAGCTATCCTTACTATTTTATATAATTTAAATATTGACATCTCTCCTCTCTTCAATAAATAACTATTTTCATTAGTAATGGCATATTTAAATTCATTTTAATTGCTGATATATATGTTATTAAATATTTATTTATCTCCTAAATCAAATAAATCTATTCCAATTTTCCTCTAAATTATTATTTTTTATGTATTTCGAGACGACATCTTTATGGATTTCTCATCAAATAAATAAAATAAATTTATATTAATGTCATTGCAAGATTCGTTTGCTAATAACTTATTTAAATGATATAGAAATTTTTATTTAGGTTATATATATTATATTGAAAAAGATAAATTCAATTTTTTTTCATAGAAAAATTGACGTGGTTTTATATTTTGTACACTATATGTCATTACGATTTGTACTTTCACTATTTATGTTTTAGAATATTATTTCAATATTTATGTTTTAGAATTTTATGATAAATGATGAGAGTATAAAAGAATCGAAGACAGAATATTTACATTCCTAAACTTCCAATCTCTTTTCTCATCACATTGGTTTAATTATTTTTATGTAAACATAAAATGTGTCATCTCTTTATATCCATTCCCATTTTTTGCAATATATCCAAAATTTTATTCCTTAGGCGATAAACCTATTTGATTTATACTATCTTAAATATCCCAATATTTAAATTTTATGAATTAATTTAGAGAAAAGTAGTATTGTGATAGGAAATCTAGCGCGAAATATATGATTTTCTCATTAAACATGTTTTTAAAAGTATTTTTTATGTAAAATATATGTATTTGATTATATATATCTTTTTAATTAATGAGTAATATTAAAACATACATCGACGCCACTCTACAATGATTTCTCTCTCACTATAATAATAAAAAAATGATATTTGAAAAACTACCTTTATTTGCATACGTTTTGCTCATTTTGGATACGCGAATATTTTTGAAAATAATGTTTTTTTTAAGAGTCAATAAAAAAGTTGACAAAACATTTTCTTTTCTCTCCTGTATCTTCTTTTGATATCAGTTACATTTATAAACTCTTGTTTTATCAGGAACTACTTGTTTTCTTTTTTTCACCTATTTGACAGAATTGAATTGGAGAGTTCACACATTCACACAAAAAATCAATATATAAATATATAATATTGTTATACTATCACAATATAAACAAACAATAAATACAAATTAGCTTACAACAATATAAAAAGGGAAGTGATCTGAGATAGAAAAACACAGAGGGGACATGCAAGGGTAGGGTGGGATCACTCATACCGACCTGTAAAACTCTGCCTCCAGGGAGAATACCTTCTTGTATAGGAGCTAAAGTTTACCCTAAAAACCTAACATATGTATCGACCCACTTACATTTACCTTTTTATCTCTTTTTTTTTTTTTTTACTTTCGAGATGAGATCCTAGATTCCTGCATTACCACTTTATATATATGTGTGTGTATGTGTCAGAACACCCTTTAACCCCTATATTGATAAGAAAAGCTTGAATATCAGTTCTTGGAAGGGAGTAGTGAGGAATAATTCTGTAAGCTCATGGAGGGGAAGAATGGATGATGGGATGGAAGTCCTCTGACCTTGATGCCGTCTTGGATTGGACGATGATTGACTCTGTCATTCCGGTGACCCCGGGCGGCCGGAAGAAATGCCTGATCTTCCTGTATAAGAGAAATGCCCAGTTACATAAGGTGGTTTATAACCTTTGTCTTTTTATAAATTTAATCAATCTCAAAATTTAAAACAAGTTCTTTAAAAATAGAGTATATAAATCTTTTATTTTTTAACATGCATGACTTTATTGTGACCAAAAGACCAATTTATATCACTATCAAAAGACAAAACATTAAAATTCAATTTCTCATTGATGTTTTTTTTTTACACTATTTTAGCCCATATTATTCAATGAAATGTTCTATTTTGTATTTTCATTCATGAGTGGCTCTTTATTTCAAAGTAAACTATTCAATATATATTTGTATGATGCACTAAAACGTGAACAGCACCCATAGTGTTGTACATCTAGATTTTCTTTACCGTTATTTTTCATTGTCTTGCAGGAAGACGAACCTTGTTTTGCTGAAAAATACATTTTATTTTGATCACAAGCACGGTAGCAATTTAACAAATTCCTATATATTCGCATATTTAAAGTAACTTTTTATTAAGTGAACCTCATTGATATCATTTTTGAATATCTGCTTCTTGAGAGCTGATTAAAAAGGGATTGATTATTATATTAAAATAGTAAAATAATGATATCGTTTCAAACGAAGGCATCGTTATAGTTTTTGATTTCTCGATTAATTTTCTCTTTTCGGAAAGATAAGTGCAGAAATTAATTTGAAAGAAATATAAGAAAATGGTAGGATGTTTTCATTTCTTAATTCTAATCTTGAGAATACTCTGTTAGTGCATTATAATAATGATTTAATTACTAGAAGAGAGAAATATAATTTGACTTCTTTACTTTGCTATTATAATAGAGTGTCAAACTTCCCCATTTTTATAACATATCAAATTTTAGATATATAAATATTATTTAATAGTAATTTTTTACTTATTTCTCAAATATCTCTTTTCGTTTTCCTCATAGAGAGTGTCGTCTATTTAAATTGATTCAAACAAATAAACGAATATATTTAAATATATATATACTGATAAAGGTGATTGTTGCCATAACCAAAATGACGTAAATGAACTCGAAGATCAACTAGTTAACAATCTTCTTCAATATTTATTCCTATGTGTTTTTATGTTGATAAAATGTCTTTGTGATTCAAAGAAATAAACGAATATATTCAAATATATATATACTGATAAAGGTGATTGTTGCCATAACCAAAATGACGTAAATGAACTCGAAGATTAACTAGCTAACAATCTTCTTCCATATTTATTCGTATGTGTTTTTATGTTGACAATGTCTTTGTTTAACTCGCTATAGCGGTATTATAAAAGTTGTTATAATGGAATAGAACGATTTCTAATCAATAATTGACATATTCAACACAAGGTACTAGATATTTACAAGATACAGGGATATAGTTGTTGTATTAAATGGATAAAAAATCACAATATCCCAAGTGTATCTATTTATTCCCTTTATGCCTATCGCGCGCGTATAAAATTGTATATTAAAAAATTTCAAGGATATACACAAATAATGAAATATCCTAAACATTCTTAAGTTTTAAACTGTTATAGACGCGTATGATTCTTTTAAAAAATAAACAATAGCGCGCTAATGCATCATAATATAATTTCTATAATAAGAGACACAATTTGATATTTGCGGAAGAGCGATTGCTTGAAGCATTTTATATATTTATAAATGTGTTTAATTCTTCTGTCCTCAAAGCTTATGTCCATAGTTAATCTAAAATACCCATTCAAAGAGTCTAGAATCAGTATCACTATAAGAGGAAGTTCGAAAAATGCAATATAACAGCGGTATGGTAGATTAAACTGGCGAAACCGCTGAGAGGGTTCACCACTGATGAGCCAGGCCCTCCTATTAATTTTTACATTGCAGTAAGGACAGTAGAAATTGTTTATTTTTAAAAAGAATCATACGCGTCTATAATAGTTTCGAATTTTGATAACAGATTACGCGCTAATACATCATAATATAATTCTTAAGTTTATTTGTCACGATATATATTCTGTCAAAGAATATATACAGAACCTATATCTCAGAAAGTAAAAAGTGTGGCTGTGTGCACCATTCTTTTATTGCCTATTTGGAAACAATGAGCCATTTCAAGAAATAATGCGATATTGCTTCACATCACAGTATTTCGAAGTAATATTTTGTAATGGGTATTTTTCAAACAAATAGGAAATTTTATTGTGGAGGCTTTGTATTATTTTATTTACGCGCCTCTCTAAAAAATCTAAATATTAAAATAAAATTATGCTTTTTAAAAATAAACATTTGCACTATTCTATCAATATTATAGTATTCCAATCATAATGTTTGAATGTATATACTCAATATTTCACTTAAAAATAACTATCGATCGCAATAATTATTAATATATTTTAAATTATCTTATAAGTTTATTCTGAGCTCCTTGAAAAAAAATTAAAGCCAAAAATTCGTTCCAAATGGCGTGGGTCGCTGAGTAAAGGTATTTGCCTACAGCATGATAATGCTCGGCCCCACGTGGCAAATTTCACCATTGAAACCATCACAAAATTACACTTTAAAGTTCTAATCTCTATCCCCTTTACTCTCCTGATTTAGCCCCGAGTGATTATTATTGATTTGGACACTTTAAAATATTTTTAAGGGGCATGATTTTCAAGACTGATGATGAGGTTAAAAATGCGGTGCATGGATGGCTTGCCCAACACACACAAGATTTTTCTTAAAAGGAATTTACAAGCTACTTGACCTTTAGAATAAGTGTATAGAAAAAGGAGAGAGTTATGTAAAGGATTAAAAAATAATATTTTATTTCAGTTTGCACTTTTTTTTAAAACTTTTATCGTTTTTTATTGATCCACCCTTGTACTATAAGGTATGTGTCGAGATATTAGAAATCTTGAATTGTAGTCGCGATATATTTATAGAAATTATTTTCATTGAGAAAAACTAAAACAACATTATATCTTTTCTAGTGCAATTTCTATATTAGAAAATTTCGAGTTTTGGGAACACAACGATGCTGTGGCTTTGTAAAATAAAAACTAGATTGAAGTTCCCTCTGAGAACCAACCTATGGATTAATACTATGTACAGTTTAAAAAACAAACATACGTAGTGGCTTATGAAGCTTTGTTGATTCAGTGATTCGGATGGAATTATCTGCTTTCCGCGACTCCTAAGTATTGGGGAATAGCAAGATTAAAGCATTGACTTTGAGAAGTTATTCTATATTTTTTTACATATCAAATTGTTATGAACTCGTCGCTTCGGAACGCTTGAATAGTTCTAGCGGCGCTATTGGCTGAAAATGAAGTCTCTGACCGTCGAATTAATAATGAAATTTGAATAAATAACTTAGAGTATCATATCACTTGCTATGATTTCTCGATTATATAGCAAGGAATTAATACCTTTAACGAGTACAAAATCATCCACCAATGGTCACGCAAAGGGCTCAAAGGATATTTTATATAATGTTATGCTACGAGAGTGGGTGTTTCAAAAGTATAATCAAAATATCTATGCATATTTTCAAAATATATCAAAGTATTCAAAACTAAAAAAACAAAATAAAAACTAATTTAGCTTTTTTTAAAACTCGCCAAATATCTAAATATACAAAACATATAGAGGAACGAATAATGTATTCTTAGAGACATCTTTTTGGGTTACAGGTACTTCTATTTGTGCAGCTCTATATATATTGAAATATTTAACTCCAGAAGACAATTTTTCTTCAATTTTTTCATTAACGCTCAGATTCAAACCCTGTGTAAAGCGCTCGTAAATGTTTCATTGATATATGACCGCCCCCTTGACGGAGTGATTCCCCTGAATTCCCCATTTATTCCTATTTACATATGATATTTGAAAATATAAATATGATACATGCTTTTACTCTATTTCGCCTGGACATCTTGTCTTCTTGCATATCTCTTGTATTCTTCTTGAATATACCTCTCTTGTATAATTCTTGTCCACTATAATAATTTTTAAATACTTCTTGTATAATATTTGTTCAGTTCAAATCTAATTGCATACTTCTTGTATATTTCTAATGCATTTCTTGTCTATCTTTTATATGTTTAATGTATACTCTTAAATTATTATTGGCTACTTCTTGCCTACTTATAGCACATATTTACCCAATGGCTGCAAATGAGTATACGATCAACTTAGTTCGTAGTTGGTGTGGGACAATGGGTAATGCCTCTCACTACGGAACACAATATTTCAGATTCGAATCCTTAAAACCTTGTTTTTAAAATATTTGTGGATTATGAAAGAAATTTTGAGGAACTAATGACATTTTATTTCTAGTTAGTCACCTCCATAGCATGTACCGTGTCTAAACACCAAATATCACCTTATATCAACACGCATATAAAAGTAAATATTTAAGAAATTTAAAGTTAATATCAAATAATGTCCATAAAGTTGCAATGTTGTAGATTCTGAAGAATAATATAATGTTGCTGATTAATGCCTATTTAATATATGGATATATCTTTCATAATAAGATAATAATTCTTGTCTCTCATTTTATCTTATCAGAATGTACCAGATTCTTTAATACATATGATTAAAATACATGAAAACGCTGGTTTTTGTGATTAGTGAAACTATTTATAGAAACTCTCTTGCTTTTTATTCGATTAAAGTTAAATCAATTTGAAAGAATGGGTATCTAGAAGATTATAATATATTGTATTATAAGTACTCCAAATGTCTACAAATATCCAGTTGATGATTAGTTAACTATTGTCTTAAGGACAAATGAACGTAGCTATCATAAATATTTTAATTATCTCTCTTTCTCAAACGAACAATGATGACATGGTATTTATTCAACTTTACGCTGAAAATTTTGTGCGGGCCTAAAGTGCAAAATATTATTAGGTTAGAAAAATAGTTTTCGGCCGTTAACAATTATGTTGCATTACTCTCCTTCATCTGTTTACAAATATTTTTCATTCAAATTTTATTCAAATCAAGCAAAACGCTGCAAGTCGGAATAAGGAACAAAATGTCTCTCTCTCTCTTATTAGGTTGCTTTGTTTAATTCAAAATAAAACTACTTTCTCATCTTTTAATATTCAAGTATTCATGCGAATCGTAAATAGTTTTTAACTCTTCATGTAAAAATATAATTGAAAAATATACTGACAATTCTCATATAATATTTTGAAAATGCATTAATGGAACCGGTTAACTATATATATACTTATAAGTAATGCAGAATGTGAAAAAAATAAATGTGTAACTCTTATAGAAGAGATTTTAAAACTTATCAAAAGGAACTCAATCAAATTCATAGCTTAACACCAGAGAACTCACCCCGCCAATTCTCAGCAGTTGGTTAAGCTCCAGTTTTACGCGGTCGCACAGAACGAGGATGCGCTCGCGGTGAGCCTGCGCCGTGTACGCCGAGTCCGTGAAGTCCTGCACCCGATCCAGGATGTCCTCGAGCGCCGCAGTCAGATGGTTGCGGTAGGCAGCGCCTACGATAGCGCCAGGGGCCGTCTCCAAGTACTTCTGCTCACACGGGCACAATGGCGCTCATGTGTTGATACAATTGAGTGAAACAATTATTTCAGCCAATTAGTAGAGTTTATGAATATATTTGTATTTCGGGAATATGGCGCCAGCGTAAATGGCCAAAATATCTCCTTGGGAGAAAGAAGGAAGGAAGAGCCATACACTCTTTCTACTCTTCCACTTTGATCTTTGCTTCGGTTTGATGCCAAAGTGGCTGAGTATGTAACGGAATCGAGGGGTACCTATATATACCTAAAATATGATCAAGCCCTCCCACCACAACTATCTAATGTCCTTACTACGATGAGGGAGGACCTTGGTCATCTCACAGTATAGTGACATTATTTATTTGCTTTTTTATTAGCTTCTTTATACATATATATGAATGACGCGTTTATGCTTAAGTGACCTTTTCTAAATAATTTTCGGAAGAACACTGTTCGATTCCAGACTCTCGCAATATTATTTTATAACGCAGTAAAGACAGTATAAAACTTTCATGTTCCAAGGTCAAATTGTGAAAGGCATAGTTTTTAAACAGTAAGAAATTGTTTAATTAAAAATAATGAAAATTCGAAACTGTTTTATACGCGTAAGATTCTTTTTGAAATTAAACAATTTCTACTGTCCTTACTGAAATTGTTTAAGTTCAAAAATATTTTACGCGTCTAAAACAGTTTCGAATTTTCATAACAGATGGCGCGCTAGTGCATCATACTTAAAAATAATAATTACAAATTATACTCATGGACAAAACGTAAGAAAATGAAGGTCTTTGATATAGCCGGTCGTCTATTTATTCGAATGGAGACAGGGAGAATTTTTTTCACATTTGGTTATCTCGTGTGTATTCAATAAAGGTCACTGTGTATCAAATATCTTTCAGATTTATTGTCTGAATCCCGATATACATGCTAAAAGGTACAACTTCCCTTAGTTTTGTCCATGAGTGTAGTTTCCTTCATATAAACAGAGCATTTTAGGTCCCAATGGCGTTTTAAAATACAATCCAGTTTTTTTTATGAATCACAGTTAGTGTTTATGGATTTATCCTAAGAAATAGAAACATTGGGAATATATTATTTCCCATATACATTGAAATATGTTAATGTTAAAATAACGACATAATATGTAAAGAGATTCATATTTATCTGTGATTGTTACCTCGAATTTCCTCATGGCCATGTTGATAGTGGTGTACTGGTCCGAGGTGTCATCGCCCCTCCAGGCGGACCTGCGGTGTTCGTTGGTGCCCGCCAGCTCCGGCACGACGGTGTCCTTCAGCGCCATGTGAAGGAAATCTAGTGAACGCCGAATGTGAATGAAGATGGCGTCGCGGCTGTCGCGTGCTTGCACACATTCCGCGTGGCGTAAAGACATCTGACACACACAGCGCCTGGATTTAAGACGCACTTGGTATTAAGTTATCACGCTGAAATCTCATCACCGCCGTTCTGATTAAGAACATTTGGAAGCTCCCTAAAATATCAGTTGTTACATTTAGTAATGACAGGCTACCTCGCGCGGCCAGAAGATCATTCTTAATTTTCACGACGTTCCGGTGAATAGAAACATTGTTATACATTGACAATATATTAGATAGTAAAAAGGCATATTTTGGATTGAATAAAATATTGGCAAATAAATCTTTTATTCAATCCAAAATATGCATTTTTACTATCTAATGATTTAAGTATGGATTTTAAAAAGAATTGACAATATACAGGGTGATCCAAAAGTCCCGCACAACTTTAAAAATTAATAACTCCGCGAATATTTGCGCTAGAGCAATGCGGTAAACACCATTATGTACAGGATGCAATGGGATTTTTTATGGCAAATAATGAAAATTTCGAAATTGATTTTAGTTACAACTTTATTCGCTAGATGGCGCTCTACCAGAATCAGCTATTAAGCGGCCAAATTGTTTGATAAATTGAAAAATATAACTGAACGACACGTATTTTTCCTTTTTGAATACCAGGAAATAACCCAAATAATATCAAATGATAAATTAATAAAACACCATTACGCCAAAAGTTAGAAGAAATGGTTAACGATTTTTAAATACAATCTGAGATATGTAAAATAGGTATATGCAAATTAAAACATGTAGCAAAAAATATTTATATTTTAGATGGAGTTTTGTGAAATAGAATGAATGTTTGAAAATAACTACTGATATCAATACACGATTTTTGAAATGTTAATATAGTACCAAAAATTATGATGGCACTACTAATAGGATTTCGTGCTATAAGGAATGTATAGTTTCTTGACTAATTGGCGACACTTGACTATTTAACTGGATATTTGTCATGATACAAAGATGAAATATAGAGGGGAGTGACAAAATATATTTGTCGTACTTTATTCCAAATAGCCTATGGGTTTGTCAAATGTTATCATTGTTTATTATACTGTACATAATTTTGAAAATGTATCCCCTCAAAAAAAATCATTTTTAAATCGACCTTTTGCGTTGAAAAACGTGGTAGCAAAATCATTTTGTATTATTTTTTGCGCAAAATTTCTAAAGTTGGGGGGGATACAGAGAATATTCCTTATGCTATTTTTTCTAATGGGCGAAAAGCGATAAACTAAACATAAGGGTTAAAATTGTGTATACCAGTGTTATTCGAGAAGTTATAACACTTTGGCCTGCACGACATAATATAAGATGTGGGCAAATGATTAACAAAAAAATTACTGTTCACAGAAAAAAAAAGAGTCAAGATGTGAGGACAGCATTTATTATTCCCATAACCCAAAACAAAGAGCTGCAAAATATAACACATGAGGTAACTGCCTTCTCTCTTGTATTAGGTCACAATCCTTGCTCAATGTGGCGCCCTTCATTCTCAAACACCGCCTGCAGACGATAGATGACAGAATGGTCACAATTAAATAGTTGAAATTTATAAAACGTGCCATCTGATAGAAGCCTTCAACATGGCCAATGTGGTAGTCCGGCATCGATAAAAACGCGACTTAATGTACCCTCATAACCGAAATTGTAAGGCGTCAAGTCTGGTGATATTGGAGGCCATTGGTATATAAAGTGGCGACTTATCAACGAATTTCACCGAACGTATCCTTCAGCAATTGTTTGGGACCGCGGGAGATATGAGGAGGTCCTCCATCATGCATGAATGTTATTTCGCTTAGTTCTTGTCTGTCCTGCAATATGAGAATAACCTTTACTCTCAAAAGTTGAACATAACGTTCACCAGTTACAAAAACGGTTTTAAAAGTTCTTCCATTGATATTTTCAAAGAAAATTGGCCCAAAAATAAAAGAAGTGAACCCACACAAAACTGTAACTCTGTGCTGATGAAGTGGTATTTCTGTAAAATTCCTAGGGGTTTCTGTTGCCAAAATGAGACAGTTTTGAATGTTAAATTCTCCCTTTAGATAAAAGTGAGCATCATCTGTTCTTAGAACATTTGACAGCCAGTTTCCATCAATATCAATTTGCCTGAAAACCCATGCAGCGAATTATTGACGCTTCTCAAAATCGCTGACTTTCAACTCGTGAAAACTTTGAATTTTGTTAGGGTATTTTTATAGAAAAATTCTAAATGTGTGTTCTCTCCAAACTGTTCCATACGAAATCCCCGTTTGTCGAGAAACCTGTCTAGCACTTACTTCTCCATACGTGGATAACGTTTCAATAGCTTCAGCATTCGTAACAGCCACTGACTTGCATGTCGATGGTCTTCCACTCCGAGGTTTTGTTTCCAGAGATCCAGTTTCCTCAAAACTTTTAATCAATCGCTTTAGAGAGTAGCAACTCATTGGTCCTTTACCGCTTCGAATACCTTTAAAGGAACGAAACGTCCGTAAAGCTTCAGTGGCAGATTCTGAATCACAATTTAAAAAATTCACCAATAGTGCTTTATCCTGTAGTGACGGCATTCCAGGGGGAAGGGGAGAAGTTCGACCACACCTCCTTGCGGTCCCCCCTGGACCCCTGGAATATTTGACCTAATTCTGGTTCGTTTCGAAGATGACTAACGTTGCAACGGCACCCATTTTCAAATGAAGAGCAAAACTGATATCTCCAGTAATGCTACCGCGTCCGGGGTAACCGCCGCGTCAGGAGCTGCAGCTCGAGCTCATGATGAGAAATCTACTACGAGGACACAATTCAATCTACTACAACTCAATATAAATGGTACCCAGAGGAAAATAAAGAGCTGACTTGTCTTCTCTGTGACAACAATGTACATATTACCTGTCTTCAGGAGACAAAATTGAATCAGAATCTGAGATTCAATATCAAAGATTACGCAACACTACGAAAGGACAGACCGGGAAAATTCGGAGGAGGACTTGCCGTTTTGATTAAAACTCTAGAAATCAAATTAAAGGGTATCGCCTATAATCAGAGTAAGCCTAGAGAAAGCACGACAGAAGCTCAGACAATAGAAATCTATCTTACAGATAAAACAATTCCAATCATAAATGTTTATGACCACGATAATACTAGCATCAATACAGGCCTGATAGAGACATTAAGTGAAGCGTCTTCGGATATCGCAATCATACTTGGTGATTTTAACGCCGAAAGACCAACTTGTGGATCACCTTTCCAGGATAACAAAGGTCAGCAGATTGAGAACATGCTAACCGACCTCGACCTTACACCGTTAAATAACGAAAATAACACCTATCTATCCAAGTCCACAGGCACAGAATCCGCAATAGACATCACAGCGATAAATTACAACATCGCACCCACAACACAATGGAAAATTCTGAAAAGTGCAATCAGTGACCACAGACCAATTTTAACAACCATAAAATTCAAAATTGAGAATTTCCAACAGAATAAAAGCTCACTGGAAAAAAAATCACAGAAAAGCTTGAAGAACTGTGCAACGAAGAATTAAATCACAAAACGATTGACAAAAAATTGGAAAAATTCTCTTCGAACATATCCAAAGCTGTAAAAGTATCGATACCTAGAGCTAGACGTAAAGACCTGTGAATAATTTACTGGAAGGACCACAATATCGAGGCAATGATTGCAGAGAGAGACAATAAAAATGAACTTCTTAAAACAAATAAAACAGAAGAAATCATAAAGGAACTCATTGAAATTAGTCACAAAATAGAACAAAAAATTTGGATATTCAAACAAGAGAGAGAGAAAAATGGGCAGAATTCTGCGAAAAAAATGGATCCAAAAAAGGAAAGCCGTCACTGGAATTTAATTAGTGTTATTAAACAATCAAAACCAACACTAATCCTCCCTTACTCTAACCGATATGAATAGCGAGAACGAACAAACAGATGGCTGAAATAATTGCTGAATATCTTTCAAGCACTTCCAGACTCAGCTATACGAATGAAGGCAGGACTCTAAAAAATAATGTAAACAGGTTAGTTAAACAAGCAATAAATTACCATCAACAAGATATTTACTCGAGAGACTTCACACTGAATGAGCTAAACTCATCAATAGGAAAGTTAAATCCAAGATGTCACCTGGAGATGCTCTAATCTTTGGTCCAATGATTAAACAATTTGGAGACAAAGCTAAAAATCAACTCCTACGAATACTGAACATTTCATGGCAAACTGGTAAACTACCAAAGAATTGGAAGATATCAATTATAGTGCCAATACTGAAACCAAAGATGCCAAGGAATGCAAGAACTATCGGCCAATTGCTTTTACCAGCATACTTTGTAAAATAACAGAATGAATTATCCACTCTAGGCTCATAGTCTGGCTCACTAACAATAATAAAATAAACTTCTACCAAACTGCCTAAAGATCCAGTCACTGTACAACTGATAAACTGTTCTACTTCTGTCAATCAATAATAGATTTCTAGGAAAAACCGCCAAAGAAGACAACGGCCGTATTCCTGGATATGACCTCAGCTTTTGATCGAGTGTGGAGGGAGAAATTACTTGAAAGGCTGCACAACATCGGAGTAAGAGGAAAAACCTTAATCTGGATTGCAGACTTCTTAAGGGAAAGAAGGATAAAGGTTCGGGTCAATGGAACATTTTCCAAGGACCGAAGAACATGGGCTGGTGTACCTCAGGGATCTGTGCTCAGTCCTCTACTCTTCTCGCTATATATTAACTGTTGTTTTTGTAAATAGATGAATATTATTTGTATCATTTAAAGCCTAATTATGTAAAAATATATGTATATACAAATTGGACATTACTGTTGGCAATGGTAAAGTTTGAGCTCTTGTACGTCTAATTACGACACAACAAAAGTGGCGACGAGGATGCGCGATCTACAGAGCCAGCAAAAAGCTGAGGAAAACGGCGTCTATGCAAGTATAACAACTACATCTTTTAAACTATCTGGATCAAGAAAACAAAGGAGTAGAAAAGATAAGCATGACAAGTCCAAAGTTAATAGTACCTTTTAGATGCTATAGCCCAGTGGAGGACACTTCGATATTTTTGTACAAAAATTTGACGCTCTCTTTTTGGCATCTGAAGGAGGAGATTAAAGTGCTGATTTTTACCTCGCTACCAGATTCTGAAACTTTGAAGCGGGGAAACGACATTTTCTTCCTGGACTAATGAAAGATCAACCCTATGATACTATCATTCAAAGAATTAAGCTGCATTTGGATCCAAAGAAGAAAGTGATACCACAGTGATGCAGATTTTTAAAGAGAATTCAACAGGAAGGAGAATCAATTTCGGAATATCTTAGAGAATTGAAACATTTAGCAATAAATTGTAATTTCGGCGATATGCTGGGAACCATGATGCGAGACCGTTTTGTGACTGGATTCAAGTTGGAAAGCCTGCAAAAGAAGCTACTACAAGAAAACGACGATGTCACCCTGGATAAAGTTTTGCAGTGGCAATCTCGTTCGAACTGGCGGAGATAAATACAAGAGAATTACAAGATAAATTAGTGGCCAAAATATCCCCTGTGAATGGAAAAGATAAAAGGGTGAGTACAATAATAGTATGGTGCAGCATAGGCCTTTCAGGCAAAGGGGAGAAATAATGTCTTATAGATGTGGTGAAAGACATTCACACGTGGCCTCTGTTTGCCCTCATAGAACAAAGACTTGTTTTAAAATGTAAAAAACTGGGTCATCTAAGTAGGGTCTGCAAAGCTAGTAAAAAATGTGGGGATGTAAATTTGTACAGAGGACTCTATATATTCTGTACAGG
Organism: Cordylochernes scorpioides; assembly: GCA_030710605.1. Classification (NCBI taxonomy): domain Eukaryota; kingdom Metazoa; phylum Arthropoda; class Arachnida; order Pseudoscorpiones; family Chernetidae; genus Cordylochernes; species Cordylochernes scorpioides. The sequence goes on from CP092886.1 coordinate 150,883,724, forward strand.
GCGAAACTGATGCCACAATAAATTTAACAGTAGATGATTATTCTTTGTGCTTTACAATAGATACAGGAAGTGCAGTTACGTTAATACCTAAAGATATTTATAAGATTTATTGGCAAGGTAAAAATGTATTTCCTTTTGTGGTAAATCAATAGAGATTATAGGTCAAAAGTGTTTTTGTAAAAGAAGTCAACCAATATTTACGATTAATAGTTGTAAATGAAAAATCCAGGTAATTTTGTTAGAAAGAGAATGGCTTAAACAGTTAAAACTTGATTATTCTTGATTGTTTAGCATTAAAATTTTAATTATGAATCTAATAGAAATAGTTTGATTGATAGATATGCAGATTTGTTTAACAAAGATTTGGACTGTCTAAAGAATGTTAAAATAAATTTTAATTTTAAAAAGGATGTGACTCCTGTGTTTTGTAAAGGCCAGAAGTTTACCTTTCTCTCTAAAAAACAAAGTAGAGAATGAAATTGATCGTTTAGTGAATTCTTGCATTTTATAACCTATAGTTCATGCATATTGGACCGCTCCAATAGTACCAGTATTAAAAAAGGATGGTATTGTAAGGATATGTGGTGATTTTAGATGTACAGCTAATAAAGCAATAGAATTAGATAGGTATCCCCTTTCATCGATCGATGAGATCTTTTCAAAATTATCTACAAGCACCGTACTTTCGACTCTAGACCTATCACAGGCTTACTTACATGTAATGTTAGCGGAAGAAGCCAAAGCTGTTTTTGGTATAAACACAACAAATGGGTTGTTTTCTTATAAAAGACTACCATATGACGTAGCGGTAGCACCAAATAAATTTCAGAGGATTATGGAAAGTCTATTTGCTGATTTGCCAGGCGTGGCCTGCTACATAGATGATATTTTGGTTGCAGGAAAAGACTTTGAAGATCATGAACAAAAGTTGGATCTATTGCTTAGATGATTGCTAGAAAAAGGTTTAAAGATAAACAGATATAAATGTAAATTTAAAAAGAAATCGGTGTAATATTTAGGGTTTAAAATGGATAAATATGGACTGCATCCCTTAGAAAATAAAATTAAAGCAGTGATAGAGACGCGTGAACCTAAAGAATGTTTCGCAATTAAGATCTTTCATAGAACTCAATTTATTATTATAGATTCATAAAAAATATAGCAAACATATTAGCGCTATTCTATCAACTTTTGAATAAATATTGTAGATGGAATTGGACGAAAGAATATCGAATGTTATTTAAAAAATGTAAATCATTATTAAAGGACTATGGACTAGGCGTAATTCTGAGTCATAGAAATTATAGAAAGGAAGAATGCCCTATAGATTTTGCTTCTAGAACATTAACTGAAGCGGAAAAACGTTTCTCTCAACTAGAAAAGAAAGCGTTGAGCATACCTTTGGCGTTGAGAAATTCAGACAATACTTACTGGGACGAAAATTTGAATTGGTCACAGACAACCGACCCTTAAGTCATATATTTTCACCTCAGAAACCAATTCCCATATGTGCATCATCCAGAATTAAAAGATGGTCCTTAAAATTAGCTGCATTTAATTATACTTTGGAATTTCGAAAAACTAGTGATAATTCCAATGTTGACGCATTGTCACGTCTTCCTTTAGAATCGAGTGTCAGGGAGTCTTTTGATGAAGACCAGGTACTTCTTCTCAGGAGGTTGAATGAGGTACCGTTCTCTTTTATGGAGGTGGCATATGAGACGCTCCAAGATAAAATACTGTCTATAGTATTAAGGAATGTTAGAGAAGGCAACTGTGTGGAAATTCACAAGGGTACCGAGAGAAAACCCACTAGCTCCTCATTATAAGATCAATGAGGAATTAAGTTTGGAGTTTGGTTGTCTTCAATGGCGTGAAAGAGTGGTAATTCCCCAAAAATCAAGATCTTTAATTTTAAATGACTTGCATGAAATACACATGGGGATTGTTAAAATTAAGATGATTGCCAGGCGGTATTTTTGGTGGCCAGGCATAGACAGTAACATCGAGGAGTTACCTAGAGAATGTAGAGTATGCCAAGAATCGGCAAGCATGCCCCCGGATACCATCTCGGAATGGACTTGGCCCGAAAAAACCGTGGCATCGACTTCATCTTGATTTAGCGGGTCCGTTCATGGGAAGAATGTTTTTGGTTCTCGTGGACGCATACTCAAAGTGGATAGAAATTTTTATCATCAAAGATATTACCAGCCAAACGATTATAAATCATCTTAGAGAAAGTTTTGCCAGATTTGGATTGCCCTAACATTTGGTTACAGATAACGGAAGACAGTTTGTCTCCGGTGAATTCGAGCAATTTACCAAAATGAATGGTATACGGCACACTAAGACCAGTCCGTATAATCCTAGTACAAATGGTTTAGCTGAGAGATATGTAAGAGAGTTTAAAAACCTTTTGAGAAAGATTAATGGGAAGGATGATTTAGAGACGAATCTACAAAGATTCCTATTTGCTCATAGAGCATTCCGCCAAACTGTAATAAAGGAATTCCCCCGCGGAACTGCTAATGAAGAGAAGTTTAAGATCAAGATTCTCGAATTTAATACCCAGATGGGAAATCCGCGAGAGGTATTTCATGAGGCCGTAAGAAGGCAGGAGCAGTTTACTACAGTTTGCTAGGTTTATTTCCGCAACTATGCAACTGGACCTAAACGGTAAAAAGGTACCATTTTGAAATTACTGAGCTACCGTCACTACCTTATAAGTTGCGAGGGCGTCGTGTATAAGAGGCATATCAATCAATTGCGACCTGTGAGAAAGAAACAAGTGGAGACAAGACATTTGATACTTCCTCGAACATCAGGAGAGAAGCCTGTAGGTGGAAGTCAGAAATAAAGTGAAGAGGAGGTTCCAGAGGTTACATCAGGAAACAAGGAGGAGACTGCTTCTGTGCACGTACCCTCTTGCACTCCTAGACCAGGGCCTGTTGCTGTGCACGTGCCCTCTTGCACTCCTAAACCGGAGTCTGTCGCTGTGCAAGTGCCCGTCGGCAGTCCTAGATCTCAGAGAGCAAGGAAACCCCCAGACCGACTGGAGTATTATTAAGGGGGAGATGTGTTGTGTATGTAAATAGATGAAGATCATTTGCATTCTTTAAAGTCTCAGTATGTAAGAATATATGTGTATATAAATTGAACATTTTTTGTTGGCCAAACGAAAAGAATAATAGCTAAAAAAAGAGTCATGGTCAAATTTGAGTTGTTGTACATCTAATTACGACACAACCTTAACAACATCCATCCTTACCTCACTGAAGACACAAAGGTTGCCTGTTATGCAGATTATATAGCCATATGGCACACAAAGTATAGAAATATCAGAAAAATAATGAACACATCAATGAGAAGTGGGCAATGAAACTCAAAATGACAAAAAACCCAATAAACACAAACCTATAGGTCTCCTTCACTGACAGGTAAAAGGGCATGAATTTAACTCTAAAATAAGCATAAACAACCATATAATTGATAAAATTTGTTCTCCAAATTACCTAGGTGTGATACTTGATGAGGAATTGCGATTTACAGAACACATAATTAGCACCTCAAATAGAGCTACCAGAAACCTAAACATTCTGAGAAGGCTATGTGGAACAAATTGGGGAGCAAAGCCCAAAATTCTCAGAACAACATATATCACCTCAATAAGGCCAATAATGGAATATGCAACACCCGTCTGGGCTCCCTCAAGTTCATCACTAAAAAGAAGACTAGACAGTGTTCAAGCAAAAGCGGCCAAATAAATCACTGGTTCTGTTTCAAATACCAACAATTAGAAAATTCAGAGAGAATGTGGTCTAGACCTACTTGAAAGCAGAAGACAATTTAAAACAATAAAATTCACCAATAGCTTAAAAACTAAAGAAACCGAACACATATCCCATAGAACCTATTTAAACTGGACACAAAAAGAAAGGCTCAAAAGATCTTCAACACTTCAGTACGACAACAATATTAGAAAGAGCATAAATATGAAACATAATGAATTTCGATTTCGAGAATAACCAATATTTCTTACCCCATTGCCATCAAATGTAATCATCAATCTTAACCTGAATGAACCCTGCAATAAAAAAAGAGAACAAAAACATTCTTAAAAAGAAAGGACTTAACACAATTGGTTTATGCGATCAGATAAATTATTTTACAGCATATACAGATGGATCATCAGACCATACCATAAGTAATGGAGGGGCTGGAATTAACATAATACTGCAAGATGGAACATACATCAAAATCAAAGAAGGAGCAAGAAAGATTCCGTCAAACTTCACTTGTGAACCGACAGCTATCTGGAAAGCTCTTGATGTATGCCTTAACCAACCATCCCTGCATCAAGCAGAAGGAATTATAATATACCGTACAACGACTTCATATCCGATCTAGAAGCAATTCAGAAGGGCAATACTATAATCACGCAGAACATACATTCGTTACTTACTCAACTGATATCATTGGAGAATAACTGCATTCTACAATGGACTCCTGGCCGTGGGGGTAATGAAATGGCAGTTGAATTTGCAAAGGAAGCCAGAAAGTTGAGCCAAAGGAAAGAACAAATGTCATTATTTGACGCTAATGCTTTTGCAAAATACAAGATAATTAAACAAAAAATAAGAAAAGATCAAAATGTGAAATAAACTCCGAGAGAAAAATGACAAAACTATAACAAGATTTAGAACAAAACATTATAAAGGATGATAATACATTCAGATGGCACAAGAACCTATAGAACATGCAACAACTGTCCTGGTGTGGAACTAACACCTACCCACATATTCTCATGCCCGCAGCCTTGCAGAAAATTGACATAGACCCAGAGCAGCTGCTTTACACACCCAAGATAGTGGACAATGCTGCTGCTGCTGTTGTGATAGAGATGCATGGAGACATCTGAGGCTCTTTATTGGACACGACAAAAATAACAACGGCATTCCAGAGTAAAATAAATCATCAGAGATAGATAAATATTTTTCATATGAATTAAAATAAATATAATCGATACTGAGAGAGAGTTGAATTAAAAAATTAGAAATATATTATTTTCGAAATATAAATATCTGAGAGGATTCCAGCAAACCGCATCTAAAATATCAATTTTTTTTTTGCTACATGTTTTAATTTGCATATACCTATTTTACATATCTCAGATTGTATTTAAAAATCGTTAGCCATTTCTTCTAACTTTTGGCGAAATGGTGTTTTATTAATTTATCATTTGATATTATTTGGGTTCTTTCCTGGTATTCAAAAAGGAAAAATACGTGTCGTTCAGTTATATTTTTCAATTTATCAAACAATTTGGCCGCTGAATAGCTGATTCTGGTAGAGCGCCATCTAGCGAATAAAGTTGTAACTAGAATCAATTTCGAATTTTTCATTATTTGCCATAAAAAATCCCATTGCATCCTGAACACAATGGTGTTTACCGCATTGCTCTAGCGCAAATATTCGCGGAGTTATTAATTTTTAAAGTTGTGCGGGACTTTTGGATCACCCTGTATATGTGTGGGTATCTAGAGAGGCATCTCTTTCTTTAAATAGGCATCAGAACGATGCATTATGGTTATTAGTCTAGTAAAGAACATTACTAGTGGTGATGAAGAATGAGCCACAACACCAGTTTTGGCAAATTCGGACAAAAACCAACCTGTATACCATGGTTTCGGGCTATGACTGTATATGGTTGGCATTCAATCAACCGAAATATTGGAAAAAAAATATGTTTTCAATCCGAAGGATTTAATTATTAGTTACTCTGTTCATAAATATACTTTTTAAAATATCCAATCTCCGTCTATTCCTACTTCAATAATTTTATTATTGAAACATATCGTTGAGAAATATCCTTGTTTGTTGCCTCAGTTCTCAAATTTTCCGTTACCCATATTTCTAAAAATAACCTTTTCATTTTATTAAACATCTCTATGAAATATAATAAAATTTTATGCTGATTCATCCTCTAATTGCCCATTTCCCTATTAATCCTTTTTGATGTTTTATACAATTCTTGTGTTTATTTAACTCTATATTCCATTTATATATATATTGTCAAGCGGCTCAGCGGCTCCAACCACGAGAGGTCCCATGGGACGCCTGTCAATCATCCCTGGACACCGGGTGTGAGGGGTTCTCGGAATCTGGTCGACGGGGGGAGCTGACGTCGCTCATTAGGATTTCTTTAACTTGGGGTAAGTTGTACACTCTCTTTCTCCCTATAAATACCCCTTATAATAAATTAATTATCCCCAAACTTGCCCTTGCTTTATTTATCTCCGCGACATATTTTGGCGGAGACGCTGGGTAGCGTGACGGAACTTCGAAGAAGTCGACGTCTACAGGGACGTGAACCAATTCTTCAACCTTTGCCACAACGAATAGAAATGGAAGACGACCACAGACCTACTGTTAGCGGATCCTACCTCCCTTGTCAGCGCCAACGAGATCCTCCTACTTTTTCTGGAGATGGAACTATAAACCCTGGACAGTGGTTGAAAGAGTACGAGAGAGTGTCGAAGTACAACAGATGGGACGAGACCATGAAGCTTGCCAACGTCGTATTTTACTTGAACGGAACTGCTGGAAGGTGGTTTGATAATAAAGAAGAATCACTCAACTCGTGGAGAAGCTTTGAAGACGCATTCCGCAGTGTGTTCGGACTGCAGGAGGATTCTGCTCGACGCGCCGAGGAAGTTCTGAAGTCAAGAGCACAGAAGGCCGAGGAATCCAGCGAGTCATACATCCAGGAGATTCTCAGTCTCTGCTACCAGATGAGATCTCTGACGACTACGTTGGAGAACATGTGACCAGAGATGAGGAAGCGCGTCAACTCTCCCGATCACGCCTTCTACAATCACAGGCGAAAGACCGTAGACTAGAAACATACTCCAGTCTATTACCAGAAGGATGATCTTGTGTGGGTTTTTACTCCCATCCGAAAAGTAGGACTATCAGAAAAGCTACTGAAGAGATACTTCGGTCCCTACAAGGTGACCAAGAAACTTTCAGAAGTTACGTATGAAGTAGAGCCCGTGGACCCCTCTCCCCGATCACGGAAAGCTAAGGATATCGTCCATGTCATTCGGATGAAGCCCTACCTGGACCCTGAAGAACAACATTCTATTCTGCTAGGGAACACCAGCCGTGATAGATTTCCTTCCAGAACAAGGGCTGAGACAAGCTAATCAGCGGGTCGCTGTTTTCTCTAAAGAGGGAGTAATGTCAAGCGGCTCAGCGGCTCCAACCACGAGAGGCCCCATCGGACGCCTGTCAATCATCCCTGGACACCGGGTGTGAGGGGTTCTCGGATTCTGGTCGACGGGGGGAGCTGACGTCGCTCATTAGGATTATTTTTAACTTGGGGTAAGTTGTACACTCTCTCTCTCCCTATAAATACCCCTTATAATAAATTAATTATCCCCAAACTTGCCCTTGCTTTATTTATCTCCGCGACAATATTTTGTGATCTTTATTCCATATATTGCGTTATAAGTTCTCACATCAATTATCCACGCTGTATTTCGTCATCCTATTTCTAGTAGAAAATGTTAATCCCCAGAGTATGCTAATATATATATATATATATATTAAAAAACGAAAGAAAAAAATAAAATATAAAAAGATCAGGTGTTGAAATCAATATTAAAAATAGCATATCCTGACCAGGAGCACATGTGCTTTACAGAAGGCAGAGCGCCATCTGGTGGAACAGAAATCAACTAAACGTTGATTTAACCTGTTCCCTGATATTTGGCCAACCCAATTTCTTGATAAATCAAGAAAAGCCATCCACGAACGCGTTTCGCGCTTTTGGCGCTCGTCAGCGTAGAGTAGGCTGAACCACTGCGACCAAAATATATACGTGTGTGTGAACAAATAGTAAAAGCTCATGTGAGCAGGTCAGGATATTCCTATTTTGTTTGTTTTTAATTTTGTTTGCACCACGCTGACGAGGACCAACAGACCGAAATGCGTACGTGGTTGACTTTTCTTGATTTATCAAGAAATTGGGCTGGCCAAATACCTCTTTGGAACAAGCTAAGTCAGCGTTAAATTGACTTTTGTTCCACTAGATGGAGCTTTTTAATCTAGAATGCTCATGTGAGCGGTCAGGAAATGCCAATTTTGTTTTTAATATCAACACCTGATCTTTTATATATGTTTTTCTTATTTTTCACACACACACATATATTATAGAAAATTATTCTGCTGATGCTGGTTATTCAGAGGATTATGCTATGGTGATGCAGTCGTGGTGAAAATAATAAAAACAGTTTTGATCACAATTTGATTTAATTGTGCTGATAAACATAATAAAGAAAGAAATACCTGATTTGCGGCGTAAAGAGAGAGAGAGAGAGAGAGAGAGAAGAAAATAAAAGATGAGGTATTTACATATTTACACAAATATTTGAGCCGGCCAACGGGAAACATCAACAATGGGTTTTATAAAGGGAAAGTCGCGAAATCTGGTGGTCGGCTTAGCAGAGTATTTTATTATAGAAAATATAATTTTAGAATTAAATAACATTTTTATATAATATATATATATATTTTTCAATTAAAAAGGCATATTTTGGATCAAAATATCATTTATTTTACCAATATTTCAGTTGGCTGAACGCCAACCTTTATCAAGGTGTTATAACATTTTAAAGTGTGTCAACAACAAACTCAGCGCTACATATATAACGTCAACAGAATTAATTTTTAAAATATTTTGTTATATTCAGTGGGGAGAAAATAAAATATGGGTGAGAATATTTTGAAAATATATTTTGTCCATAATACAAATATATATATCAAATTTTTTTCTCCCCACTGAATATAACAAAATATTTTTAAAACTTAATTCTGTTGACGTTATGTGGCGCTGAGTTTGTTGTTGACACACATTAAATATGTTATAACACCTTGATAAAGGTTGGCGTTCAGCCAACTGAAATATTGGTAAAATAAATGATATTTTGATCCAATATATGCCTTTTTAATTAAAGATTTATTTATGGATTTCTCTATTAAAAAATATATATATATAACAAATTAGGCATATCCTGACTACTAACATGAGCGTTATATATATATGGCAATGCGAATTGTTGAGCTATAACTCTTAGAAGCCCCGAGGCCAAACTCCACGTTATTGGCGGTATGACAAACCAATTTCGAGTTGTCATTTTTGACAAATTTAGTTTTCACGATATTGAATTTTTTACACACATCTTCTCTTCTCATATATATTTAACGTGTCAAACTGCCTCTTGGCAATAAATTTTATTTATAATTATATTATATATTGCCGTGTTTTAGGAAATTATTAGGAATTCATTTATTCTTATAAAAGCTAATAATATTTAAATATGTTTGTAGTATTTTAACAAGGTGAGTTTAAAGAAAACCTTCTTAGTTGGAAGTTTCGTAATTCATACATATTTATTCGAGTCTTAGCAATGGCGTTAGGTAGGAAATCAATAAAACTAATCACGTGATTTGTTTTTATTATTACTCTGATAGATTTATAATTTTGGGTAAAAGTGAAATAGAAAGAATAAAGATTAGGACAATAAAATGACATTTTCTTGATTTTATGAAATAATTTTTATGATTATTTTTCAATCTGAGAAATATAAAAATATATATTTCCCTTAATTTCATTCCGATAGATTACATGAATCATTCTAAAACGTTCAGCCGTTATATTTCTCTTTATTTTTCACTAAATTAAAGATTAAAATATAAAAAGATTGGTTACACTTTATTATTCGAAATACAAAAAGTAACAACAACTCTGATGCGGGCGCGTCTCGAGAGGGAACTCAGCAGCTCGCGCGACGGGCAACCAATATATCGCTTTCTCTCCTTTTCTTTCTTCTTTTATATTACAATAACATTAAGATGCATAAATGTTATTTTTTTAACGTGGAAGAGTGGAAGGCTATCAGAAGAAACAATGGAAGTGCATATTTCTTTTCTTTTTTTTTTTTGCTTATCCCTAGTACACGTGGTACAGGCCATGATAATCATGGTGGGTAGAAGTTGGCGACTGCTTTTACTGTAAGTGCACCACATGACTACACATGTAAAAAGCATTTCGACTTTGCACTTACAAATGTGCCAGAGCCCCGTTTTGGTTACTTGCACTCGCTGGTGGGGTTGGACTTTTGCAAGAATTGGGGGCCATTGGAGCATCTTTTTTTTTAATTTTGAACAATTAAAATGAAAAATAGGAACCTACCAGACCTTAACACCGACTACGTTACCAGCCAACGTTTATGTTATAATCCGTTTTCTTATATAAGAGAAAAATTGGTTTAGAGATAGGTTTATTATCTGATTTCGGAATACATAAGTATTATGGTATTGCAGTCGTGGAAAAATGTTTTAATCACAATTCACATTAATTTTTATGATAAAATACATAAGACTAATACCTGACTTACGTGTGAAAAAAAAAAGAAAAAAGAAAATATTATGTATTTACATATCTACAAAAAGATTTGAGCCGGCCAACGGGAAACAACAACAACAATGAATTTATATAGGGAAAGCCGTGACATCTGGCGGTCGACTTATAGAGTAGTTTGTTCTAGAAAATATAATTAAAAATGAAATAAGGAAATGCAAAGTCGTTAATGTCACCGGTCGTCTGTTTTCTTTTTTTGAAGAAGAAGAAGACAGAGGCAATTATGTTCAAATTTGGTTATTTCGTGTGTCTTTGAAAAATGTCACTGTGTATCAAATATCCTTCAGAGTTATTGTCTGAATTACGATATACATGCTAAAAGGTACAACCTTCTTAAGTTTTGTCTATGAGTATATTGAATTTCTAAATGCAAATAAAATAATACTAAGAATGTGTGTTATGATTGTTGCTCTTCAAACTTTCGCAAAATAATGTCACTTTTAAAAGTTATTATAGATGCTAGCTGGTCCACAACAATAATTAGCGCCTTAAAACATGCATGATTTCAGAAATTATTTTAATTAAATTGAAGCGTCTAAAGTTTTACCATTAATACGAATGAATTTCAATTAATTAATTTTCAACTAAGCTATATCAAAATTGTATCACACTTATATACATATTGGTATGCAGCATCATCATATTGTCGAACTTCCTGTCATAAGTCGAACTTCTTTTAACATATGTAGACATGTGGTGCACTTACCGTAAAAGCAATCGCTAACTTCTCCCCACCATGGTTATCATGGCCTGTACCACGTATACTAGGGATAATAAAAAAAGCATCATATTGTATTTTGCTAACTAACTTTTCCAACTACCTCTATGTTAATTTTGTTGCCATTTGAAACATTATCACAAAATGCTCCAAGTCCTATTTATTAGGAACCAAAAAGTAAGATTAAAGCCTAGGTGTTGTTCACATTCTTCAGATATATTAATTTGGGGTGATTTGTGTTTTCAAACATTCTTATGATAAATTACAAAAATCAAAATCGCAAAAGAGTTGGGGCGTTATATGATTTTTGTAATTTGTCGAAATCCACAATTCTGTAATAATAAATTCTAATGTAAGTTATTAGTTTTTCAAAAATTCAAAATCTTTTAAGCGTTTTTTAATTATTTCCTTATTATTCCTATAGGAAAATTACACGTTTGAGAGCGCAATTAATAAATAATATATACGCTTTTTCTCGACGTTATTTAATTTATTATAAGTTTTTTCAAGTTTAAACACATCAACAGTTTAACGAGATATTTTGCGTATATTGAATAAATGTCTCATTTGGCATTTTTCAATATAAAATTTCAATAGATTATTTTAATAGGTAAGCCTTATATGCAAATTTTATTTATAACTCATTTTAAATTTGATAAAAGAATTTTGCGTATATATACATCTTTTAAATTAAGAAAAATATATCCAATAAAAAAGTTAAATTTGACTAGGGATTTTTGAAATTGGTATATATACTAGGATGTTACACATGTTCGTAAATATGTAAATAAAATTCGCAATATCAATGTGTGGCAATACTGAAGATTCCAATAGCTCTAACAAATGGATGAGGTTTTTTTCTCTCAGTGATTTGGTTAAGAAGATGGCACGACTCATCAGCCGACGTCAGCGCCAAGATGATCCAATTACGGCTCTCTTTCTATTCCTTCCCAGTTTCTTCAGGAATCTAAAAAAGGCCACCACATCCACGAACCATGGAATTCAACTGTAGACCCAGGTAATGTGTATACTTTGTAATTTTATTTTTCTTCTTTGTGTTTAACAAGCAATATTATGTTTTAAAAAGTTCAGTTGCACGATAAGGAGATGCCTTTTTTCATAATATTATGTTTGTCAAAAAGAGTACAAATGTGACATTGTACTGGGATAAGGTTCACAAATTAAAAAAATAAAAAATAAAAAAGGCATCTCTTTGTCTTGCAACTTTCAGTTGCACGATATGGAGATGCCTTCTCTATTTTCTTAATATTATGTTTTCTGCTTGATTAATCAGCTGAATTGAGCTTAAAAAGTTAAAATCTTTATTATTTGGCTCGGTCTTAATATAGGAATAAATGATCAAACATCTATGCTATATATTGACTAACCCGGTCTCTCCTAGAGGTGCTCCAAGACCCTATTTCGGCTGAAAGACTCCTCATGACACGACAAGAGCTTCTGAAGAGAGTCCATCTCCAGAAGAAAAGGATTTAGACATACTTTCATAAATGAAGCAACAATCGTTAATTTGGAAAACTCCATTTTGAAGGTTGGTTTTATAATTGAGTTGTAAATTATTTACATCACCTCTTTTTAAACACTTCCAACGTTTCGGCGACCTTCTATTGCCCTTTTCATGGAGTTAAGTTTTTAATGTTTACCTTTATTCAAATTCTGAATGATCTTATTCCCCGCTTTTTGAATATCAGATCTTTCAGAATATAATTCCATGAAAAGAGCGACAGAGGGTCGCCGAAGTGTTGGAACTGTTAAAAGTTTCTGTAAATAATTTACAACTCCATCACTAATTTTTATTCGAATTAAATACTTTTATATTTCAATTAAACGACTTATAAATATATTTATTTTTAATACTAGCTGATCTATTTTGCCAGAGTTCGAACCAAATGGATGATACACCAAACAATTATTGTTTATTAAGATATTTTGTTATTACTTTTGATAATGGTATTCGTGATGATAAATATTCACTAATATATGATCATCATATCGCCATCATCACAATACCTTTTCAATATATTTCAAAATCTATACGCCTTTTGTACTGAATTTGAATGACCAATATGTTACTCTTTCTCTTTAGCTACTTACGCATGCAAAATGTCTTAATGATTGTTTAATAGCTTTGGGGAAACGAGTGATACAGATCCATTTAGCCTTTTACTTTATATATGAGGGTATTTTAGCATATGTAAAGTTCTAAAAACCTAAATAAGATTATACTCAACAGACGATCTATTGTAATCAGTACAAATTATATTCAATTTAAGCAGATTCCTATTTGTTACCAAATATATAATATACAGATTATGCGGAAATGCTATTTAAAAATTAATTGCCAGTGTTTTAAGACGAGAGAGAGGTTGTTTTATGACATATATATTGAGGATGGAACTTACCTGAGAAGTAGTAATCACCAATGAGGCCGTTCTTTCCAGCATCTGTCCTGTGACGGCTATCTGTGCATGCCGTCTTTCTTCCCGGGCGTCCTGTGGACATCCCAACTTGCTGTCAAGTTGTATCTACGATATAGACAAGTGCCTGAATTTAATACCACTTGTCTGTACTACAAGCTTTGATTTAAACATGACAAGTCTTTTGACTAGTTCGAAACTTGTTCAAGAGTTAAATCATTCTTTCAGTTTAAGGGTTGGAAAACACTATATATTTTTATTCCGACAGATGACGCAAGCCATCAGTAACTTTTATTTGCACGATAAAGAGATGCCTTTTTCTTATTTTAAATTTCATTTTAAACGGTAGAACAAATATGAAAATGTTCGAGATTAGTTGGTCAAATTACGAAAAATTCATCTCTTGATTGTGCAACTGAACGTTGTTGAAGGATTTCGCCATCTATCGCCATATATCAATATAAACAAATCGTAGATTATTCTGAAATTGAAAAAAAAAACAATAACGTGTAGTTGATGTTTATTCCGATATATGGCACAAACAATCAGAAACGTTCTCAGTTAAACGATCTTCCTTAACTTTGTAAAATACATACCTATCATGAACTTTGCGCATTCCTAAAATGAACGATTGAGAGACAAGAGCTTAATAATATTTTCTAGACTGCCTTTATATTTATTTGCCAACGTATACAAAATTTATCAATATTATAACATTTGTATGCGACGATTTTATTTTATTCTAATGGAAAATGCCCTTCATGAGAGCATGGCTTAATAATTAGTAGTTGTTTAAATTATATAAATTGAAGAGAATTATAGATTTATAGTTAGGAATTTTTCATGTGCTCCATAGTTGTGATTAGGCAGAAAATTCTTCCTTAAAGGCACAACCTTCCTTTCCAAGCTATTTTAATATAACCTAGGAACATACTTCCAGAGTTATGTCATCATTCACCCTATGGCTCTTCTTCTTTCACCCTCTCGGACGAGCCATGGCCTCCAGATCAATCCTATTTCCTCTCCCTTCTTTATACGTACATTTAAGAAGTTCCCACAATCTACGACTATACCACAGATTATCTGATCATTTATCAAACTTTATCTCAGATGACAATTTCAACCAATCCTGATAAATTGTTTCATCAATATATAATTTGGATACTTTACGACCTGAAAGGTAAACACCGGGCCGAGCCCATTACCATTCTTCTTCCTTTAGTGTCTTCCTCTACTGATGGTGGGCTGGCCATATGGTCTCTCCATATCTCCCTCTTTCAGTGCCTTCCTCTACTGAGGGTGGGTCACATGGTCTCCCCATATCTTCCTCCTTCAGTGTCTTCTTTTACTGAGGGTGGGCCGGTCATATGGTCTCCTCATATCTCCCTCCCTCAGTGTCTTCCTCTACTGAAGGTTGGTCACATGGTCTCTCCATATCTCCCTCCTTTAGCGTCTTACTCTACTGAGGTTGGGCCGGTAACAAGTCCTCTCCATATCTCCCTCTTTCAGTGTCTTATTCTAATGAGGGTAGGCCACATGGTCTC
>CP092886.1:150899003-151042271 GCA_030710605.1 Cordylochernes scorpioides
TCCCCCCCCCCCCCCCCCCCCCCCCCCCCCCCCCCCCCCCCGGTCTCTGCTATATCTTGCAAACTCATCGAGGCCTGATATGACATTTGCCGTAACCAAATTAGCACAATTCTGTGATAATAGAGCTACCATCGAGTTTTCTAAAAACAACATAGAAAACAATAGGTCGAAGCACATTGACATACGGTATCATTATATAAGAGAAAAGGTCAACAGCGGAGACATCCATGTGAATTACCTCTCTACCAATGACAACCTGGCTGACATCTTCACCAAGGGCCGCAAAAAGACTGCACATCAGAATGCTTGTGCAGCTATGAATTATCTGGAGACGGCATACTACCCGCCATATCCAAAGTGGGGGAATGAAGACGTTGAATAAGCCTACTACTGCTGGAGAGGACTTACTCACCACTACGTCACGGCCAGCCAATCACCGTGCTGCCCAGGGGGCAGTCCATCCTCCCTCCCCCATTAGTCTAAATAAAGGAGCTTAACACTTGCCTGTTGTTCGCGTCGACTCCGCGTGCTTCTAATCTATCCATTTCAATCGGCAGATGTAGTGGGATAATTGACTACTTCCTTTCATTATTATATCATCTAGTCCAGCTTCAACTTATAGCCCAACAAATCCCAGGTCATAGCAGTCGAAAACCAATGGTTTAGACCACCCTTACACAAACTTTTAGCAGACACAATAGCAATTACCACACAGCCACATATGTATATGGCTTCATTGATATAGAATAAATATTCATAAATATAGAAGAAAATTTTGCCGGTAGGAAATTGATTTATAAAAATATAGGTCGCCTCTCCTGTTAAAATAGATGCAAAAACAATGAGCAATCTCTTGAACAGTCTTTTCAAACTAGGGGATTCAGGTAAGTGACAAAGCCACAACACCAGCTTTGGAAAATTGAGAAGCACCCAACTGGAGACCATGGTTTCAGGCTAATAGCCCTCTTCAATCCAGGGCGGACTTTATTTCATTAGATCCACAAGGGATCAAGTGAAATCTTCACAATCTGCCAGAGGTGTTCAGCTGGTAGAGTGGCTAGGCCAAATCTATGGCTAAATTATAGATGGAAATTTTTCCGGGAGGAAATTTATCTATAAAAATAAAGGTTGCCTCACATCAAAATAGATACCTTGTGAATTTCATGAAATTAAAGTCCACTCTGGACTGAAGAGGGTCATTAGTCTGAAATCATTTTCTTCAGGTGGATGCTTCATAATTTGCCAATACTGGTGTTGTGGATTGTCACCAACCTGATTCCTCTAGTTTCTGGAGACTGTCAAAAGATGGCACTTAGTTTTAGCATCTATTTTGACAAGAGAGGCAACTTTTATTTTTTTAGATGTACTCTCAAAGTCATCTATACATTGTTGGAGATAGGACAAGTTCAGTTCCTGACAACAGGAATGATCAACACCTCACAAATGTAGGCATAAACAATGTCAAACTGTGCATGACTTTAATGAAGTGTTGATGGAATAGTTAAACTGAGCTGCTAAAGCCAAAAGAAAAAAAAGGGGATTTTGCAAATGGCATCACAATATGTCATTTTTCAAAAATATCTTCAGATTCGACTGGAAATTAATCATACAATCTCACAAGGTCCAAATGAAATAGAATGCCTTACCACTGCAGGTTTGCAAGTCCATTGTGCTGGGGCCTTTCAGGAATTCTTGTAATCCTGACATGGCCAGATAGAGCCATTATTCATGGGTTCCAGATGGGGTTGAGTGCTGAAAAACATTTTTATAAGGTTTCAGTCCATGTGGTGGAACTTAATCAGCTAATCAGATAAAGATAATAAAGTGGTGACCATTTAAAAATTAAGCATATTTTATTGTATATAGTCATAAGGCAAAATACTTATCCCTAGTACACGTGGTACAGGCTATGATAATCATGGTGGGTAGTTAGCGACTGCTTTTACTGTAAGTGCACCACATATTTACACATGTGAAAAGCAGTTTTGCACTTACAAATGTGCCAGAGCCCCGTTTGGTTACTTGCACTCGCTGGTGGGGTTGGACTTTTGCAAGAATCAGGGGCCATTGGAGAATTTTTTTTTTTTTATCATAAAAAAGTGCCCAATGCGGGAATTGAACCCGGGTCTTAGCGGTCGAAAACCAATGGTTTATACCAGCCTTCCACTGACCCCCCTGTGGCCCATGTGGTGGAACTTAATCAGCTAATCAGAGACTTAATAAAGTGGTGACCATTTAAACATTAAGCATATTTTATTGTATATAGTTATAAAGCAAAATGTGCCATCAGTGTATGGAAATTGAGACTATAGTGAAATCTTTCCCCCAAAATCCTATCCTACAGCCTCATCATGGCGGATGAGTGAAACATGTAGCACAGACAAAATATGCCAGGAGCTTAACTCCTGGTAGGGCACCCTAGGTGTCAAGACTGGGCTATGGAAGGTAGGTACAAATTGGCAGCATTTGTTCTCTAGAGAAGCGGATACATAGGGCATCTGAACCCCATGTTAGGAGTGGCCCCATACTAGAGGCAAAGTCATACTGCTACTGAATAGTGCTTCCAGGTCCCAGAATAAAAGCAGGTGAACCCTCCATTCCCTCTCCATGAATGTTTCTTCTGTCTCAGCCTATGCTGCATCATCCATTGTCAGTCAAATCAGGCATGTGCTCAGAGCTTAGAAAGAGGGCTGTTTGAAAAGTATGTTAGTCTTTTCAACCACTAAGATCTCAATCATAAAGTTTAACATCAATGGGAATGCATCCCAAAGAACCAAAAGTAAACTTGAAGAGAAATCCTGAAAACAGCAGATCGTCACCAAGCTTAAATCATAGCTCTACAAGAAACAAAACAAAATTCATCACAAAAACTGAAACTTAAAAACTGCTACATCCTCAGAAAATATTGTTCCAAATTTTTTAGGGAATAAGCAACAACAACATAGTGGAATCTTGCTATAACATCACTTTTGCTATAACCATGTGGTTATAAAGGAGGCTCTTATTACGAGGCCTACATGTATTTAGCATTTTTCAAATAAAATATATATATATTTTTTTTTATTATCCTTAGTACACGTGGTGCAGGCCATGATAATCATGGTGGGTAGAAGTTGGCGACTGCTTTTACTGTAATTACACCACATGTCTACACATGTGGAAAGCAGTTCGACTTTTACACTTACAAATGTGGCAGAGCCCCATTTGGTTACTTGCACTCGCTGGTGGGTTTGGACCTTTTCAAGAATCAGGGGCGATTGGAGATTTTTTTTTTATTACTATTATAAAATAGTTTGGGGGGGGGGGGGGGTTGGTGGAAGGGTGGTCTAAACCGTTGGTTTCTACCGCTACGACCCGGGATTAAATCCCGAATTGGACACTTTTTTTTTCTGATAAAAAAAAAAAATTCTCCAATGGCCCCCGATTCTTGCAAAAGTCAAACCCCATCAGCGAATGCAAGTAACGAAACGGGGCTCTGGCACATTTGTAAGTGCAAAGTCGAACTGCTTTTCACATGTGTAGACATGTGGTGCATTTACAGTAAAAGCAGTCGCCTACTTCTGCCCACCATGATTTTCATGGCCTGTACCACATGTACTAGGGATTAAGAAAAAATAAAAATAAAATAGTTCCCAATGCGGGATTCAATCCCAGGTTGTAGCAGTAGAAAACCAACGGTTTAAACCAACCTTCCACCGACCCCCAAATAATTTCATAAATAAAGACAGTAGGTCATTGGGTGAAGGATACCTTTTTATTGGTGGATAAGATGCAAGCTTTCAAGCATTGTGCTCTTTTACTGGCTAAAGTGCAGTATAAATAAGTTTGTGCAGTTTTTTTTTTTAAATGATGTTTTATTGTGAAAAATTGGTTAGATATTCAATGTTCAAAGTAGTGTCTGTCGCTAGCCACTACTTTTTCCCATCTTTCTGGCAATTGACGAATCCCATCATGGAAAAAGGCTGGCTCTTTGGCCGCTATCCATTCTTCGATTCACGTAATTGGAGAAGTGCTGGTCAGCTAGCCCATGTTGCAATGATCGAAAGAGATAATTGGAAGGAGAAATGTCTGGGCTATAAGGCGTGTGAGGTAGAACTTCCCATTTGAGTGTTTCTAAGAATGTTTTAACAGGTGCTGCCGAATGTGGCCGAGCATTATCATGTTGCAAAATAACTTTGTCGGGTCTATTGGTGTATTGCAGCCATTTTTCTTACAATGTTTGGCTCAAATGCATCAATTTTATTCGGTAGACCTCTCCTGTGTTCCTTTTGTTTGGTTGTAGTAGCTCATAATATACCACTCCTAGCTGATCCCACCAAATACACAGCATTATCTTCTCGCCATTAATATTCGGCTTGGCTGTTGATGATGAGGCATGGCCAGGGTATCCATATGTTTCCCGATGTTTTGGATTATCGTAATAATCCACCCATTTTCATCACTGTTGAAATTGACAATAGCGCAGATGTGTCTAGAATATTTGATATGCAGATATTTGCATAAGAGTTTTAGTATTATCTATGCTAATTGACATCTCTGCCTATATAGCGCGGCCTTGTTGGATTGTTCAGTAGGCTAGCAGTTAAGTGAATAGGGCAGGCCGGCGTGAGCTGCTTATGTACATATAGTTTGATCTTTTGTCCTTCTTTTATGGTTTTATACCTTTAGGTAATAAAGGATCTTTCTCTCCCTCTAGGACTCCGTAAATATTTTTTCAACAATCACCAGTTACAATTCAATGCAAAAACCCCTTTCTTTTTTGACATTAGAACAGTAGTTCACACATGAAAAAAAGGAGTTTGACTTCTCTTGGCTTTAGTTCATACGGCACCCAATTTCCTACCTTTCAGATCATTCCCATTTCTTTTAAGCAAGGAAAAATGGCTTGTTGCAAGTTCCTTTTGCATTTGTGTTGGAACTTCATCGAGTCTTGCCTCTAATTCTTCATCCTCAAACTTTGATGGCATTCCGGGTCTTTCTTAATCTTCCAAATCAAAATTTCCTCTTTTAAACCATGCAAACCACTTCTGACACGTTAGTCCAGCTATAGAGCATGGTCACCATAAACTTCCACAAAAATATGATGACTCTCAGCAACTTCTTTCTTCATATTGAGGTAAAGAAGTAAAACTCCCCGCAAAAACACATTATTTGGTACAAAAGTTGATATTTTTGGAGCAAACAGAAACTAGGTTGTTTACACTTCAGAGAAATGACGGTTACTGAAAAATGAAGCCTTATGATGACGTTTAAAAATAATGGTGTTGCCAGATGAAACAATGAAATAATAAACTAGTAGAGCTATCTTTATCAAAACCACACAAACTTATTTATACTCTCAATATTTTTAATTTGTTCTGATATCTTGCCAGCATTGTTTCACTTTGAAAAGCTTTGAGAATAGTTTTTTTTTAGAATACCTTTTTTTACTTACTTATTCATTTTGGAAGTCGATAAGGCACAATTTGGATTAGAGATTATAAACACAAGGTAATAAGACCAAATAAATAAATAAATATGTGTGATGTTTCAGTAACAGCATTGTTACCATCATCAGATAAAAGTACTTACAAAAGTCATTGAGTACTTTTCTGATGATGGCAATGCTGTTACTGAAACATCACACACTTTATTTATTTGGATTTGGTCTTATTACCTTGTGTTTTGGAAGTCATTTACATTATTTTATATTTCAAATTTGACAAATGCAAAGATATTCTATTTAATGAAAAGTATAATGTGTAAAAATTTCTATAATATATGGCAATAATAGAATGCAAATTATATTTTTTTGCTTATCCCTAGTACACGTGGTACAGGCCATGATAATCATGGTGGGTAGAAGGCGACTGCTTTTACTGTAAGTGCACCACATGTCTACACATGTGAAAAACAGTTTGACTTTGCACTTACATATATGCCAGAGCCCCGTTTGGTTACTTGCACTCGCTGGTGGGGTTAGCAAATGTAAACAAACAATGCCACTAAATTTATTGATTTGAAATCGCAATCTGTAAGCTGAAACATGCACAGAATTTTTCTGTTTTGGAATCAATTAAATAAATTTTTAAATTCTTTATAAGCCTGGTAATCTAATTATAATTTATTTATTTATTATTATTATTTTTTGCTTATCCCTAGTACATGTGCTACAGGCCATGATAATCATGGTGGGTAGAAGTAGGCGGCTGCTTTTTACTGTAAATGCACCACATGTCTACACATGGACATTTGAACAAGACTCTTCTCCGCCTAGAAAAATTTGCTAATAAACATAAATTAGAATTTAACCCCCAAAAATCTGAAACCTGTCTTTTTACTACCGATAAGAAACTATACAAAATAGGGCCAAAAATTATTCTGAAAGAACAACAATTATAATATAATAAACATCCTAAATATCTCGGCTACACCCTGGATCCAGAAATTAACTCCAGTAAACATATTGAAGAAGTTATTAGAAAAGGAAAAGACCGACTAAAAATCCTGAAATATATTTCAGGAAGAGAGTGGGGAGCCGATGCAACCACACTAAAATTAACTTACACATCTCTAATTAGACCTATCCTGGAATATGGATATCAAATCTATGGTACAGCATCTGAAACAAATCTAAAATCACTGGAAAGGATACAACTAAGTGCAGCTAGAATTATTACAGGTCTTCGAAATACCTGCCCTAACGATATTGTACTTTACGAGGCAGACATTATGCCCTTAAAGGATAGAAGAAGCTACAATCTGCCAAAATATATAAACAAAATCAAGAGTTATGGAAACAAACACAGAACTTCCAATTACATACTTAATTGGGAATCCAATCTAAGACTCAAAAAAGAAGGCCCTCTCCACCTGGCCAAAAGAAATGGATTTTTAAAATATAAAGTAGAAAAAATTTCTCCATGCGAACCACTACAAAATGTTATTTTTAATGCCACTTTAAATGAACCCACCAACAAACAATGCCAAAATCCAGAATACTTAAAACAATTATCATTAGAAATAATTAATAACATTCCTAAAAATGCACTGGGACTTAAAATTAGGTTAGTTATAGAGGTAGTTAGTTATTTTAAAATTCCCAAAGTTATAATAATAATGGTTTTTCAATGGAATGGAATTGGAGATTACCTTAGATTTGATATAAGGGAAGGTTCACTATAGCGAGATTTTATATAATCGATATTCAAAGAAGACCGAATTGCATTGTAATGCCATTTTCAAATAACTTTATATTCAAAAAGGAAATTGATTACATGTAACAAAGTCAAGATTGGAGATGATTACCTTACCATGCAGATTTAATGTGAAGTCCAGTATATTTTAGACATGCAAGGAATTCCTGAGTCCCCACATGATTGGAGAGAGCCATCTTTCATGGGTGCCAGGCCAGGTGGTATTAAGTACTGAAAAATAGTTTTCTTGATTAATACAAATGTCAAGAAAAATAATAAATTATCTATAGATATTGTAAAGGAAAAGCATAGCATCATTTTTATAAATAAAATGTTTTTGAGTAAAAATATCAGGCCTCCAGGAAAAAGTATCTTTTCAAAAACTTTTTAATCTCTAGCTTTCGGGTGCGGACACACTTCTACAGGAGAAAACCCGGTACAAATACAACATTTTTCCTGTAGAAGGGCGTTCGTGCCTGAAAGCTAGAGATTAAATAGTTTTTGAAAATATACTTTTCCCTGTATATGCAATACAAGGGATTATTTGATTGAATTATGAAATGATAAGGCACAATTTGGATTATAGATTATATACACAAGGTAATAACACCAAATCCAAATAAATAAATAGTGTGTGACGTTTCGGTAACAGCGTTACCATCTTCAGACAAAAGTACTGAATGAGATTAGATATAGATTCAGTACTTTTGTCTGAAGATGGTAACAACGCTGTTACCAAAACGTCACACACTATTTATTTATTTGGATTTGGTCTTATTACCTTGTGTGAATTATGAAATGTTTGTGTTTGTTCCACATGGTTCAACAACATTTAACTATATAAATGAAATATAGGTCTTTAAGGAATCACTGCCATATGTTTGAGTTGGCTGATAATAGACAGATTGCATATTTATTTTCAAACACAAACAAAGGTGAAGCCATTTATATTCTGTAATTGGCTGCAGGTATGCCCAGATGTCATTATTTTTATCTATTGTTTAGATTTTTATTTTATAAAGTTTTATTATCACAATTAAATAGTAAAACCCCGCTATAAAATGAACCTGGGATATATATAGCGAGCCTTTCCTTATAACGAACCTGAAATAATCCCCATTTTATTTTATAATACAGTAAGCTCGAGGAGCATGAACTCATGGAATTCATCTAATCTTTACACAAGGGGATAAGAAACAAACAACAACAACATAATACAGTAAGCTATGGCTATAGTGAACCACAGGTTCAGTTCCATTGAAGTTTGCTATAGGGGGGGTTTTACTGTACTTTTATTTTTTTATCAAGAAGTTTTTTTAGGATCAATATTATATTTTATGTTATAAAAGAAGCTATATTATCTTAAGTGTTATTAATGATTGAGGGGGGGGGGAGAATCATTTCTACTATACTATTACACAATTGATAAAATTATAAGCATATAATTTTTTAAAAATATTTTGAAATACAAAAGTGCCCAGCTGAGACAGTCTGCCTTACAAGTCTGTGAAGGGCTTCTTTTGTTTCTACATGGGGCCATTCATCAAGTCCTCAAATTATTCAAGCTCTGCTAGAATCATTGCTGTCCCATCTGCCTCATCCCCAAAGTAGATTGTAGTTTAGATCTAAACCTATAGTCTTCTCTGCAGCAGACTACAGAATGGTCAGAAGCATTCTTCCGGATCATTTTAGCCACCTATGCCGCACAGAAAGATGTCCTTCCTGTAAATTCAAGTATGTGTTTGACCAAGTTGCCACCACATGCAGTCTGTCTTTGACCAAGAAGACCATTCTTCTTTCCACACCCTTACTAGGGAAGAACAAATGGCGATTTCAAGATTACGAACAGGACATTTTAGAATGCTCAAATTTAATGGAAAAATCAAAACATTCCCGAAATGCCCCAAATGCGATTCCCAACTAGCCAGTCCTGAACATCTACTGAATTGTATCAAATCCTCCAAAAAAGACCTCTGGGAAAACCCCAGGACTATAATAGAAAAGCTGAGACAATGGAACCTAATGGAGATTGTCTAAACGACTTGAAGAACAAGCAACAACAACAAGAAGACCATGGATTTCTGGTCTCTTAGATGCACTTTTGTGGGCCTTAATTAGGTGGGTCCAGCTTCTCTACCGGTTGGGGTCAATATCAATGGCATCTTTACTGGCCTGTTCAAAGAGTGAAGAGAACTTCAAGAGGGAGTTATGCCAGCAGAATGGCCTTTTTCTCATCTTGAGAGAGGTTACAAAAGAGACACCCTGGCATACACAAACGATATATTTCTGATTATCCACAAAGATTGCCATTTCAAGAAAATCATGACAATTTTTGAGTAATTGTGGCATGTTGAAGGCTGATTTAATGACTTTTGTGACAGTTCAGAATTTTGTATTGAATTGAAGAGACATTTGACATATAGCTTCTTTCACAACTCATCTTCATTTCTCACTTAATGTTCACAGAGAAGTTCTTTAACATGTCCCCACATATAAAAATCTAGAGGAGATATTTTATAGAATAATTATATCATGATGCATTAGCACGCCATCTGTTATGAAAATTCGAAACTATTATAAACGCGTATGATTCTTTTGAAAATTAAACAATTTCTACTGTCCTTACTGCAATGGAAAATTTAATGGGAGGGCCTGGCTCATCAGTGGTCAGCCAGGCCCTCCCATTAAATTTTCCATTGCAGTACGGACAGTAGAAATTGTTTAATTTTCAAAAGAATCATATGTGTCTATAATAGTTTCAAATTTTATAGAACAGTTATTATTATTCAAACATTCTCAAATAACTTGACTGAATAAAATGTGAGGGAGCTCCTTCATACAAAATTCATATTCATAGAGTTGGGCATAGTGAAATGAATATTCTAAAGAAATCCTAGAAAAGGAAATGTATTAAGAAGATAACCTACAGAAAGATGCACTTATATTCAATAGGGGATCAGTAATTAGTTTGTTAAATTTCCAGTCCAAACATTGAATAAGAATTCCATGATGATGTGGTGGTGGAACTTATCCTAAGTATGCCATGGTAATCATGGTGGGTAGTAAGCGACCACTTTCACTTTAATGCACCACATGTTTACACGTGTAGAAAGCAGTTTAACTTTAGCACTTAAAAATGTGTCACAGCAACATTTGTTTTCTAGCACTCACTGGTGGAGTTGGACTTTTGCAAAGATTAAGGCTATTGAAGCAATTTTTTTTTTAAGTTCCCAATCAGGGATTTGATCCCGGGTTGTGGCTGACACAGATTGATGTTTTATACCACCCCATCAACTCCATGTCAAAAGTGGATTTTCTTTCCATATGAGAGATTAGCTAAAATTAAATATTTCAACTGTTATAAATCAAGTTTCATTATATATATATAACTCATTGTATATATAACTCCGCCTTTGCCGGTCCCAAGCCCAGATGAAAAAGGAGGAGGGGAAGCAGTAACAAGCTCACTAAAAAACCTGGGCTCAGTTGGCCCGGCTGATAGTACCCTGTAAGGGCTTCTAATCCAGGGATACAGGATGAGCAGCACTTGTACTCCATGTTAGGAGCAGCTGCACATGGCGTCTGTTCCTCATGTCAGAGGCGGCCATTTCTTTTGGAGCTAAGTCGGCCTGCCACTGAGTAGTGCTCCCAGTCTTAATGACAAAGGCAGATGCGTTCTACTTCACCCAATCATGATGATTGTCAAATCTCTTTTTCAAAAGTCTCAAGCTTTACAAGCTTGACACCCTAATATGATTGAGTGGAGATAAGAAAATGGAAGAAGTTTCATAATGGGTCAATATAAAATTTGAGAAATTGTTTTGATATCTCTGCCATTCAAGTAATCATCGATAAAAATCCAATCTCTCTCTCTCTTCAACTTAGTCATTTATTAGTGTGGTGGCCGCACCACCTCAGCAAGCTGAAGACAAGCTCACTACACATACAAGCCAAATGATCTAACCCAGAATACTAGTGCTGGCTGAAGACAACAGAAATGTGGTTCCAACAGTAGCTTTTTTTTTTTTTCATTTTAATGGAAATAAATTAGTTTATAATGTAAAAATATTCTTTTTATTTCAGCAGACTCAACAACAATTACAATACGACCACATACAATACGAGTGCAAGTAACCAAAAGGGGCTCTGGCACATTTGTAAGTGCAAAGTCGAACTGCTTATCACATGTGCAGACATGTGGTGCGCTTACAGTAAAAGCAGTCGCTAACTACCCACCATGATTATCATGGCTTTGAGATAAGAAAGAAGAAGAATGAATATGGTTTCATTGATCCTTTGACTGTACTCTTAAAGTCATCTAAAACATTGTTGGAGATAAGACAAGTTCTTCACAATAGGAATGACCAACACCTCATAAATGTAGACATACAAGGGTAAGGTGAAAGTTCTTGGCCTGACCAAGAGCGAGTGCCATTAGTTCGTGGGACAAATTTTAACATGTTCACTAAAGTAGTTTGGGTAAACAAGTCTTTGTGCAGTACACATCTTGCATGTGTTTCATTTTAAAATGGATAAACTTGTTGTTGTTTCTTATCCCCTTGTGTAAAGATTACACGAATTCCATGAGTTCATGATCTCATGGAATGAGGTATAGGGGTGCAGCTTTCGTTGATCATGGCACCATGATCCAGGCACACTTTGGTGAAAGTCTGACTTTGCCTGTAATTTGAGGCCATTCCTAACATGGAAGCCTTTGCTTCTGACTCTAACATGAGCACAGACGCAGCTCCTCCATATCCCTGGAGTGGGACCATTGCTGAGGTGCATCAACTGGGTCAGTTGAACTCAGGATTTTTAAAGAGGGAGTGTCCCTCCTGGTTGCAGCATCAAGTCTACCAGAACAAGACTTGATACGATCGTGTAGAGGGTTTACTGTATCTCCCAACAATGTCCACTGCACCACAGGCCAGTTACAGAGGGGTAAGCATGGGAGGTTATAGATAAACTTGAATTAGGGAGTTATTAAATTCTTCCATTTTGGAGGGTTTTAACCTTATAAGAATTCATCCAAAGTTGACAAAAAGTTTATGGGAAATCTGCTCCAATTGTTAAAAAGTGGGTAGCTGAATTTAAATGTCTTTGCACATCACTTTGATCACATTTGATCCAAGTGAAGGGCAGCCAAAAACTGCAACCACACCGGAAACTATTGACAAGATGCACAATATCGTGTTGGAGGCAAGTAAAGGTGTGTGAGATAGCTGAGGCCATGGGAATATCAGAAGAAAGGGTGCGGAACATTTTGAATAAAAGAATTAGGGATGTGAAAGCTCTGTGAGAGATGGGTGCAGCATTTGTTGAATGCAGTTCAAAAGCAAATGCGCAAATGACATTCGCAGCAATGTTTGCATCGATTAAGAGGGATCCGATCGATTTTGTGCAGCGATTTGTCACCATGGATGAGACATGGGTCAACCACTACACACCCAGAAACCAAACAGCAGCCGAGGCAGTGGGTGGAAGCCGGTGGTTCAGCACCAAAGAAAGCGAATTCAATGGCATTTGCCGAAAGGTCATGGCCAGTGTGTTTTGGAATGCGAAAGGGATCCAGTTAATTGATTACATTGAGAAAGGCAGAAATATTACAGGTGAATATTACTCTAACCTTCTTGACCAGATGGATGTCAAAATTCATGAGAAGAGGCATGGTTTGAGGAAGAAAAGAAATCATATTTCACCAGGATAATGCACCTGCTCACAAAAGTGTGTTGGCAATGGGATTTGATGATTTGCTCGGCCATCCCTCTTATTCTCCTGGTTTGGCACCTTAAACTTCCATCTCTTCCCATACTGGATCTCCATTTCTTCCCATAAGTGTGTGAAATCAAACGAGATTATGTAAAAAAAAAAGTTTTTAAATTGAAAATAAGTCTTTCATTGTCAGGCCGAGAACTTTTCACCTAACCCTTGTATACAAAACCAAGCTGTGCATGACTTTAATCAAGTGTTGATGGAATAGTTGAGCTACACTGCATTAGGGGGGGGGGGGGCTAAATTTTTTTATTTATTTATTGATAAAGAAGCCAAATGGCATCACAATGCCATTTTTCAAATATATTTCAACTTCAAGATTCAACTAGAAATGGAATAGACTGTCTTACCACTGCAGGTTTAATGTGAAGTCCATTGTACTGGAGCCTTTCAGGAATTCCTGTAGTCCCAATATGGCCTGAGAGAGCCATCTTTCATGGGAGCCAGATAGGGTTGAGTCCTGAAAAACATTTTTATAAGGTTTCTTCCTAGATATATTTCACTGTGATTATTTAGAATATATCTAAGGGAAATGGTGAACTAAAGGATATTGTCATGTTGCCTTGACCTGCAAGACCAACAGATCTTTGTCCAATAGGAACATATAGAACAACACGTCCAGTAACATCCAAAACCAAGCACATCCCATTGCTGATTTGACTGATCAGATTTTTTTTTTTATATAAAATAATTAGCTACTGGGATCATACAGAAATAAGAAAATTATTAGGATGGCTTTGTTCATCAGTGGTGGATCCTCAGAGAAATTTCACCAGTTCAATTTTCCAAATTTAGCTATAATTTTAATGGGTTACTCTATTTATAGATATTCAAGGAAATTATAGGAGGTAAGTTTGGGACAGTAGAGATATATTCAAATATTTCATTGAGCATTGCCCTTCCACTAATAATTAAAAAATAATAAGCATTTCGGCATCAATTGATTATGAGGGAAAAGTAAATCTTCTGCATTTAGAAAAATAAATACAAGAAAATAAGACCTAATCCAAATAATTTATTAGTGTGTGACATTTTGGCAACAGCATTGTCACCATCACCAGACAAAAGAATAAATTATAGGGAAAACATATCAATATTCATATAAATATAAAATGCGTGTTTGTTCACGTTTCTGCAATATTTGACCTATACAGGTTAAACTTTGATACCATATTGAGATAGGTCTGCAAGAAGTCATTGTTATAGTTTTGAGTTTGTAAAATATGCAACTATTATTATTTTAGACATTTGAATATTTCATTTCAAATGCAAACAAAAAGTACAGCCATTTCTATTATGAAATTGGCTGCAGGTATATGCCTGAATGTCATGATTTTAATCTAGTTTTTAGATCTTTTTTATTTTATTTTATAAAGCTTTGTTACCAGTGTAAAACTTTTGTGTTTCATCAAAAAGTTTCATGATCAATATTAAATGTTATGTTACAAAAGAGAAGCTATAGATAAATGTTATAAGAATCTATAAATAAGTGTTATTATATAATGATTTGAATCATCACTAATACTATTACTACCTATAAAATAACATATAATAAACAGATATTTTATTTTAAAATATGTATGGACAAACATTCCCTTGGAAACATCCCTGCCTAAGCTAGGTAATTCATCTGATAAATTCCTTTTCTTTTTGGCGTAAAGTAGAATGCATCTGCCTTTGTTTGCTGATTTGCCAGTTCAGCCTGTCGCCCAGAAGAAATCACTGGTTTTTAGAGAGAGCAATAGAGCATAATGCTAGAAGAAAATAACCAGCTTAATTAAATGGACATTTTTTATACGAGGTAAAAACTGCTATCCACCACCTGCGACAAGGCAAAGTGGCCAGCTGGGACAATCACCATGATGTCTGTGAAGGGCTTCAATCATTTCTACATGGGGCTATTCATCTTCTTATTTCTTATCTCCACTCAATCATATTAGGGTATCAAGTTGTGACCCTTGATGGTGCCTGTTTGACAACCATCGTGACTGGGTGAAGTAGAATGCATCTGCCTTTGTCATTAAGACTGGAAGCACTACCCAGTGGCAGGCCGACTTAGCTCCAATATGAAATGGCCGCCTCTGACATGAGGACCAGACGCCATGTGCAGCCGCTCCTAACATGAAGTACAGGTGCTGCTCATCCTGTATCCCTGGATCAGGAGCCCTTACAGGGTACCATCAGTCGGGCCAGTTGAGCCCAGGTTTTTTAGCGAGCTTGTTACTGCTCCCCCTCCTCCTTTTTCATCAGGGCTTGGGACTGGCACACAAAGGCAGCAAATTCCTAAACTATTTGATGAAGAATGATATTTAAAACTCTTATATTGTGACAAATTATTCAATTGATGTATGTAAATGAATTTTTAAAATCATTTTTTAGTTGATAGTGAGCTAGGTCTGCACACCAATAAGAATTTAAAAATATAGGAATTTCCTGATCTTCTCTTTTTATTATTTCTTCAAAAATAAGAATGTGAAATGTGATAAGTTTTAAATAAATACTTGCAAATGTGTGACACACACACCATTTATTTGGGACATACACCCTCTACAGAATTTACCTAGGTTTGGCAAAACAAAAGGGAAAAAGAGGGGGGAAAAATAATATAGAGAGAGATAAGAAGTGAAATAGAACATATTTAACAATTTTCCAATTTAGCAGCTTCATCAAAATGCTATACACTCATAGCCAAAAAAAAAAAAAAAAAACTTTCCTATCAACTTAGATAAAAAAAGAGTGATAAATATATCAGTTCATTAGTCCATATCACATTGTTGCATCAATACCTTCTTCTTTCTTCTTATCTGCAAAGAATTATCTCCAGTACACGTGATACAGTCCATGATAATCATCTTTTTCTTCTTTCTTATCTCCACTCAATCACACTAAGGCATCAAGCCTGCAAAGCTTGAGACCCCCGATGGTGTCTGCCGGGGAAGAGCAGAGCTCATCAATGGATGAGGACAACCATCATGATTAGGTGAAGTAGAATACGTCTGCCTTTGTCATTAAGACTGGGAACACTACTCAGTGGCAGGCCGACTTAGCTCCAAAAGAAATGGCCGCCTCTGACATGAGGAACAGACGCCATGTGCAGCCGCTCCTAACATGGAGTACAAACGCTGTTTATCCTGTATCCCTGGATCAGGAGCCCTTACAGGGTACTATCAGCCGGGCCAGCTGAGCCCAGGTTTTTTAGTGAGATTGTTACTGCTCCCCCTCCTCCATGATAATCATGGTGGGTAGTTAGCGACAGCTTTTACTGTAAGTGCACCACATATCTACATATGTGAAAAGTAGTTTGACTTTTGCACATACAAATGTACCAGAACCCCGTTTGGTTACTTGCACTTGCTGGTGGGGTTGGACGTTTGCAAGAATGGGGGGTCATGGAGCATTTTTTTTTTTATTAGAAAAAAGTGTCCAATGTGGGATTCGATCCTGGGTCGTAGCGGTCGGAAACCAAACGGTTTAACCAGCCTTCCACCGACCCCCCCTTATTACCTTGTACATATAGAAAGAGTTGGA
This sequence comes from Cordylochernes scorpioides, assembly GCA_030710605.1. Taxonomy (NCBI): domain Eukaryota; kingdom Metazoa; phylum Arthropoda; class Arachnida; order Pseudoscorpiones; family Chernetidae; genus Cordylochernes; species Cordylochernes scorpioides. The sequence goes on from CP092886.1 coordinate 150,915,479, forward strand.
CTTTTGCAAGAGGCCAAGCTGGAATGCTGGTGTGGACTGACAATTACAAAAACGTGTTTCCAACAGTCCCTTTTTCTTTCTTTCATTTTAATGGGAATATATTTTTTTTCTTTTACCTAGTATTAGTGGCACAGGCCATGATAATCATGGTGAGTAGAACTTGGTGACTGCTTTTACTGTAAGTGCACCACATGTCTACACATGTGAAAAGCAGTTCGACTTTGCACTTACAAATGTGCCAGAGCCCCTTTTGGTTACTTGTACTCGCTGGTGGGGTTGGACTTTTGCAAGAATCGGGGGCCATTGGGGAATTTTTTTTTTCATAATTAGAAAAAAGTGCCCAATGTGGGATTCAATCCCGGGTCATAGCGGTCGAAAACCAACGGTTTAGACCACCCTTACACCAACCCCCCTCATGGAAATAAATTACTCTCATTATGTAAAAATATTATTATTATTATTTTATCAGACACAATAGCAATTACCACACAGCCACATATGTATATAGCTTCATTGATCGTATGACTGTAGTCTTAAATATAGAAGAAAATTTTGCCAGGAGGAAATTGATTTATAAAAATATAGGTCGCCTCTCCCGTTAAAATAGATGCAAAAACAAATAGCAATCTCTTGAACAGTCTTTTCAAACTAGGGGATTCAGGTAAGTGACAAAGCCACAACACCAGCTTTGGAAAATTGAGAAGCATCCAACTGAAGACCATGGTTTCAGGCTAATAGCCCTCTTCAATCCAGGGCAGACTTTATTTCATTAGATCCAAAAGGGATCAAGTGAAATCTTCACAATCTGCCAGAGGTGTTCAGCTGGTAGAGTGGCTAGGCCAAATCTATGGCTAAATTATAGATGGAAATTTTTCCGGGAGGAAATTTATCTATAAAAATAAAGGTTGCCTCACATCAAAATAGATACCTTGTGAATTTCATGAAATTAAAGTCCACTCTGGACTGAAGAGGACCATTAGCCTGAAACCATTGTCTTCAGGTGGATGCTTCATAATTTGCCAATACTGGTGTTGTGGATTGTCACCAACTTGATTCCACTGGAGACTGTCAATAGATGGCACTTAGTTTTAGCATCTATTTTGACAGGAGAAGCAACTTTTATTTTTTTATATCTACTCTCAAAGTAATCTAAACATTGTTGGATTTGGGACATGTGTGTGTGTGTGACAATTTGACAATTAAAAAATATTACATATTTTCAAACAATAAAGTAGAGAGAGAAAATATATACAAAAAGAAAGAGAGAAAGAAAATATATACATATATGAAACTACAAGATGATGATGGGAGATGGAGGAAGAAAACCTCGGCGCTGGAGGGTCCTAGACCAGGCGATGAGCGGGTCTTCCACTGCTTCTCCGAGCCCAACCTGTACAAAGTAGCGATAAATTCGCAACTTTGCCGATGCCAGGATGGAAAGGGCGTCGTCCTCAAGGCCGGACCCGCCGAAGATCCAAGCCTGCAGGTCAGGGGGCCGCCCTATGATGTTGAAGGCCTCTCTGATGAGCGGCCTGATGGAGCGGCAGCACCAGTAACGGTGGCCGAGGGAGCGGTCGATGGACCCGCAGGCAGGACAGGAGGGGCCGACCGAGGCAGGATGGGCCGGATGGGGCAGGGCGTGGAGGGCTAGCTTGAGAGCTGCGTCGGCCTCGTGACCCAAATAGGCGCAGCGCCGCAGCGAGGCCCAGTCGATCCTGGATGGTGGATTGATGGTGGGCGTCCATCTCGCCAGGAATCTGGAGATGGGCGTGGCGGCGAGGCGCGGACGATCCAGGGCCCGTCGGGCCGAGCGGGTCGTGAGACCGTTGAGGAACGGCGTAGCCGTCCCTCGCAGCACCACGGCCCGCAGCTAAAGAGCTAGATGAGGGTGCAGACTCCGCCCCGAAGCCCACGGCGTTCTCGGAGGTCAGCCTCCGACAGAAGGCGCCCAGGGCCGCGGCGTCAGTCAGGGCCGAGCGCGTAGGGCGGGCGATGAGGTGTTCCTCCTCGATGAGGTCCCGGACTCGGGCTCCGCTCCAGCGGGCGGGGGCCAGGAGGTCGGGAGGGCGGAGGAACCGGCAGCCGCCGATGATGGGGAGGTCCAGCAGCTGAGCCGTGGGGACCGCCTGGTGGTTGAGGCCCAGGATGTTGGAGGCCTCCTCCCATAGCTTCAGCAACCGGAGACGGCGGGGCTGGAGACGGGTGCCGTCCGGTGGAGGGTGGATCCAGGCTTCCCCGCTGTTGCTGCCGACCAGCCAGCTGAAGGCATTTCTGCCCCCGCGGAGCGCGACCTGCACCCCCTTGAGGCAGGCGAGCTGGAGCTGGGTCGCGAGGTCGAGGAGGCCGAGGCCTCCGATGGCAACTGGCCTCGCCATGACATCGGCGGGAAGCCACGCCGTGTGGTCCTGTCCCCAGACGAATCTCGCCAGTCGGGCCTGCAGCTTGGCGATGGTCGGGGGTGATGGTAGGTAGCCATGCAGGTGGTGCTGGATGACAGAGCCCACCAGCGTGTTCGCCGCTCTTGCTCGCCCGACGAGGGAGAGGCCGCGGGTGAAGGGCGTCCATTTGCGGCATGCAGTCTCCAGGAGGGCCAGGAGATGCTGCTCCCGGTGGGCGACGGTGCTCCTGGGGGCGATGTCGAGCCCGAGGACCCTGATGGAGGTGGTCGACCAGGAGGCGCCGAGAGGGGAGTCGCCGCGGTTGCGCCAGGCGCCGCACCAGAGGCCAGCGCTCTTCCGGAGGTTCACGCCAACTCCGGAGGCCTGCTTGTATTCTTCGAAGACGGTCGCCACCCGTTCGAAGTCTCCGTCGCGATGAAATAGGAGGACGATGTCGTCGGCGTAAGCGATGACATTGCCCACGCCGAGGGTCAACTCCAGGCGACGTAGCAGCGGCCCCGTGGCAATGCTGAAGAGTGCGGCACTCACGGCGCAACCCTGTCTTAGGCCGTTGAGGAGGGGGAAGGCGGTGGTGTAGAAGCCTCCGGCCCGGATGGTGGCGTCCGCCCCGGCGTAGAGGATGTTGATCCAGGCCCTGAAGGCTGGCGGGAGGCGGAGGGACGTTAGCAGGGACTCCAAGAAGCCGCGGTCTAGTGAGTCAAAGGCGGACTCCAGGTCTACGCCCATTACGGCCAGCGGCGAGCCCAGGGCGGTGGCCTCCTCGACGGCGTCCGTCACCATGGCGATGTTCCATGACGGGGACCTCCCGGGGACGGCGTAGGTCTGGCATTCCGGCACAAGGGTCCGCAGGTGGGGCTTGAGGCGCCGGTGAAGGATGGCGGCCAGGACCCTGTAGTCGGCCGAGGGCAGCGCGACAGGCCTGTAGCCATCAAGGCCGCGACCTCCGCGGGCCTTGGGCATGAGGCAGATGGAGCTGCGCCGCGTCGACGAAGGTAGGGCACCGCGGAGCCGTGAAGCCGCGAACACCCGGGCCAGAGCTTCCGCGAAGAAGTCCTCGTTGAAGGCGACGAGGAGTTCGCACGGCAAGCCGTCCCAGCCGGGGGCCTTTCCGCGAGGGAGGTGCTCGATGGCGTTGGCGATCTCGCTGGGGCTGATGTCCGGCCGGTGGAGCGGGTCCTCTTCACTCAGCTCGCGGGTGGTGGTGGTGGGCGCGCTGCTGGCGATGAAGGCAGCTCCCGCAGCTGGATCGCTGGTGGGACGGGCGAAGCGGGGCAGGAAGGTCGCGAACGCCCTCCGCCGAAGCTCGGGGCCCTCGATGATGTTATCCTGCTCGTCCCTGATGACGCTGACCGGGCGTCGGAGGCGGATGGCGCGTGCTAGGTCCGGCAGCGATGGGTAGTCGGCCCGGATGGAGGAGGCCTCGAGCTGCGCCGCGATGTAACGTCTCGCCCTGTAGACGTAGCTGTCGTTGGCAGCGTGGCGTGGGTCGTGCAGGGATCTGGCCTCCGCCAGCAGCCCCACCTTGATGGAGGTCCACCTATCCCAGAAGGTCCCGTCGTCGTCATCGTGCGCTATGTCTTCCTCCAACTCCCGGATGTAGCCAGCCAGATGTTCGAGAGCAAGGCCCGAGCGGAGCATCGCGGCCAAGCGAGGCTGGGTGGGGGAGGAGACGGCGGTGGTGGGCGGGCCCACCTGGAGCAGCACGAGGCGGTGGTCCGAGAGGTGGTAGTGGCTGGTCGCGTAGATGGACACGCGATCCAGGACTCCAGCAGGGACGAGGATCCGGTCCAGGCGGTTGGATTCTACTTGGTCGCCGTGCATGGAGACTCTGGTGGGCAGGTGGGTGGCGTCGAACTGGGTGGCCACGTCGACCAGCGCGGCCAGGTCCAGAAGAGCGGCGAGGGCATCCGATGATGATGATGATGAGGGGCCCCGATCCCTGATGTTAAAGTCGCCGATGATCCAGCAGGCCCCCTCCTCTTCCTGTGCCGCTGTCGCCGCCAGGAGCTCCAGTTGCCGGTTTCTCTCCCGGGGTTCATGCGCCAGATGAACGGCGATGGCCGTCATCTCCTCGCCGCGGACATCTATTGTTGCCAAGGCGATGTGGCCCGGCCACAGGATACGCTGTTGTAGCACGGCGACGCCTGGTCCGAAGACGCAGGCGAGTCCGGATCCCGAGATGGCTACGGGATGGGCCAATATAACAGCGCTGTAGCCGAGGCAGAGGTCTTGGCCGCTGCCGAGATGAAAGGCGTTTGTCTCCTGGACAAACGCGATGTCCACGTGATGTTGTCTGAGGAGATGACAAAGGGCAAGGCTCCTCCCCCGAGTGGCGAGCCCTCGCGCGTTGATGCTGGCGAGACGGTAGCTCATTGTTGCCGTCCCTTATGCATCGCCCCCTTGGTCTTCTGGAGGGTCTTGCGGATGGTGTGGTTGGAGTCTGGGATCGAGGCCTTGATGGTTTCGGCCACCTGGTCGAGGGCGGCGACCTGTGCTTTTGACAGCGAGGGCGCTCGCTTCTCCATTTTTCCTTTAGAGGTGAGTAGCCGCTGTGCGTCCTCGCGGTCTATACCGGGCAGCCCGTCCCAGTCGATGGAGAGGTTGGGGAACTGCTTGAGGTGCTCCTGCAGCTGGACGAATGCGGGTTTTCCCCTAGGAGACGCGGAGGGAGTTGAGGTTAGCTCCTCCTCCGACATCTCAATGTCGAGCGGAAAGGTCTCGGGCTCGGGGGGCCGCGGGGCAGTCAGAGGAGCAGGGAGGGCGACAGGGGCGGGCTGGGCAAGATCCCTCGGTTCGGCAGAATGGTGTGCCGAGGGAGTCACTGGAGCCTCAGTTGAAGACTTCGCCAGTTGGACAGGGGACGCCGGTGTTGCGGGCGCAGGTGCCGGCTTCCTTGGTTGCTGAGGAGGAGGAGGAGGGGGGCGAGGCCTTGCGTCGGTGGGAGACGCTGCTTGCCTGGGGCTGCCGTTCCCTCGCCTGGCGAGCGCTGGGCAGTTGGCTCTGCGGTGGCCGTGCTTGCCGCACTTGGAACACTTGATGCCAAAGGAGAGGAAGGCTGACAGGGTGTCTCCCTTGGACTTAATGGTCAGACGGGTGGGCAGCGACTCCAGCCTCACGCCCTCGCGGAGCAGGATGAACGCCTCCCGGCGGCCGTCGTTGAAGGTGTATTCCCCCATCTTGATCATGATGGGGGCGATGGAGGTCACGGTGCCGAAGTTGCGCAGGGGCTCCACGATGGCGCTGTCCTCGACAAAGCCGGGCAGATTAGCGATGATGATGCGCTCTGCCCTTTTTCGGTAGGGGAAGACCTTCAGGTGGGTGCCCTCGATGTCCAGGCCCACCTCCACCAGACGGCTCGCAAGGTCCTTGCCCGCGAGGCCCACGACGTAGTGGCCGTTCATCCTGTTGAATTGGGTTATTTTCCTTGGCCCTCCGACCAGGTTGCCTATTGCCTGGAGGTAGTAGTAGTCCGGGATGTCAGGGCACAGCTCCACGAAGATGTAGTTCTCGTGGTTGGTAGAGTTCTGCCTCGCCTTGGCGTCGGCGATGTTGGCGCGCGTCGCCTTGATTTCCTGGGGCGGCATTGACCTCGGCCCTGTAGGTCGCTTCTGCTGCTGGGAGCCGCACTTCTCAGCAGGCCTGCTTGGCTGCTTAGCGGCGTGGTCAGGTGACGGTGAAACAAGGCGCCTTTTCTTTCTCTTCACGACGGTGTAGCCTTCGTCAGCGTCCGCCTCCACCATCTCGCTGTCGGCCCAGTTGAGCGAGGCCGGGCTGGCTAGAGTTGCGCTGGTCGTAGCAGCAGTCTTCGGAGCCGTGACGTCACCACGCGCGGCGGCCGGATTTACATGCAAGTCGCCTGCCGGCGAATTTGCATACTTTTGATTTTCAGAAGATATTTCAATTATTTTCTTCATGTTTATGTCTTTTGGCGATAATTCCTCGCCTGTTGGTAGCAGGATGCTGGGCCTTTCAGGCACTTTTTCAGCACATCCTGGGCTTTCTGCCAATATCACACTTGCCAGACTAAGCGCCCTTTACACGCACTCAAAAGGCGGAAAACGGCGGAGCTCGCGAAAGCGTGGCCGCACGCCTGAGTGTGTGTGTGTGTGTGTGTGTGTGTGTGTTCAGTTCTTCACAATAGGAATATTCAACACCTCACAAATGTAGGCATAAACAATGTCAAACTGTGCATGACTTTAATGAAGTGTTGATGGAATATTTGAACTGAGCTGATAAAGCCAAAAGAAATAAAAGGGGATTTTGCAAATGGCATCACAATATGTCATTTTTCAAAAATATCTTCAGATTCGACTGGAAATTAATCATACAATCTCACAAGGTCAAAATGAAATAAAATGCCTTACCACTGCAGGTTTGCAAGTCCATTGTGCTGGGGCCTTTCAGGAATTCCTGTAGTTCCGACATGGCCAGACAGAGCCATTATTCATGGGTTCCAGATGGGGTTGAGTGCTGAAAAACATTTTTATAAGGTTTCGGTCCATGTTTTTTTTTTTGCTTATCCCTAGTACACGTGGTACAAGCCATGATAATCATGTTGTTGTTGTTGTTGTTTCTTATCCCCTTGTGTAAAGATTACACGAATTCCATGACACCATGATAATCATGGTGGGTAGAAGGCGACTGCTTTTACTGTAAGTGCACCACATGTTTTTACACGTGAAAAGCAGTTCGACTTTGCACTTACAAATAAATATGCCAGAGCCCTATTTGGTTACTTGCACTCGCTGGTGGGGTTGGACTTTTGCAAGAATGGGCCATTGGGGAATTTTTTTTTTAATCAGAAAGTGCCCAATGCGGGAATTGAACCCGGGTCGTAGCGGTCGAAAACCAACGGTTTATACCAGCCTTTCACCGACCCCCCCTGTGGCCCATGTGGTGGAACTTAATCAGCTAATCAGAGACTTAATAAAGTGGTGACCATTTAAAAATTAAGCATATTTTATTGTATATAGTTATAAGGCAAAATGTGCCATCAGTGTATGGAAATTGAAACTATAGTGAAATATTTCCCTCAAAATCCTATCCTACAGCCTCATCATGGCGGGTGAGTGAAACATGTGGCACAGACAAAGTATGCCAGGAGCTTAACTCCTGGTAGGGCACCCTAAGTGTCAAGACTGGGATGAACATCCACCTAATGTGGGAAGGTACAAATTGGCAGAATTTGTTCTCTAGAGAAGCGGATACATAGGGCATCTGAACTCCATGTTAGGAGTGGCCCCATACTAGAGGCAAAGTCATACTGCTACTGAATAGTACTTCCAGGTCCCAGACCAAAAGCAGGTGAACCCTCCATTCCCTCTCCAAGAAGGTTTCTTCTGTCTCAGCCTATGCTGCATCATCCATTGTCAGTCAAATCAGGCATGTGATCAGAGCTTAGAAAGAGGGCTGTTTGAAAGGTATGTTAGTTTTTTCAACCACTAAGATCTCAATCATAAAGTGTACATCAATGGGATCCCATCTCAAAGAACCAAAAGTAAACTCGATGAGAAATCCTGAAAACAGAAGATCGGTACCAAGCTTAAATCATAGCTATACAAGAAACAAAACAAAATTCATCACACAAACTGAAACTTAAAAACTACTACATCCTCAGAAAATATTGTTCCAAATTTTTTAGGTAATAAGCAACAACAACATAGTGGAATCTTGCTATAACCTTGTTGTTATAAAGGAGGCTCTTATTACGAGGCCTACATGTATTAAGCATTTTTCAAATAAAATATATTTTTTAAAATTATCCCTAGTACACGTGGTGCAGGCCATGATAATCATGGTGAGTAGAAGTTGGCAACTGCTTTTACTGTAAGTGCACCACATGTGGAAAGCAGTTAGACTTTTACACTTACAAATGTGGCAGAGCCCCATTTGGTTGCTTTCACTCGCTGGTGGGGTTGGACTTTTCCAAGAAATGGGGGCAATTGGAGCATTTTTTAAAATTTTTATTATTATTATTTTAAAACAGTGCCCAATGCGGAATTCGATCCCAGGTTGTAGCGGTCGAAAACCAACGGTTTAGACCACCCTTCCACCGACCCCCAAATAATTTCATAAATAAAGACAGTAGGTCATTCGGTGAAGGATACCTTTTTATTGGTGGATAAGATGGAACTTTCAAGCATTGTGCTCTTTTACTGGCTAAAGTTTTTGTTACATTTTCTTATTAGGAGAATAAATAAGTTTGTGCGGGTTTTTTTCAAAAATCGAAGCTTTATTGTGAAAAATTGGTTAGACATTCAATGTTCAAAGTATTGTCCGCCGCTAGCCACTACTATTTCCATTCTTTCTGGCAATTGATGGATCCTATAGTGGAAAAAGGCCGGCTCTTTGGCCGCTATCCATTCTTCGATCCATTTTTTGACTTCATTGTAATCGGAGAAGTTCTGGTAAGCCAGGCAATGTTGCAATGATCAGAAGAGATAATAATCGGAAGGAGAAATGTCTGGGCTATAAGGTGGGTGGGGTAGGACTTCCCATTTGAGCATTTCTAAATACGTTTTAACGGGTGCTGCAGCATGTGACCGAGCATTATCATGTTGCAAATTAACTTTTTCATGTCTATTGGCGTATTGCAGCCGTTTTTCTCGCAAGGCTCGGCTCAAACGCATCAATTTTCTTCGGTAGACCTCCCCTTTGATCCTTTCATTCGGTTGTAGCAGCTTATAATATACCACTCCTAGCTGATCCCACCAAATACACAGCATAATCTCCTCACCATGAATATTCGGCCAGGGCATCCATATGTTGCCCAACGTTTTGGATTATCGTAATGGACTCACTTTTCATTGCCAGTTACAATTCGACACAACAACCCCTTTCCCGTTGTTCACATGTGAAAAAACGGCGCTCGACTTCTCTTGGCTTCAGTTCATACTGCACCCAATTTCCTACCTTTCGGATCATTCCCATTTCTTTTAAGCTGTGAAAAATGGCTTGTTGAGTGACTCCAATTGTTTTTGCGAGTTCCTTTTGAATTTGTGTTGGATCTTCATCGAGCCTTGCCTCTAATTCTTCATCCACAAACTTTGGTGGCATTCCAAGTATTTCGTCTTCCAAATCAAAATTGCCACTTTTAAACCATGCAAACTACTTCTGACACATTCGTCCAGCTATAGAGCAGGGTCACCATAAACTTCCACTAAAATATGATGACTCTCAGCAGCTTTTTTCTTCATATTGAAGTAATAATGAAGTAAAACTCCCCGCAAAAAAAAAAAAAAAAAAAATATTTGGTACAAAGGTTGACATTTTAGGAGCAAACAGAAACTAGGTTGTTTACACTTCAGAGAATGACGGTTACTGAAAAAGGAAGCCTTATGAAGACGTTTCAAAATAATGGTGTTACCAAATGACACAGAGGAATAATAAACTAGTAGTGCTATCTTTATCAAAACCGCACAAATTATTTATGCTCTCAATATTTTTAATTTGGTCTGAAATCTTGCCAGCATTGTTTCAGTTTGAAAAGCTTTGATAATAGTTTTTTTTTCTAGCAGGAACTTTTTTTTTTAGAATACCTTTTATACTTATTTATTCATTTTGGAAGTCGATAAGGCACAATTTGGATTATAGATTATAAACACAAGGTAATAAGACCAAATCCAAATAAATAAATATGGAAGTTTATAATTTACAAATAAATAAATAGTGTGTGACGTTTCAGTAACAGCATTGTTACCATCATCAGATAAAAGTACTGACAAAAGTCATTCAGTACTTTTTCTGATGATGGCAACGCTGTTACAGAAACACATCACACACTATTTATTTATTTAGATTTGGTCTTATTACCTTGTGTTTTGGAAGTCATTTACATTATTTTATATTTCAAATTTGACAAATGCAAAGATATTCTATTTAATGAAAAGTATAATGTGTAAAAATTTCTATAATATATGGCAATAATAGAATGCAAATGTTTTTTTTTTTTTTTGCTTATCCCTAGTACACGTGGTACAGGCCATGATAATCATGGTGGGTAAAAGGCGACTGCTTTTACTGTAAGTGCACCACATGTCTACACATGTGAAAAGCAGTTTGACTTTGCACTTACATATATGCCAGAGCCCCGTTTGGTTACTTGCACTCGCTGGTGGGGTTAGCAAATGTAAACAAACAATGCCACTAAATTTATTGATTTGAAATCGCAATCTGTAAGCTGAAACATGCACAAAATTTTTCTGTTTTGGAATCAATTAAATAAATTTTTAAATGCTTTATTAGCCTGGTAATCTAATTATAATGGCCTGTGGTGCAGTGGACATTGTAGGGAGGTACAGTAAACCCTCTACATGATCAAGTCTTGTTCTGGTAGACTTGATGCTGTAACCAGGAGGGACACTCCCTCTTTAAAAATCCTGAGTTCAACTGACCCGGTACTTCAGGAATAAGGAGGAGTTGCATCTGTACTCATGTAAGAGTCAGCAGCAAAGGCTTCCATGTTAGGAACGACCTCAAACTACAGGCAAAGTCAGACTTTCACCAAAGTGTGCCTGGATCATGGTGCCATGATCAACGAAAGCTGCACCCCTATACCCCATTCCATGAACTCATGGAATTCGTGTAATCTTTACACAAGGGGATAAGAAACAACAACAATAATTTATTTATTTATTATTATTTTTTTTTGCTTATCCCTAGTACATGTGCTACAGGCCATGATAATCATGGTGGGTAGAAGTAGGCGGCTGCTTTTTACTGTAAATGCACCACATGTCTACACATGTGAAAAGCAGTTCGACTTTGCACTTACAAATGTACCAGAGCCCCCTTTGGTTACTTGCACTCGCTGGTGGGGTTGGACTTTTGCAAAAATCAGGGGCCATTGGAACATTTTATTATTTTGGGACTTAAAATTAGGTTAGTTATAGAGGTAGTTAGTTATTTTAAAATTCCCAAAGTTATAATAATAATGGTTTTTCCATGGAATGGAATTGGAGATTACCTTAGATTTGATATAAGAGAAGGTTCACTATAGCGAGATTTTATATAATGGATATTCAAGAAGACCGAATTGCATTGTAATTCCAATTTTCAAATAACTTTAAATTCAAAAAGGAAATTGATTACACATCACAAATTCAAACTTGGAGATGATTACCTTAACATGCAGATTTAATGTGAAGTCCAGTATATTTTAGACATGCAAGGGATTCCTGAGTCCCCACATGATTGGAGAGAGCCATCTTTCATGGGTGCCAGGCCAGGTGGTATTGAGTACTGAAAAATAGTTTTCTTGGATTAAAATACAAAGAAAATAATAAATTATCTATAGATATTGTAAGGGAAAATCATAGCATCATTTTTATAAATAAAATGTTTTTGAGTAAATATATCAGGCCTCCAGGGAAAAGTATCTTTTCAAAAACTTTTCAATCTCTAGCTTTCAGGTGCGGATACAGGAGAAAACCCGGTACAAATACAACATTTTTCCTGTAGAAGGGCGTTCGTGCCTGAAAGCTAGAGATTAAATAGTTTTTGAAAAGATACTTTTCCCTGTATATGTAATACAAGGGATTATTTGATTGAATTATGAAATGATAAGGCACAATTTGGATTATACACACAAGGTAATAACACCAAATCCAAATAAATAAATAGTGTGTGACGTTTCGGTAACAGCGTTACCATCTTCAGACAAAAGTATACTGAATGAGATTAGATATAGATTCAGTACTTTTGTCTGAAGATGGTAACAACGCTGTTACTGAAACGTCACACACTATTTATTTATTTGGATTTGGTCTTATTACCTTGTGTGAATTATGAAATGTTTGTGTTTGTTCCACATGGTTCAACAACATTTACCTATATAAATGAAATATAAGTTTTTAAGGAATCACTGCCATATGTTTGAGTTGGCTGATAATAGACAGATTGCATATTTATTTTCAAACACAAACAAAGGTGAAGCCTTTATATTCTGTAATTGGCTGCAGGTATGCCCAGATGTCATTATTTTTATCTATTGTTTAGATTTTTATTTTATAAAGTTTTATTATCACAATTAAATAGTAAAACCCCGCTAAAACAAACCTGGGATATATATAGCGAGCCTTTCCATATAACGAACCTGAAATAATCCCCATTTTATTTTATAATACAGTAAGCTCGAGGAGCATGAACTCATGGAATTCATCTAATCTTTACACAAGGGAATAAGAAACAACAACAGCACAATACAGTAAGCTATGGCTATAGTGAACCACAGGTTCAGTTCCATTGAAGTTTGCTATAGGGGGGGTTTTACTTTACTTTTATTTTTTTTATCAAGAAGTTTTTTTAGGATCAATATTATATTTTATGTTATAAAAGAAGCTATATTATCTTAAGTGTTATTAATGATTGGGGGGGGGGAATCATTTCTACTATACTATTACACAATTGATAAAATTATAAGCATATAATTTTTAAAAAATATTTTGAAATACAAAAGTGCCCAGCTGAGACAGTCTGCCTTACAAGTCTGTGAAGGGCTTCTTTTGTTTCTACATGGGGCCATTCATCAAGTCCTCAAATAATTCAAGCTCTGCAAGAATCATTAAGAAGTCTCATCTGCCTCATCTCTGAAGCACATTGTTGTTCAGATCTAAGCCTATAGTCTTCTTTACAGCAGACTACAGAATGGTCTCAGCAGCATTCTTCCAGATCATCTTAGCCCGCACTACCTATGCCACAAAGATGCCCTTCCTGTAACTTCAAGTGTGTGTCTGACCAAGTTGCCACCACATGCAGTCTGTCTTTGACCAAGAAGACCATTCTTCTTTTCACACTCTTACTAGGGAAGAACAAGCAGCGATTTCAAGATTACGAACAGGACATCTTAGAATGCTCAAAGTTAGTGGAAAAATCAAATATTCTTGAAATGCCCCAAATGCAATTCCCAACCAGCCAGTCCTGAACATCTATTGAATTGTATCAAATCCCCTAAAAAAAAGACCTATGGGAAAACCCCAGGGCTATAATAGAAAAGCTGAGACAATGGAACCTAATGGAGATCGTCTAAACGACTTGAGGAACAAGCAACAACAAGAAGACCGTGGATTTCTGGTCTCTTAGATGCACTTTTGTGGACCTTAATTAGGTTGGTCCAGCTACTCTACCGGTTAGGGTCAATATCAATGGCATCTTTACTGGCCTGTTCAAAGAGTGAAGAGAACTTCAAGAGGGAATTATGCCAGCAGCATGTCCTTTTTTTCATCTTGAGAGAGGTTACAAAAGAGGGAGACATCCTGGCATACACAAATGATATTTTTCTGATGATCCACAAAGATTGCCATTTCAAGAAAATCATGACAATATTTGAGGAATTCTGGCATGCTGCAGGCTGATTTAATGACTTTTGTGACAGTTCAGAATTTTGTATTGAATTGAAGAGACATTTGACATATAGCTTCTTTCACAACTCATTTTCATTTCTCGCTTAATATTCACAGAGAAGTTCTTTAACATGTCCCCACAGATAGAATTTAGATAGAAATTTTATAGAATAATTATATCATGATGCATTATAGCACGCCATCTGTTATGAAAATTCGAAACTATTATACTACTGCCCTTACTGCAATGGAAAAATTAATGGGAGGGCCTGGCTGACCACTGATGAGCCAGGGGCTCTCCCATTATTTTTTCTATTGCAGTAAGGGCAGTAGAAATTGCTTAATTTTCAAAAGAATCATACGCGTCTATAATAGTTTCAAATTTTATAGAATAGTTATTATTATTCAAATATTCTCAAATAACTTGACTGAATAAAATGTGAGGGAGCTCCTTCATACAAAATTCATATTCATAGAGTTGGGCATAGTCAAATCTTCTTCTTCTTTCTTATCTCCACACTGGGTGAAGTAGAATGCGTCTGCCTTTGTCAATAAGACTGGGAGCACTACTCAGTGGTAGGCCGACTTAGCTCCAATATGAAATGCCTCCTGACATGAGGACCAGACGCCATGTGCAGCCGCTCCTAACATGGAGTACAGGTGCTGCTCATCCTGTATCCCTGGATCAGGAGCCCTTACAGGGTACCATCAGTCGGGCCAGTTGAGCCCAGGTTTTTTAGCGAGCTTGTTACTGCTCCCCCGCCTTCTTTTTCATCAGGGCTTGGGACTGGCACACAAAGGCAGCAAATTCCTAAACTATTTGATGAAGAATGATATTTAAAACTCTTATATTGTGACAAATTATTCAATTGATGTATGTAAATGAATTTTTAAAATCATTTTTTTGTTGATAGTGAGCTAGGTCTGCACACCAATAAGAATTTAAAAATATAGGAATTTCCTGATCTTCTCTTTTTATTATTTCTTTAAAAATAAGAATGTGAAATGTGATAAGTTTTAAATAAATACTTGCAAATGTGACACACACACCATTTATTTGGAACATACACCCTATACAGAATTTACCTGGGTTTGGCAAAACAAAAGGGAAAAAGAGGGGGGGAAAAAATAGAGAGAGAGATAAGAAAAGTGAAATAGAACATATTTAACAATTTTCCAATTTAGCAGCTTCATCAAAATGCTATACACTCATAGCAAAAAAAAAAAAACTTTCCTATCAACTTAGATAAAAAAGAGTGATAAATATATCAGTTCATTAGTCCATATCACATTGTTGCATCGATACCCTCTTCTTTCTTCTTATCTAAAAAAAAAATAATCTCCAGTACACGTGGTACAGTCCATGAAAATCATCTTCTTCTTCTTTCTTATCTCCACTCAATAACACTAAGGCATCAAGCCTGCAAAGCTTGAGACCCCCGATGGTGTCTGCCGGGGAAGAGCAGAGCTCATCAATGGATGAGGACAACCATCATGATTAGGTGAAGTAGAATACCTCTGCCTTTGTCATAAAGACTGGGAGCACTACTCAGTGGCAGGCCGACTTAGCTCCAAAAGAAATGGCCGCCTCTGACATGAGGAACAGACGCCATGTGCAGCCGCTCCTAACATGGAGTACAAACGCTGCTTATCCTGTATCCCTGGATCAGGAGCCCTTACAGGGTACTATCAGCCGGGCCAGCTGAGCCCAGGTTTTTTAGTGAGCTTGTAACTGCTTCCCCTCCTCCATGATAATCATGGTGGGTAGTTAGCGACAGCTTTTACTGTAAGTGCACCACATATCTACACATGTGAAAAGCAGTTTGACTTTTGCACTTACAAATGTACCAGAGCCCCGTTTGGTTACTTGCACTTGCTGGTGGGGTTGGACGTTTGCAAGAATCAGGGACCATGGAGCATTTTTTTTTTTTTATTAGAAAAAAGTGTCCAATGCGGGATTCGATCCTGGGTCGTAGTGGTCGGAAACCAATGGTTTAGAGCACCCTTCCACCGACCCCTTTAATACCCTGATGCCCTTTATATACTTTGTCAGATAAATATGGTACAAAGAGGACACATGAGTTCATAAAGGAATATAGAGATTTATAAGGATGTGTGTTGTGAAACAAACTCCTAAAAATCTAAAAATCTCTACAGTATTGTCTCTCAAACTTTAGTCTGGACAAATCTTCTACAAAATGGAGGAGTTTCAGGATCTGAACTAGGACTGTGAATATTTGTGAAAGGAAAAAATGAGAAAAATGGGAGGAGAATGTCAGAGAGTATTATGAAAAAAAATTGACATTTCCTGATCGCTCAAATAAGTATTTTAGCTGGCTGAAAGCCATCTATCAGATTGAATATAAACTAAACGTTGATTCAGGTTTCTTTCATATTGGCCAACCATTTTCTTTATAAATCAAGAAAAGGAAACTGCCTACATGTTTCAGGCTGTTGGCCATCATCCTGGTACAGAGTGTACCTCAATAACCAAAAAGGCTAGTTAGTCCTATAGGGTTACTGAAACACATGCATATATTTATGAAAAAGGCATTTCCTGATTATGTAAATAAAAGTTGCTGATGGCCTGCACCATCTGTTAGAATAAATAGCATTTGTAGGGGTCGATGGAAGGATGGTCTAAACCGTTGGTTTTCGACCGCTACAATGGCTCCCGATTCTTGCAAAAGTCCAACCCCACCAGCGAGTGCAAGTAACCAAATGAGGCTCTGGCACATTTGTAAGTGTAAAGTCGAACTGCTTTTCACATGTGTAGACATGTGGTGCACTTACAGTAAAAGCAGTCGCCTTCTTCTACCCACCATGATTATGGTCTGCACCAGGTGTACTAGGGATAAGCAAAAAAATATAATAATAAATAAATAGCATCCATTCTAGAATTGGACAAATACATTAAAGCTTTAGAGAAAAAGGGATCTGATTAGGATTAAGGAAGAGGTTTCAACCTCAAAAACCCCTCCATCCTCTATATTTTGGTACTGACGTTGAAGTTTGGCCTAAAAATTTTCCCCTTGACTCGCACAATTGCTGTTACATATATTTTTAGTCAAATCTAAAGAGTACAAGCAGGGGCATGTTCAAATGGTATAGGCAAGGTGCCTTATATCTTTCTCAGCAGAATAATCATGAAATTTTTTCAACATCAGTGTTTGGGTATTTCATGCATCAAGAAATTTAAAAGGACCATAGCAAGCAAAGGAAGATATAATGAAAGGGTACAATTTGGATTATAGATTAGAACTACAAGGTAATAAGACAATATCCAACATTGTTACCATCATCAGACCAAAGAATGAAATGATATTTTTTAATATTATTCTTTGTGTCTGATAACTGTTACCGAAACGTTACACACTATTAGTTAATTGGATTAGGTCATATCACCTTGTAAAGGAAGCTAAGTTTCTTCAAAAAGTGGGTATTTGGTCAGTTCTAGAATAATTAATCAGCGATTAGTTGATCTTTATTCCGACAGGTGGCGCAAAGCCATCAGCAACTTTTAGTTTCACGATAAGGCGATGCCTTTTTCTTATTATTTTACCCACCTGACCCAGTACGATTTCACTTTATACTTTATACTATATTTTCCACACATGTATATATACAGTAAAATGTACTTGTAATTGCAGTGGTATACTTTAAAATAATTAGTATATCCAAATTATGATTAATTAATTAATTTTATAGGCTTTTGATAGATTTATATATTTTTAAAATGGTGATTAAAAGTAAGAATAATGAAAAACTACTTTTATTTTCAACATAAACAAAGGATCGGGGAAAAAGAATGATGATTATTAATTATTTTATATTCACTGATTTAATAATATTTTTAAATAACATATTTTCAGATTTGTGAATTATCAATTCGTAAAATTATATTTTGCATATATAGGTTTTCAACTTTTAATCAGACATTTTAAATTTATATTTAGAAAATTTTCATTTTAATTTAGACACTTTCATTTTTATTTAGATATTTTTCATTTCAATTTAGACATTTTTTATTTTAATTTAGACACATGGGCTTTTTATAGAAAAGTCCATATGTCTACAAAAAGTCCATGTGTCTAAATTAAAATGAAAAATGTCTAAATTAAAATGAAAAATGTCTAAATTAAAATGGAAAATGTCTAAATAAAAATGAAAATGTCTAAATAAAAATGAAAATGTCTAAATAAAAAGGAAAGTGTCTGAATATAAATTTAAAATGTCTAATTAAGAGTTAAAAACCTATATATGCAATCAAATGAATTCTATAAATTTTAATTTGATTTTTGTACGAAATAAAGATTTATTTATTCATAAATTAGTAATAACACAGTTACAATTTTTTTTATTATGAGAATATATTTATAGTGATATTATAATATACTGCGAATATACCCAGCTTCGCCCAGTTTTTACGGTGTAAAGTTTGCTTACAAACATTTCATAAAATAATATTTTCGGGGCAAACATCCACTCCCTATTGAATCTATTCTTGTCAAGATGAATTAATGCTTGTTAATCTTCTCTACCAAAACTACTAAGTAAACCATTGGAAAATTTCGCATGTTGACAGCTGAATATGTATAGGTTTTTAACTTTTAATTAGATAATTTTAATTTCTATTTAGACATTTTTCATTTTAATTTAGACATATGGACTTTTCTATAAAAAAATCCATTTGTCTAAATTAAAATGAAAAATGTCTAAATTAAAATGAAAAATGTTTAAATTAAAATTGAAAATGTTTAAATAAAAATGAAAATGTCTAAATTAAAATGAAAATGTCTATATATAAATTAAAATTGTCTAATTAAAAGTTAAAAACCTATAGATCAAAATATAATTTAATCAAAGAGTAGAATTATTAAAAAATAAAAACATTTTGCATATTTTGGAGTTATACATTTTAATGATTATTATATACTGACTGAATGATCCAGTTTCGCTCGAATTCTTCCCTGATCCAGCCAAGAATGGCCATCATGCAGATGCATCTTCCCAGTTGGATGTAGTTAAAGAAAAAGTTATAAACTTCATTATCATGTCTATATCGTGAAGACTCTCTTCCAGAAGACTTCAGGAATTTGAGAGACCGTCAACGATAACAGTTTTTATTTGAGCGCGGTATTCTGGTGAATTGATCATAGATTTTTCAAATCCATAACTAACTTAACCTATTTTTTGAAACTATTCTAAACTATTTATTTTAAAATATTAATCTGAATTTTTTTAATTCTTGTTTTGAAAAATGGTAGCTGTGAACTTTCAAAAATTAAGAATCAGCGTACCCAGATTTCTGCCTATTGTAGTATATAGAAGTAAATTAACACATAGCAATAACGCGCCATCTATACATATAAAATAAAAGGATTTAAAAGCGCGAATGTTTCTTTTATACATAAAACTAACTTCTACTGTCCTTACTGCGATGAGACCGCTTCTCAGAGCTCTAATATTGTATTGGATCATTCTGCTTTTATATGCTACACTGAAGGATGGAATCTTTGAAATGGTTTTCAAGTAAACTATGGACATAAGCTTATAGGACAGTAGAATTATATTCAAATATTTGCTTCGAGCAATGCTCTTCAGCAAACTATAAAGACAAGGTCATTAGGAATAAATTAACACATAGCAATAACGCGCCATCTATACATATAAAATAAAAGGATTTAAAAGCGCGAATGTTTCTTTTATACATAATACAAACTTCTACTGTCCTTACTGCGATGAAAAAATATATTGAGAGGGCTTGGCTCATCAGTGGTGAACCCTCCCAGCGGTTTCGCCAATTTAATCCACCAGACCGCTTCTCAGAGCTCTAATACTGTATTGGATCATTCTGCTTTTATAGGCTACACTGAAGGATGGAATCTTAGAAATGGTTTTCAAGTAAACTATGGACATAATATATTTTTTCATCGCAGTAAGGACAGTAGAAGTTTGTATTATGTATAAAAGAAACATTCGCGCTTTTAAATCCTTTTATTTTATATGTATGGATGGCGCGTTATTGCTATGTGTTAATTTATTCCTAATGACCTTGTCTTTATAGTTGCTGAAGAGCATTGCTCGAAGCAAATATTTGAATATAATTCTACTGTCCTATAAGCTTATGTCCATAGTTTACTTGAAAACCATTTCAAAGATTCCATCCTTCAGTGTAGCATATAAAAGCAGAATGATCCAATACAATATTAGAGCTCTGAGAAGCGGTCTCATCGCAGTAAGGACAGTAGAAGTTAGTTTTATGTATAAAAGAAACATTCGCGCTTTTAATCCTTTTATTTTATATGTATAGATGGCGCGTTATTGCTATGTGTTAATTTATTCCTAATGACTTGTCTTTATAGTTTGCTGAAGAGCATTGCTCGAAGCAAATATTTGAATATAATTCTACTGTCCTATAAGCTTATGTCCATAGTTTACTTGAAAACCATTTCAAAGATTCCATCCTTCAGTGTAGCATATAAAAGCAGAATGATCCAATACAATATTAGAGCTCTGAGAAGCGGTCTCATCGCAGTAAGGACAGTAGAAGTTAGTTTTATGTATAAAGGAAACATTCGCGCTTTTAAATCCTTTTATTTTATAAGTATATAGAAGTCAAACACATAAAATATTAGTTTTATGTCAACGCCAATTTTATTATATTTGGAAATTAACGTGAAGTTTTGGTTTAAATAATTTTAGATTTCAAAAAGGGCTCCCAAATATTTATAATTTGAAAAAACTTGTTTTTGAGCAGTAAAATACTATGCCCATTCAAAAAGCATGTCCATCTCTTGCCGACTCAGCGGCGCTGCTATCAAAGACTGCACTGCAGGTGAACAAGATCAGTTTGGAGCTTCCCCAATCGTGCCTGCCAGACGATGTGCTTGTGCGTCCTACATGTAAGCGACGCTGGGCATTTTGATTTCAAGACCCAACTCCAGCTTGGCTGCCTCAAGAATCCAGGCGGCACTCCGGGCTGGAAGCTGTGATTCCTATTCGTGGTTCGTAGAGAGCGGATCCTGGATGGCTCCCTAGACCTCAGGATCCTAGCTGTCATCAGAAAAACGACGCCTGCTGGAACTGTGGAAGCGGAACTCTCTACATATATATCACATGTTTATGTGAGGGTATGTAGAAGCTTAGGGAGTAGAAGATGGGTTCTGAGAGTTCAAATTGTATTATAATCGAAACTATATCAGCGCGAGGCTTTTAAAAAATAAATTCTTACTCTGTCATTACTACGATGAAAATATAATATTGAAAAAAATCGAACTAAAATAGTTTAATTATAATGTTCATATGGTGCCCTAGTTCCTTGTATCTACTAGTTTAGCGATAATGTAAATTGTGAAATGAGCTGCAGCAATATTATGGGAGAGATAGGAAGAAAACAACAAAGACGCGAAAAATTATTTATATAAAAGTGTGGATGTGAGAAATAGAATTAATATAAATAATATTGAAATAATTATAAGTAAACAAAAGTAATGAATATTGAAAAGTAGCTCAAACATGCTGTATTAGCGCGCCATCTGTATTTAAAAATGTAAACTATATATAGTGCAAGGGTTTCTTTTTGGGATAAAACAAATTTATACTGTCTTTATTTAAAAAAAGGTCCTTAAAAATTGTTTCATTGCAGTAAGAAGAGTAGAAAATTGTTTCATTTCAAAATAAACATACGCGTCATAGTTTACATTTTAAAATAAAGAAATAGTACCAATTATATATATATTAATTATATAATAAATATAAAGAGAGAGAGAGAGAGAGAAATATATTTAATCAAAATGAATAAGGTTCCCATAAGTGTGCTGAATTTCTGGAACATACCTAATGTTCGGCAACAAACTTGCTAACATTTCTTCGATGTACTATAATGTTGGCCCTGACTGTACCGATGTCACAAGCTTTTGTTGAAGTGCTATTTGCAACAGTGACGGTATTCAAATTGCCTTTACATTCCTTCAGAGTTATTAAATAGTCATTGTTTGGAGTCATGTGGCCTGTAGCACCGGAATATAGTTCTCAGAAGTGTCTCTAGGCAAACTCTGACACGTTGCTGACATACTTACGCTTTTAAATTGGTAAAACCTTTTTTGATTTTGTTCTTTTATCCATTTTTTCTGCATTCCTCTGCATAATGTCCTTTGTTTCCACATTTGAAACAATACAATATTCACTTTGAATATCCTTTGGCATATCCACCATGGCGCATCCATATCTTTACGTAAATTAGAATATCATATTTCAACTTCTACTAACAGAAGTCTTTTAACTGTGGCGGTTGTGTAGTCAGATTCTGGAAATTTGCATATTTTCATTAGACAAATGCATCATAATCCTCTTGTAATCCACACAAATGAATCCTCACCAGATCGCCGTCTTTTACCTTTTCGCCATTTGAAACAAATTCATTCATTATATACACTCATGGACAAAATTTAAGGAAGTTGAAAGTCTTTGATATCACCGGTCATCTGTTTTTTTTTTTTAAGAGACGGAGGCAATTTTCTTCACACTTGGTTATATCTCGTAAGTCTTCAATATAGGTCATTGTGTTTCAAATATCTTTCAGGGTTATTGTCTGAATTCCGATTTTCATGAAAGGTACAACGTCCTTAAGTTTTGTCCATGAGTGTAGTTCACTTTCTTTATGTATCCTTTCAAATTATAGATATGCTGAGTCAATATTTCGCAGTATAACTGCCTTCTTAGTTTCTAACACGATACTTACTATTCATAGGTGCGTATAGCTTTTCCAGCTCCAACCAACCATATTTAGAAGTAAGAAATTTATCATTAAAGAAGGGCAGTAGAAAATTGTTTAATTTTAAAAGAATCACACACGTCTAAAATTAATTTCAATTTCTCATAACAGATGGCGCGATAATGCATCATATTTGAGAGTACTTAAATGTTGAACATGGAGTGTTTGTCACTGATTCCTAGGCAAATATTTGTATAGGTCTATCCCTGCCGTGATAAATAAATCTTCGTTTCTAAAATATCGCTTGGGTCAGGTCGCTTCGGGATTAATGAAACTCCACAAACCATTTCCATCGAAATGAGTTGCATCTGAAAACTTCAAATTGTAAAATTTGCACCTTTTAACTTCATAATTATCATACTTGCCATTTCCCTTTTTTCGAGAGAGATAAATAGAATGATAAAAAATAGTTTGGTTACTTACGTTTTAGAACCTAATTGGTTTAAATCAATACTATCTTACTCTCATCATCTTTTTGAAAACCTTTTATTGCTTTCTTTCTCAGTAAAACGACTGGCTCAGTGTATCGTAGACAAAATTAACTTTTTTTAATATACATACGGAACAAAAGATTGAAGTTTTTTACAGAAAGGAGAACAATAAACTTATGCGAGGCTGCCAAAACAAAAACTAACTACTATATAATCACTCGTCTGTGCACGCTGTTGTGAGGACCAATCAGCGTCAAAGCTGCATCGCGCTATCTTCATGCCATCAAACGGGCTTGAATAGAAGTCATTTATATCAAAACTGGACAGACCGCAAATAGAGAAAAGTTCTATTCAAAATAAACCTAGCGTTAATTCTCATTTCGTATACGAAGTTGTAGAGAGGTTAGAACATGACCATTAATGTGAAAGCCAAAACTTGGACGGAGTCAGTTCAGAAGAGTAACAGGCATCTTTCTCACTGGGCGTACCTAGATGCTTGACATTGAAGGAAGTTCTCTCACTGCTCGAAGGTATTGCATTAGGATCTTTGAACATTATACTTGTCGACTGACCTCAGGCAGAATCAATCATAGCTACAATTCTACACAGATATATTCTATACACGGTTCCTTCAATAGTTACCTATATAAAACAGGGAAAAAATATATATAAAAATGATCAATGTGAATGTAGTTTGGGAGCAGAAAATAGTAGAACATATAATATTCGAGTGTCTCAACTATTACAATAGAAGAGATTCTCTTTATTTTGTTGCTGAATTAAAAAAATGAAATGACCATTTAAGCTAGAGAATTTTATGAAGGATAACCGGATATTCATTCAACTACAGAGATTTATTATGAATATAAAACTCTAAAACCTATGAAATTATATAATTGCTATATTGTATACATCTTCAGTGTTTTTTTTTTGCTTATCCCTAGTACACGTGGTACAGGCCATGATAATCATGCTGGGTAGTTAGCGACTGCTTTTTACTGTAAGCGCACCACATGCCTACACATGTGAAAGCAGTTCGACTTTGCACTTACAAATGTGCCAGAGCCCCGTTTGGTTACTTGCACTCGCTGGTGGGGTTGGACTTTTGCAAGAATCGGGGGGCCATTGGAGCATTTTTTTGTTTTTAAACAGAAATAAGTGTCCAATGCGGGGATCGAACCCGGGTCGTAGTGGTCGTAAACCAAACGGTTTAACCAGCCTTCCACAGACCCCCTACATCTTCAGTGCAAATAGTGTAAATAGAAATATTATTGTTTAAAAGTTGTATGATTTTCACTATTTTTATATATGCTTAATGTTATATAACTTTGACTTTAACAATAAAATTCAAAATGGACAAAAAACCTTCAATAACTGCTTGAAATGCAATAGTGCGGAAGCTTCTCCGGAACTGCATACTCAGAACCGACAATAGAAAACCTATTTTCCAGGCCTATAACTACCATCGCAAAATTGGAGAGGAGTGGACTTCAGGAATTGGTTTAACCATGGAGATAAGCACCACCACCACTTTGACTTTAAATTGTATATATACATATAGATGAGAATATATATTGTGTAGTACTTCGGTGAAACACACAAATCTCTTAAATATCCTAACTCCCTTTGAATAAAATAAATAAAATTACGAAACTATTTTAGACGCGTAATATTCTTTTTAAAATAAAACAATTTCTACTGCCCTAACTGCAATGGAAAAATTAAAGGGAGGGCCTGGCTCATCAGTGGTGAACCCTCCCAGCGGTAGATTAATTCACCACTGATGAGCCAGGCCCTCCCTTTAATTTTTCCATTGCAGAAAGGGCAGTAGAAATTGTTTTATTTTAAAAAGAATACTACGCGTCTAAATAGTTTCGTAATTTGATAACAGATGGCGCGCTAATGCATCGTAAAATAAATAAATGATAGCGTTCATCTCCGCAGAGATAGATTTTTAAAATTTTATAAATCAACCAGAGGCGCGATATTGAAATATTTGCACCTATTACAGAGGAAACAAACACAAAACAACAAATTAAAACTTAGAATTAAATAATTACAAATTGACACATCTATTATTCGACAGAGTTCATAAAATTTATACAGACAAAGTGGCAGATGTAAGATAGTTAAATTATTTATATCAGAAAACAATCGATGTCTCACTTCTGTAAAGTTCGGAAAGTCGTAGATAAAGTGAAGAGCAGTTTGTTCAGTTTCTCCGCAGGAACAATTTGGTGTTTCTGATAGACCTCTTTTATGTAAGTGTTTCTGGAATTTTCCGTGTGATGTGACAAATTGAGTGACTATAAAATTTGGATGGAACTGTGTTGGAATTCCGTTTGGAAAAATAGTGCGAATTCGCAGAGATAGAATGGTGACCTATTATAATCAATATGTCGGCATTTTTAAAAAATGGATTGTTTTTCTTGAACTCAAGATGTGAAACCGAAAGCTTGGGATGATTTTGTAAGACGGATATCAGGCATGTCATCCCCCCCTAAAAAATTAGGAATTTAAGACTGTTATTAAGTAATAATGGTCTTTAGTCATACTATAGAGAGTTTTATTAATAGCCATGTAAGGTAGAAGCAGGTGTCAAATATGTATTACTTTAAGAGAGGGTCATGCTCTATATTAAGTGAGTAAATTTTCCATTTTGAAAAAATATGAAAATATGTTTTATTGGCTCTAATCCCATTGAAATACCCCATTTTATTGAAAACATGATATATTTTAAAATACACATTGAACAGAAAAATTAATCAAAATATAAGTTAATTAAATACACTCATAGACAAAGCTTAAAGTGGAAAGTCTCTGATGTCACCAGTAGTCTGTTTTTTGAAGGAGGAAGGCAATTTTGTCCACACTTGGTTATCTCGTGTGTCTTCAACAAAGGTCACCGTGTATCAAATATCTTTCAGAGTTATTGTCTGAATCCTGATATACATGCTAAAAGGTACAACTTCCTTACATTTTGTCTATGAGTGTAATGTTTATAAAAAGGTTTAAATGTAGAGAAGAAAAGGATCAGTATGTATGTGATACAGTATAATAATAATGAAAATAGTATAATTTAAGGAAAGGGCATCATCTGATCGTGTAACTGAATGTTGAGAGATGATGGCTTTCTGAAATCTTTCTCGAATAATTATTAACTATCTCTTGACTTCTCAGAGTTAGCCTCTATACTATTAAACAGATAGTTTATATTTTTTAAACAGATAGAAGAAAGCGATCAGTAACTTTTAGTCAGGAGGTGCCCTCTCATTATATATATATACTAGCGGACGTACCCGGCTTCGCCCGAGGTTTTACCCGAGTAAAGGTTTGTCTAGCGAACATTTGTTAAAACAATTTTCTAAAAACTTATTAAAAAAAAAAGATATATTTTGATAATTTGAAACTCGTAAATTTGAATCTCTCGATAAAGTGAACATTTTTTCCCGGTCCCTGTGTGCCTTGTCATCCTGAATTTTGTCTTTCCTAATTTTCTACATTAGAAAATCATAGTTTTATCTAGTGAACATTTTTTTCCCGTGTCACATTGCCGTGTCATCCTGAGATAATCTTACTTTTGATAAATAATATTTAAGATAAAAAACTTAGTGATAAGAAAACTTGTTATCATCGTCACAATGGGGGCGCTGCTTGCGAGTTAAATCTACAAATCTGCAAATAGCTCTAAGGATATTCAAGATATTCATGAAATTATTTTTCAAAAACCTTCCCGGTGATATACCTAATAATATCCCAAAATTTCACGGCGATTGGATGTATGGTTTTTGAATCTATAGAGTACAGACAAACAGACAGACATTCAATTTTATATATATAGATATATATTAAATATATATGTAGTAAACCCGATGTGGAATGTGCTGGGCAGTCGTGGTAGTGGGTGCGTGATGTGGGATTCCCGCACTGGGACAGCAAGAGACAGAGGCAGGTCTAGATGGTAACTTCAAGAGGAAGAGGTAGACCACGGATGAAGACTGTCGCGGATGCCCTAGCCGACCGTCTCACGGCGTCGCTCTGAAAACAACTACCTGAATCTCTTTGTCCCATTGCTGGCCTCTTTATATACTCTGGGACGCTCGCATATGTGGCGATTCCTCATTGGCTACTGTAATCACGTTACTTTATGGCGCCAGGTTGTTTTTCGTCTGGCCTTTGTCGTCTCTGGTCTACCTCTTTCTTTGTTTTATTTGCTTCCATTGTTCGATACATATTTTAATATATAGATATGGGGTTATATAATGAATATCAGAAGAAGGTTGTGAACTATCTAACTCAAAATATACTACATATATTATATATAAAAAAGAGATTTTCTGCTTAATTTTGGTATCCATGAGTACAGTGGTACCTCGACATACGAGCGCCCCAACATACGAGTTTTTCGAGATACGAGCCGACGAGCAAGTGATTTTTGCTTTTAGTTACGAGCGAAATTCGAGATACGAGTTCGGTTCGGTAGTAACACGCAGTTGCGCCATCACGATCAGTTAGCAGCGTGCTTCCGCTGTGATAAGTTGTGTTTTGTGTTGCGTTTACATTTACAGTTTTAGTTCATTTATTTTTATAACCATGGATCGGAAGAAAGTTTGTAAAAAGTCAAGTGCTAAGAAAAAGATGATGAGTATTGAATTAAAACGTGAAATTTCTACAAGTGAGATAAAGGAGATCTTAGGAATGTGGGAGAGAGTTTCACAGTTCGTGGGAAAAAAACACCCAGAAAAAGTTGCAACAAGTCGTGCATCTGACCTTTTTAATGACACTTGCCTAACTCATTTCCGGAACATTCTGAGAGGGAGGAAGAAACAAACCTCCTTGGACATGTTTTTTTCTAAACGGCCTACAGGTGAAAGCGAGAAAAATGTAGCGAAAAAGGCAAAGACCAGTGAGGATATCTAATTTATTTCTTTACATTCTCTTTTTTGTTTTGTGCAATAAATATTTGATATTTATAAATACGTTTTTATTATTTAAAACCACGTAACAAAAATAACTGGGGTGACATTTGGAGGTTGGAACGGATTAATGGTAGTTCAATTGTTTTGTATGGGGAAATTTGCTTCGAGATACGAGTAATTCAAGATACGAGCAAGGTTGCGGAACGAATTAAACTCGTATGTCGAGGTACCACTGTATTTTACGATATTGTTTTGCAGTCGTGGTTAAAATCTTGAACGTATAATAATAGAAATGTGAAGATTATAAATAGCTTTAATTGAGTTTATGGAATTTAGAAATAAAAATATAATTTGATAAAAGTAATGCCTGGATTAAGGCGTAAGAATCTAAAAAATGAAAAACTTATTTACATAATGTACAAAAGGTTTGAGCCGGCCATCGGGATACAACAACAACGAATTTTTATAGGGCAAGCGTGACCTCTGGCGGTCGATTTAGCAGAGAATTTGAATCTATGAAATATAATTTTAAATAAAATAATATTTTAATATAACATATATATATACAAGTATAATATAAAAGCATATACTTGTAAATTAGAAAAAAATAGTACACAAATGTAATATTGTACTATTTTCTAATTGTTTCGCGTCTTCACGCACTTCTGGCCATAACTACCCGTTTCATGATTTTTCAGGATGCCTGAATGACCAGTTTTTTTGGTCGTTAAGTAGAGATTGCACCACGCTGACGAAGGCCATCAGCTCGAAACACATACGTGGTTAGCTTTTCTTGATTAATCAAGAATGGGTACTTGGCCAATTCTGGAATAATTAAAAATCAACGAATAGTTGATATTTATTTCGAGAGATGGCGCAAGCCATCAGCAACTTTTAGTTTTACGATAAGGAGATGCCCTTTTTTTTTCTTAATATATATATGTCATAATATATGCTCTTCCAGGAATAATAAAGAAAACCTACAGTCAACCCAGAGAGAGACAGCAGCTAAAGTCCGGTCATTTGAGACACCAGCGACATTCCAATGGGCGACCACAGGGGCGTTACTTGGAACCTCAGGACTAATTAAGACAGTTGAGGATTTTTTGTGTGCGATACGAACGGCCGGCCGCCTGGCGGTGCCAGGTCCGTCGCTCTCCATCTCTCTCTGGTTGCCTGGGTTCTTCCTCTACAAAATTGTGGTGTGATTATTTCTCTTTCCCCACATTATTATTATATTGCCACACATTGAAAGTCGACAGGATCTTATATCAGATATATATAACAAAAAAGGCATATCTTGACTGCTCACATGAGCATTTTTAGATGGCTGAGCGCCATCTAGTGGAACAAAAATCAAATAAACGTTTATTTAACATATTTATATATTTAATGGTGCTCTGCCATCTAAAATGATCATGTGAGCAGACAGGATATGGCTTTTTTATTTTTTATATCAACACCTAACTTCTTTTATATTTTTTTTCTTATTTTTTTTCACACACATATATTGGGGGGTAATGAAATACCATTTGTATCATAACTATTGTTTACTAGTGAAAATAAAAAGGTAAGCGCTCTAAAAAGTTTACTTTTATTCATAGATAATACACTAAAATTTGTTCATTTTTGAATATCTTGGTAATTTTCTCACAAATTGCTTTATTTAGATTTCTTTTAAATTGTCGGCTTAATTATCCCAACAGTCAAATGAAAAAGTATTGATTTGGTCGTTTAAATTGGCGAAACTGTTGAAGGGTTTGCCTTCCCCCTTTTTTTCATTACACAAGGGACTATATATATACTATATTATAAAACTGTGTTTTTGAGTAGCTCGTGAATCAGGTTCAAAAAATTTATCATCTAATTATGGAAAGAACTTCGTGCGTTTACACAATTTTTATTACCTTTATATATATTGTTAAAGAATATTCATTATTCTCTATTCACATAATATTAATGTTGATATTTTGTAACTTAAAAATCCCAAAGGGTTTGTCTTTTTTAATATTTAACATGAAAATATTGGTATAAAAAGAAAATCACACAGAGTAAATTTATATTTCTTTTATTTAATCAGCAGAAAATCAAAATATCACCATAATAATCATATCATCCTTGCACATTACACGAAGATTATATACAATCTAACAAATATATATTCATACAAATAGAAATATATATATAATATTATCCAGCCTGGGGGCATACGATCAACGTGTGTATGTACAGTGGAAAGGGGGACAAGGGTCTAGATAGATTTCACAGGCAGACGAAACCAACTTGTGTAAAAATGAAAAAGACTAGAAAAAACGTACACACAGAGCTCACAGCAAACATCAATTAGGTGCTTCCTTTTATACGAAAGCAAATAAACACAGCATTACCATCTCAAACTCGTTTAATTCAATTAGGAATTTAATTAAGGAAATTTAATGTGCCTTTGCTGTGAGCATCCAAATGAGCAATGGAAGAAAAGGGAATTGAGCAAGGCTTTTTCCTTATTTTAAAGATCACAGATATGTGGCCCTGCTTGGGGAAATAACAAAAACCCCACGTACGATGAGCCATATAATGATAGCGATGAAGGGGGAAACAAAAAGCCGGTAATGGACATTACATGTATATACACATATATAGCTTGTATATATATTAAAATATTGATACTTCTAGTCCAAAGTCTTCATAATTATCCATTATCATCAGCATCTTCTCAGAAGTGTTGACACAGTGAGACAATGCAAGGTGCACAGCTATATTTATAGAAAATGCACATTCAGCAACACATATACAGCTTTTGAAATTAAATCATTCGACTCATTTACAGAGTATAATGTACACACACACACGCAACATACACACGTTTTGTTGGGGAATATAGCTCTTTTTCCATATGAGATCCACGAATATTTCAGAAGAATCCAACTTGATTAAAAAACTTGGCATTTTTACTTCCAACCTTAAGAGATTAAAAATAAAACAAATTATATATAATACTAAGATCACACAAATAGAAATATGAAAGAAAATAATATAAATACTATAAATGCCAAAAAATACATTTAAATGAATTTAGGGGTTATAAAATATATCGAATTTGAATTCAATGATTGTGTTTTATTATTACTGATGGCAGTTCAGACGGAAGCTCTAGTTTTTTTATTTGGCTACAGGGTCTGGTCAAGTGTCATTTCCAAAAGACGAAAATATCAAAAATATTTTGGTAGTACCATTTTAAAATTGGTATATCTAAGCTCTTTATACATATGTACTGAAGACATATTGCTGTGGTTTATTCACACAATAGTTTAGAATAGAAAATCATGATATGACCAATTTTAAAGCTATTTTATGGTAAATAACTTTAAAAACCTTCATACACAATAAATGTAAGACACTATCATAGAAAATGTAAAGTATTTAAAATTCGTTATAGTTCATTTGAATGAGTACAATCATCAATACAAAACACACTCACACGTGTGATATTCTTATTTAGTTTCGAAAATGAACAAAATTTGCCAGTTTTTTAAAATAAGATGTCTTGGTGCTATTATTTCTTGGCAAGCATTAATGAAATGAGGTCTAGCTATCGTTCTCTTGCCTAGTTAAGATAATCGGCTCGATTTAAGATGCTAAATTTAGTATAAAATATAGTGTGTATACTAACTAACAGCTAGTTTTGAGCGATAAAAAAGCAATCTCTCCCCATTTCTAAAAAAAAAACACAAATATAAAAATGGGAGATCAGAATAAATTTGAAGCCTAAAGACACATACAAAACATTCGTTTTTTTAAGATGCAAATTGATATTTCCGTCTTTTGGTAATTAATACTGGCTGTCTAATATCTTAGACAAGTCACTTGTTCATCCATATGGCTATTTTCTTTTTGAGCATGATTCAAATAGTAAATATTGCATGATTGGAGAAACGCAGCACCCCCGCATGTATTTTAATTAACAACACGAGATTAAAGAAATAGTATTAACTGAAATTTTAAATGCATAACAATATTAGCATACTACTTTTATAGTTTATCATTTATAAATATGTTTTCCTCAATTATTATAATAATTTATTTATGTCAATAGATATATCTGTATGTGTTTTCTCTACCGCAAAGAAAGCGAATTGAACTATTATGGTTTCTCTGTGTAAAGTTTATTATTTTAATTCGTGTTTCCATATTTCAGTTAAATTAAAATTTATAGGTTATTTTATTATTTAAATATATATTTTGGGGGCTATTAATACTATCTTCCATTAATACTATTTGGTGTCCTTTCTAAGAAAACATATTGTTATAAAAAATAGTATAGATAAGCTTTCCTCATAGTAACTCAAATGCAAGATTATATAGCTCGTGTTGCGTTAGAAAACTTCTAGAAATTCTACAAAGCAGCGGGTGGGCAGCCCGGGTAAAATTACTAAATTCACAACGATCTATACAAGACAAAAGGCAGTGAAAATAAAGGTATCTATAATATATATATTCATATATATATATATATATATATAGCGCAACGAATGTCAATAATAATTAGCTTTACTTTTCTACCATCTCAAAAACGGCAGTTTATTCCTTATTAGTCCAAAAAGAGAGAAAAGCAAACCAATTATTATCACCATTCGTTTCAAAAGAAAAAAATATCAGGAATAAATTTAGATACAAGAGCAAAAATGTGTAAATTTGGTGCTTGTACACGAAGGCATTTTAAAAAATATACATTGATAGAGTTATTAAAATATTGCGCATTTCACCACATATTTTAAGAAACTTTATGTAAATAATGTTATTTTTTTAAATTGGAAATTATGCACATAGATGTACGAAATATTTAAAGAATATCGTTGATAATCTGGCATTTCTTTGAAATAGGCCAAAATGGTTTTTATAGCTTGAAACGATGTATGTAAAAACTGGAATAAATTTTCAAAAATTATTCTTTTAAAAATTATTGCTATATATTGATATATTTGTACTAAACCTAGAGAGAGAGATAGAGAGAGAAGAAGAGAGAAAATGGTCGTTATATCAAAATTATTTTGTAAAAAGTTGTATTTACTGAACCTTGTACTTTAAAATGAATATGAGTATAGTCGATTCCTTAGCGAGTAATCTAAATATCGATGCTAACTATAAGCAGTACAAATATTTTCCCAAACTTTGGAAAAATAACGAATATATAGTTTTTTTTATTAGAGTTCTATCTAGGCGAAAATATTTTGTATGATAAATATAGTACATAATTGTTGTTTAAGTATATGTAATGAAGGTGAGAAATAGTGTATTACAAAACGCTGTATCCCAAAGTACAAAAGTTGCATCATCCAACCGGGCGCCCACCCGCTGTGATATGTCTGACCAGACCCCGAGCTGCGCACTCAGTCCCGCTTGGACTTGGAGCCCAGCAGGGTGAGGAAGGAGACCCGCGTTGCCCGCCGTGGTTCACTGGCGGCCCGACGCGGGCCTATCCCTAGTTGTCATATGTTCGGGTCCGAGGCACTCTGACCACCTTTGGGGGGCAGTCCAAGGGAGTCGCCGTAGCCCTCCTCCCCCGCCTCCGCCCACGGGTACCCGGCTGCTCCAACGCGGGCCCGGTCGCTGCCACCGCTGATCTCAATGTTGTGCTGCAACAATTCACACACATTTATTCCTCAAATAACTGAATATTTAGACATGATGCATTACCTCGTCAAATGTTATAAGAAATTCAACTATATTTTTGACACGTATGTATCTTTTTAAACACACAATTTTTACTGCCCTTACTACAATGATGAAATAATGGGAAGACCTCCCATGCAGTAAGGACATTAGAAAATTAGTATATATTTTATTTTAAAAAAGAAACCCACGCGTCAAAAAATAGTTTACATTTATCGTATACATATTTGCATCTGACGAGAGAGAATCCCACTGGGAGGTCGTCTGGAATGAAGTCGGACAGCCATCCGTGAATATCAGAGTTCTCCCTGACATGCATCATTGAAATGTCTAGGAATTCGCTCAGAAGAAGCCTATCGTTAAGTGGGAACCGAAAAGGCAATTTCTTCCTCTGACACAACAGGATAAAATCACACTTATTATAACCTCTTAATTTGCTCTCACATATGAGGTCTTGGAATGAGACAGGTCCAGACTATCAAATAGCTCCTCTTTCTGTTGCTTTGTGGTTTGAGGAGACTGACTATTATAGAATTTGGGGATTGAAGATTAGAAGATGGCTCCGCCTTGGCCTGGTCCTTGGCAGGGGCTGCTGTTGGTGCAGTAGTGGTTGAGGAAGGCGCTGGTAGAAACGGTAACGGGCCGGATTCGGCACCAGAGCAGAAGGCTAGGCGGCTAGAGTCCCCTGGAGAAGGACGGAACGGTTCGCTGAGGGCGAAGACGCGACAGGGCTGGAAGGTGTCAAGGATATCTGTATGAAGGTGCCAGAAACCCCCCTCAGCCGATGCAGGCACTGCGGATATTTGGGAGAGCGTGGGCTAAGAGGATGGAGACATCGACCCCGGTTCCTTCCTGCTTTCCTTAAGATAGGCAGGACGATTCCCGTGGGTTTCCAAGGGGCAGGAGGCTCGTCGATGTCCCTGGCGGTGACATTTGCTACACGTTACGTCGTAGGTAATGTAGGCGGGTGTAGATTCTCTTTTGGAGATGATCACCAGCTTGGCATGAAGCTGGTGGAATTTCCGTTCTATATTCAAAAGGACGAAGGCTTCTATGTTGCCAGTGGTTCAGGTTTAGCCATCACAAGACACCAATTCATAGGCCAGGGAGAAAAACCGGCTATACGGTCGCAGGGTTAAGATGATGTCCTCCTCCTTCACCGCGATAGGCAAGTTCCCGATTACAATTTTCTCTGCCTTCTTGTACGAGAATGCCCTTAAGAAGGTATTGTTGATGGAGCCCTTCATCAACCAGGTGCTCTGCCTTCTAATTGCTGACCAGGCCGACTAAAACATGGTCGAACATTTTCATCAGCTGGGGTAAACGGAATCCTTCCCTAGCATTTTCTTCAAGGCCTTCATGTAGTGCACGGGATGAAAGTCTGCTCACCATTAGACATAGCAGCACTGGTCGAATGATGCTGCCGCTGATCTGGACATGTTCAGCATCTGCTGATCTCTGGTGTCCTTGACGAAGGCCACAGAATCCTTGTGGTCCAACGTGTCTGTCCAGTTGACTTTGGACTTCTGGCATCCGATTTCGCGATCATGGTTTGCTGACTTTGAGCGTCAGATCCTTTCCTCCTTTGCTGGGTTTCCGGGATGAAAGGTGCTGAGTTCTTCTCTTGTTCCACTGCTTCTACTTGATCCGCCCAAATACACATTTTCTATTGTCGGACTAATTAGCATATTTCCGGGTCAAAATTATGACATATATCTATATGGTTTTAAAATTTCATTCGGATAGGTGAATTATTGTGGAAACGTATGCGGAACAAATGATCACATAAAACCACCCACCTTCCCAATCAAACCCACAAGCTTCTATTCTGTATTTATATCGATTTTAAAGGGGTACAATACAAATAGGTTATAAAATATCACATACGGTATAATATATTAAAGGCATTCATTTTCATATATTAATGGATTTTTATACACTAATTTCTCAGAATAAGCTTGTTTTACAACACACCTGCAGCACATGGGTTGCTGAAATTTCAAAACAGCATTTGGATAGAAATGGGTATGGTGGTGAGTCGTTGTATTGAAAAATTATATATTTGAAATCCAAAATATATTATACATATTGTTTTGAAAATAGATAAATTCATATTTAAATCATTAGATAATAAAAAGGCATATATTGGATTGAATAAAAGATTTATTTGCCAATATTTCGGTTGGCTGAACGCCAAACTTTATCAAAGCATTACATTTTTGTATATTTTGTATTGTATATATTGTATATACAAAAATGTAATGCCTTGATAAAGGTTGGCGTTCAGCCAACCGAAATATTGGCAAATAAATCTTTTATTCAATCCAATATATGCCGTTTTATTTTCTAATATATATATACTTGCCCTTTGGAATATTCATATACTATAGTTTCTCAATATTGAGATATTAACAAACTGTATACAACACGGTATTTCTCCTAAACAACAACCAGGTATATGTGATAGCTTACCTTTGACGCACAGGTTATACAGTGGGTAACCACCTTGTTGATAGAAGCCGTCAGCTTCTTCGCTTCTTTCAATACGTTATCAACCTGTCATACACAATATAGTTATTAATGGATCACGCACTTTTTTCACGATATTATAATATATGTCATGAAAAAGTGTTTAATTATTGTATACTTGCAGCTGGGATAATATAACGGATGATACTAAACTTTGTTTAATTATTGTATACTTGCAGCTGGGATAATGTAACGGATTATACTAAACTGTGCTTAATTATTGTATACTTGCAGCTGAAATAATATAACGGATGATACTAAACTGTGATTAATTATTGTATACTTGCAGCTGGGATAATATAACGGATGATACTAAACTGTGCATAATTATTGTATACTTGCAGCTGGGATAATATAACGGATGATACTAAACTGTGCTTAATTATTGTATACTTGCAGCTGGGATAATATGACGGATGATACTAAACTGTGCTCAATTATTGTATACTTGCAGCTGGAATAATATAACGATTGAAACAAAACTATGTTTAATTACAGTACATTCTCATGAATCTGAGATAATTGAACAGATGATAGAAACAATATTAGAAAAATCATACTGGCAGCCGAAATGTTCAAAAGATGATACAAAGAAAAATTCATTCAGATCATATACGTATCGTATACTTGCTCGTATACTTGCTTCTGGGATAATAAAACAAACGATGCAAACAAGACAATGTTTGATTAGATAAAAGTTACAGCTATATTAGTGAAATGATTTGATTTTGAAAGACATGTTTCATTTTATTTTACTTTAGAACCAAGTATCATACAATTCTTAGCCTCCTTTTACAATTTCAGATTCTTTTTCGATTTTAAGCGGTTTTAAATATTCCAATTTTTACTGTTGCAGTTATTGGTAGTTTCCACATTTCTGTTAGCCATTAAGAGATACGTTCTATATCTAAAGTAAAAATATTGAACGAATTTCTCCTTAGATTCTCCTCAATGAACGGTCTCAAAAGTCTTTAAAACGTGCATTTAATTATTGATCCCACAATGATGATAATTTTAATTTATAAACTAGTATAGAATCAACATTGAAGCTCGTAAAGCTAATCACATCGCTCGGTCCAAGTTACTATGGGAGCACAGAAGGATTTGTTAGAAAGAGAGTGAAATCACCTTTGTAAATGTGGCTGCCTTGCCCACCGTGGGGTACTTGACAGTGAATTGAAGCTGCTGTACGAAGGTGGGGACCGTGTCCAGACTTTCTAGCAGCTCCTTCTTCTGTGGCCCTCCCGGCACCTGCGGCGACCTGGTGAGACATTCCAGGAGCCCAACTGCTCAGTTCTTACCTGGTAGGAAAAATGGCGGACGACTTTGTAAAATTTATTGGCCTCTTCCGCTAGGAACTCCGCTTGAGTAAAAAGTTCCTGCGAATCAATATTGAATAAGGATTAATACAATAAATGCCATATTTATGATGGGAGAAACCATAATTGATAATTCACAATAAGTAATCTCTCGCTAGAGAAAGGATAAAGTTCATATAAAAATTGATATATAATAAATAATTCTATAGATAAATACTCAATTTTAAAATTGAGTAAAGAAGCTTCTATTGTGAATCATATATAGGACCTCTGTTCGAAAGATTGCATCAGCAGTTTAATGTTCAATATATAGAGCGATGGGCATTAGAGTATTTCCAACAATAATTTATAATTCAAGAGAAAGAATCTTCAGAAAATCTATTATATATAGTAACTCACATTTCAGCAGCACGTCTCCTTATTGAAATTTATGAAATTTTAAGATTTCGAGTTATAATAGAACAGTAATATTAATGGAGAGAAAGTTCGAAATTTTATAAAGATTATAATAAAGAAACGTTTTGCGGAGAACACGAGTTTACTATATGGAATTACATTTATTGCAAAGAATTTTACTTTGTATATCTGAAAGGGATAAAGTCTGCTACATTATATAAATTCGTAAACGTCCCAAGAAAACAATATTTTTCATGCTCAGGCAAAGCGCACTATTTATTGTTGTTGTTGTCGTGTCCAATGAAGAGCCTCAGATGTCTCCATGCATTTCTATCACAGCAGCAGCAATGTCCACTATCTTGGGTTTTCAAAGCTGCTGCTCTGGGTCTATGTCAATTTTCTGCAAGACTGCGGCCATTGCTGGGCATGAGAATATGTGAGTAGGTGTTAGTTCCACACCAAGACAGTTGTTGGATGTCCTATAGGTTCTTGTGCCATCTGGATGTATTGTCATTCCTTTATAGTGTTTTGTTCTAAGTCAACAAAAATAACAAGAAAAGAAATTTACCTGAGTAGTCTTAACTTCGCCCTCTCCATGTATAAATTGGACCATTGTCACAGACATCTGGGTCATGCTCTGAGCTCGGCGTACGATGTCGCTGTCTGCAAATTTGGAGTCGATCGTCGTGCCATCGGCCGTCGTCACCACCACGGGGTCCGGGGAGGTCCCTTGTACTCCGGGGGTGGAGGCGTCGACCACCACTGGCTCGGCCTGCTGCGCCAATAGCGCGGCGTGTGAAGCCCGAACAGATTACATCGATGACGGGATAGGTAGAAATTTTAAATTTCCACACACACACATATATATATTAGATAGTAAAAAGGCATATATTGGATTGAATGAAATCTTTTATTCAATCCAATATATGCCTTTTTACTATCTAATGATTTAAGTATGGATTGCTCTATTTTCAGAACACACACACACACATATATGTGGCAATATAAGGTGGGAAGAGAAATAATCACATAACAATTTGAAAGAGGGACTTAGAAAACCAGGAGAGAGAGAGACGGGACCGGCACAGCCGGGCGGCCGTTCGTGTCGCACACAATCCCCAACTGTCTTCAAAGTCCCAAGGTGTTAACTGACGGGCCCCAGTAGTCGCCCCTTGGAATATCGTTGATGTCTAAAGTGACCGGTCCTTACCCCCCCCGTCTCTCTCTGGGTTGACTGTAAGGTTTGCTTTATTATTCCTGGAAGAGTATATATTATGACATATATATATTATATGGTTAAAATATATATATTATATAATTTTAAAATATATAATTTATTTTCGTTCATTGATAATTCTAATTTTTTTTTTACCATAGTTTTAAAATATGTCATTATTTTTAGTATTGTTATAAATATGTATATTTACCTATTTTTTAATTCATTAATATTGGATTAATTTTATAAATCTTATGTTGTGAAAACTATTTTATTGCAATTTTCTTCAAGTAATTGAAAGTAAAACTACTTGATAGTGATTAATTATTCTTCAATTTTTCAATTATCTTTTATCACGACTGAACTATCTAAATCTTTTTTTTTTTCAAAAAATAAAAATAAAAAAAATCATAACATATATACGTAGTTGGCTTTTCTTGATTTATCACGGAAATGGGTTGGTCAAATATCAGGCGCGACCCCTGCTCCGGCAGGTGAGCAGCCCCCTGCGAAGTGCCCCTGGATCTGCAGGCCTGGCTGTTCGGCAAATGAAGCTAACCAGTGTTGCGAAGGCTACCATCTACAAGTACCATCTTGATCTTTAGTTGGATAACTCCAGCCATCACCTCGACCTGCCCACTCTGTGGGAAAGAACTCTTGCAGTCCATCGGTGTCGGAGTCTTCCTTGCAGTATACGCCACCAATAAAAATCTTGTATATATATTATATATATGTGTATATTTATTAATTATATTTTATATATTTATTTTATTCATATATATATATTGTATATATATGAAAAAAAAAATAGAAAAAAAAATAATAAAAAGGTCAGGTGTTTATATGCTCCTGGTCAGGATATGCCCCCCCCCCTTCTTTATTTTTTATATATATACATATGAAAAAGAAAACAATAGAAAAATATATCAGGAAACGGGCTATATCAATGTTTAGTTGATTTCTGTTCCACCAGATGGCACTCTGCCATCTGAAAAGCACATGTGCTCCTAGTCAGGATATGCCTCTTTTATTTTTAATATATATATATATATATTCAGCATTGTTCATCCTTATTTATTCATATTTATTCAATATTGTAATTAACCATATATAATCATGAATTTATAAATATAGATAGAGAATTCTTCCTGATTTGAAATTAAACGAAAAACATGGTGAAGGAAGACGAGTTTCTTTTATTGATGCATAGGTGCAAGCTTTCGGGTAAAAACCCTTCAACAGGCGAATAATGAAGCGCGACTTATAAGTACTATGGTACAAATGGTATATATATATATAAAAGAAAATTTTTAAACTATTTATATATGTTAATATTAACGGAAGACCGATTTTGAGTAAAGTAAATATTAAATCTGCAGTCTGAAACCACGAGACGGCGCATGATTAGGGCCATTTAAATAAACATGTGGGAGGTTTAAATAAAGGACAGGAGTGGATGATAAGCTTCTGGGAGATCTATTTTTCTGTTGATGCTGTTCAGTTTGTGGGATACTATGGATTCTAGAATAAGTCTTTGGTGTAAGATATGTATGTGCCTGTAATGTATGGTGGGGTTTTTGATGTTGAAAGTGTGGCCTGTTCTCTGCATATGTTGATAAATGAGGGATTTGGTATCTTGTCTGGAAATATTACGGGAATGTTCAGTCATCCTGATGGCCACAGATCTACCTGTCTCACCAACGTAAGTGGCAGGACACTGTTCACATGAGACGGAGTAGACTGCGCCCATAGAACGAAGAGGGTCAGGAGGAGCTGAGGACTTAGTATGAGGATGACGGAGGTATGAAAGAATATTCGGGGAGTTTTTATATATGGTACGGATTCCATAAGATTTAAGTTTTCTGGCTATATCTACTAAGGAGGGGGGAGTAAGGAAGAAAGC
This sequence comes from Cordylochernes scorpioides, assembly GCA_030710605.1. Classification (NCBI taxonomy): domain Eukaryota; kingdom Metazoa; phylum Arthropoda; class Arachnida; order Pseudoscorpiones; family Chernetidae; genus Cordylochernes; species Cordylochernes scorpioides. The sequence continues at coordinate 150,956,376 of CP092886.1, forward strand.
ACAATGATCTGTAAGTCATGGAAGGATTGGAAGTTGTAGGTGTGTAAGTTTATTTATTAATGAACGAGAGCGGAAAAGAAGCTGCGGAGAGCTGGGTTATGATACGATTTATTTCTATTATTTTAAAGATGTCTATGGAACAATATATTGGTTCTGACAATGTTGATTTTATGGGAGGTAGGACAATGAGAATTGTAGTGAGTGTAACAGGGGGGGCATTAAAGTCCTCCTGACCTTCTTCGTTCTATGGGCGCAGTCTACTCCGTCTCATGTGAACAGTGTCCTGCCACTTACGTTGGTGAGACAGGTAGATCTGTGGCCATCAGGATGACTGAACATTCCCGTAATATTTCCAGACAAGATACCAAATCCCTCACTTATCAACATATGCAGAGAACAGGCCACACTTTCAACATCAAAAACCCCACCATACATTACAGGCACATACATATCTTACACCAAAGACTTATTCTAGAATCCATAGTATCCCACAAACTGAACAGCATCAACAGAAAAATAGATCTCCCAGAAGCTTATCATCCACTCCTGTCCTTTATTTAAACCTCCCACATGTTTATTTAAATAGCCCTAATCATGCGCCGTCTCGTGGTTTCAGACTGCAGATTTAATATTTACTTTACTCAAAATCGGTCTTCCGTTAATATTAACATATATAAATAGTTTAAAACTTTCTTTATATATATATATTAAGAAAAAGGCATCTCCTTATCGTGCAACTGAAAGTTGCTGATGGCTGGCGCCATCTATCGGAATAAATATCAACTATTCTCGTTGATTTTTAATTATTCCAGAATTGGCCAAATACCTATTCTTGATTAATCAAGAAAAGCTAACCACGGACGCGTTTCGGGCTGTTGGCCCTCATCAGCGTGGTGCAAGCTGTACCTCAACGACCAAATAAATTGGTCATTAAGGCATCCTGAAAAATCATGAAACGGGTAGTTAAGGCCAGAATTGCGTGAGGACGCTACACAATGTGAGAAAATAGTACAAATGTAACATTGTACTGGGATAAGGTGCATAAATTAAGAAAAAGGTATCTCCTTATCGTGCAACTGAAAGTTGCTGATGGCTGGCGCCATCTATCGGAATAAATATCAACTATTCTCGTTGATTTTTAATTATTCCAGAATTGGCCAAATACCTATTCTTGATTAATCAAGAAAAACTAACCACGGACGCGTTTCGGGCTGTTGGCCCTCATCAGCGTGGTGCAAGCTGTACCTCAACGAGAAAATATGGTTTTACGGGCTACTAACCAAAAGTTATGATTTTTGAGCCCAAGCGCGATGTCAGGTGGCAAGGGACCCTAGGATCTGGCTGCAGGAGATGTGTCGCAGGGGTAGTGGAAACGTTGGGCAAGCAGGGGAACAGCGCCAAGGTGCAGTGAGGCAGGAGCATTGAATTGGCCAGGAATCCAGTAGAAGTGGCAGATGGAATTGGAGGCAGAAGGTCCTTGAAGCCTAGAACTTGAGGGCCCTAGACTTCAGGATGGGGCAGCTTGAGGCTCTCGCCTCGTGCTTGTCAGGAAGGCCCTTGGAGCAGTAGTTGGCACATTTGGAGGTGCGCTGGTCAGCAATGGATTGGCAGGCGCGGCCTTCATGGCCGTCTTGACCGCAGTGGAAGCACTTAGGAGCTCTGGAGCATTGGGCAGAGTTGTGGCCGAAGCCACAACAGCGGAAGCAGACGCGGGCGCGGATGGACTCCTCGAAGTTGAGGATTACTCCATCAACCACGATTCTCCCGCGAACGCCCAGGGCTCTAAAGGTCTTGAGGTCCACCTCGATGAAGGCGGTGCAGGTCCCGCTTCTGGGTGCAGAACGGTGCGCCACGCGCACCACCTTGTCCCCAGGAAGCTTTCTAACAGCAGCGGTTTCCAGGAAGGTCTCCTCAATTGTGGAGTTGGATGTCTCCTCATCCACTTTGAAGAGGCAGATCCGTGGCAGGATCTCCTTCTGCTGGCGGACCTTCATTCCATTCAACTTGCTGGCCAGGGAGGTTGTCACCTCAGGGATGGTGTCAGGATTACTGGAGTGGAGGACCAGCTTCCCCTTGGTGCGTAGGGAGGCCCAAACGCCTTGGGGGAGAGTGTGGGCAGCGCGGACAGCTTTTAGCATCTCCCTTGGGTCAGCCTGTGGGTCATCAGAGATGACCACTGTGTGGGCCGCCGATTTTTCTCCATGGAGGATCACTTGGGCGGCCGCAGGCTTGGATACGCGGGAAGGCGCAGGTTTTGAAGGACCATTCAGGTTTGTCCTCTTTGCAGGCGGGTTGGGAGCCTCAGACTGCTTCCTTTTGGTTGGAGCAGGAGCAGGCAAGGTGGAGGCAGGCTTCTTGGCAGGGAGAGCAGCAGGAGCAGGAGTGGCGGGCTTGATTGGGTCAGTCTGGGAGCTGGTTTCCTTGCAGGAAGGAGCAGGGCAGGTTTGAGTGCCGCGGCAAGCAGTCTTGGGCTTGTTGGCCTCCTCAATTTCGTCCAACTCTGCGAAGGACTCGAGGGTGTCAGTGAGGTTCTCTACATTGGTAGTGAGGGCTTTGATCATTTCAGTCCGCGAGGCGATGTAGCGGATCAGGTCCTCATGCAGGGATTTCAGGGCAGGATGGCCAATGGAGCTCAGGATGCTGCAGTTGCGTGAGATCACCATCTCATCTTCCCTCTCCAGGTCGGCGACGTTCACGATGGGCTTGTAGGCCTTCTTTTTCTTCTTGGCAGGATTCATGTATGTCACGCTTACGGCCAACGGGGGCCCAACAACGGGAATTGTACCTCAACGACCAAATAAATTGGTCATTAAGGCATCCTGAAAAATCATGAAACGGGTAGTTAAGGCCAGAATTGCGTGAGGACGCTACACAATGTGAGAAAATAGTACAAATGTAACATTGTACTGGGATAAGGTGCATAAATTAAGAAAAAGGCATCTCCTTATCGTGCAACTGAAAGTTGCTGATGGCTGGCGCCATCTATCGGAATAAATATCAACTATTCTCGTTGATTTTTAATTATTCCAGAATTGGCCAAATACCTATTCTTGATTAATCAAGAAAAGCTAACCACGGACGCGTTTCGGGCTGTTGGCCCTCATCAGCGTGGTGCAAGCTGTACCTCAACGACCAAATAAATTGGTCATTATCCATGCACCTTATCCCAGTACAATGTTACATTTGTACTATTTTCTCACATTGTGTAGCGTCCTCACGCAATTCTGGCCTTAACTACCCGTTTCATGATTTTTCAGGATGCCTTAATGACCAATTTATTTGGTCGTTGAGGTACAGCTTGCACCACGCTGATGAGGGCCAACAGCCCGAAACGCGTCCGTGGTTAGCTTTTCTTGATTAATCAAGAATAGGTATTTGGCCAATTCTGGAATAATTAAAAATCAACGAGAATAGTTGATATTTATTCCGATAGATGGCGCCAGCCATCAGCAACTTTCAGTTGCACGATAAGGAGATGCCTTTTTCTTAATTTATGCACCTTATCCCAGTACAATGTTACATTTGTACTATTTTCTCACATATATATATATATATATATACATATGTCTTTGCTCTTCTCTTTAAAACTTTCTTTTCGCTTATTCCTTTTTTCACCCAGCCTATGACGCGTAACTGCCGATGCTTTGCTGGTGTTACTTTTTTTTTCTCTTTGTTAAAAATATAATCTAACTAATTATTTATTACAAAAAAAAATTAAAAAACAAACCTCACACATTCAAATTTAAAAAAAAAAAAAAATTATTAATCTTAAAATTTTTCATAGCTATACTATATATATATATATATATATATATATATATATATATATATATATATATATATATATATATATATATATACCATTTGTACCATAGTACTTATAAGTCGCGCTTCATTGTTCGCCTGTTGAAGGGTTTTTACCCGAAAGCTTGCACCTATGCATCAATAAAAGAAACTCGTCTTCCTTCACCATGTTTTTCGTCTAATATATAATCATATTTGAACGATTCAATAAAGTAGTTTCAATCTCAATCTCTGTTGTTACTCTCGAGCGACCTAAGCCAGTTTTTCTCGAAATTTTCTTTTCCTTTGACCACTAAGGTCAAACACTTAGTACAGTATTTTGATTTCAGCCTACTTTCATAGTAATTTCTCTAGTCGAAATTACACCTTCTCTCTCTCTGAGGCCTATGATATTACCTCTTGTAAAATCAGAAATTTGCCTTATTTGCCTTTTTTGCCTTGGCATTCTGCAGATTAAATATGGTCTTAAGAATTAAAAAAAAAACTTTAATAGATGAAACACTAGGAGACTATTTAAATATACCCTTTCATGAATAAACAAGGCTATTTTTATGGACTTATTTTCAAGTTACGTTTTCAGAAAATTTATAATTTACATACTTTAATGTTCTTATTAAGTACACAAATATCCTTAAAATTTGCCAGTGTGTATAAGTGATGCATTTTTTTGTGGTCAGTGTATATTAATAAAGAAAAATCCAACAATAAGTATTTTGTTTAAATATAATGTGACTATTCTTTCGTTAGGTATGCAAAGTTTATAAAGTGATTGGACCGAAGTTATCTAATTTTCTGTCCGCTCTTTACATTCAAAGATGGAATTGATTTTTTCAAAATATGAAACCCAATCGTAAAACCGCATTTTAATATTAAAATACTAAGAGTATATAAAGTTAACGTTTTACTATATATACTATTCAGAGTATATTCATATATAAAGATTTTAAAATATAAATATTTAATAAAATAACATGTGAAAAAAGGATTTTCTAAACTTAAGAGTAATAAGATTACGATAATAAAAGCCACATTAACTTAGTTGTCTTGTTTTCAAAGTGAAACTTTAAGTCAACAATAAGTAGAGCGTTTGATTTCATGTACAGATTGAAGAGGATTTCGTCACACCATCACACTGTCTACAGGACGTGCTTCCAGCATATAACACTAGAGTTGAACAATTAATAAAGTTGCGGAAGGATAGTGTTTGGTACATAAATTAATATTTAGAATATCATGGTGATGCTGGTGCTTATCTCCGTGGTTAAACCAATTCCTGAAGTCCACTCCTCTCCAATTTGGCGATGATGAGAGAAGCAGAATTGATTGGAGTATTTAGATGCGTTTCCTGTTGATGAGGCACCTGTAGGTAGGAATACGACTTTGCCTGTTAACATTCAGCTGGACATGGTAGGACAGTCTTCATGCCTATCCTATAGTGATTTACCGGTTTCTCCTATGTTGGTAAGTTGACATGTTTGGCATTGAATTTTGTAAATTACATTGTTTTTATTTTCTTGGTTTGAACTATTTCTTATTTGAGTGGTGTAAGATTTGTTTCAGATTTGGTGCCGAATGATATGTTGCAATTATATTTATTCAAAATTCGGGCAATTCTTTCTAAGTCGTATCTTAATGGAATGGATAAATATCTTTTTTTTTTTTACTTGAAAAAATATATAATACATTTTGTTCTATGTATTAACAAGTAATCAGCGTGTATAATAGTGCGTATTAAAATAACGACCGATAGCAAAATATACAAGCACTAAGAGTTAGGGAAATCAGCATATGTTTATAGTTTGTCATACCTTCAAGCAACTATCGTAGACAAGCTAATAGCATCAAGACTATATTTAGGAGAGGGCAAAGCAGAACTCTAAAATGGATCAGGGATGAGGTCTATCTCTAAAGGAAACGGGTCTAGAGCTAAAAGGGGAGCTATTACCTCTACTTCAATGGTGGGAGGCTGGGCCTGGGGAGGAACAGCATTGGAGGAGGGTCTAGCAGTCTGAAACCAACCACGCTACTACTCTACCACACTAGCGACTACGGTTCGTCACCTCGGGGGGCAGTGTCACGCGCACCGTCGAGTTGACGGGCGAGCCGCCGGGACCCGCCAGTTGCGCCACGTCCGCAACCAGAGCGATCCATAGCTCGCCGAAAGCTTCAGCGTTTTCTTTCACAACAGCGCTGTTGGGGTGTAAAGTCAAAACTTGTATAGCTCTAAGAATCTGCGCAAAACACAATTTAAACATTTATAAAAAATATATTTTCAATTAATCCTTGATAAATATAAACCGAGTGCCATCGTATTTAGAATCTTCCCAATCCCAAATCAATAGGCAACAAAGGAATTTATTTTTATAATGCCACATTTGTAATCAAGATATGCAGATTTGTTTCTATTCCCGATATAGAAATCAATGTATTAGAGGGCGGCTACAAGGATACCAAGACATAAATGCTGAAGTACCAGGGGGGCGAACACGGTCAAGCAATGGTCGATGTGGGTCGCAGCCACTTGACGGGCCTCGGTCGGCGCCACGTGGAGCATCAGCTTGCACACCTGGCACCGCAACAGGGGTTAGAACCACTTCTGTGGTGGTGTAAACAACATGTTATCACAACTCATTGAAGTGGCATTTTGTAGGAAGTCCTACGGCTCTCTTTCTGCAAGTTCTGTGCTTATCACATTCCATTAAAGTGGCATTTTGTATGAAGCCTTACGAATATCTTACTGAAAGTTCTGTGCTCATCACAACTCATTGAAGTGGCATTTTGTATGAAGCCTTACGAATATCTTTCTGCAAGTTCTGTGCTCATTACAACTCATTGAAGTGGCATTTTTTATGAAGTCCTACAGCTCTCTTTCTGCAAGTTCTGTGCTTATCACATTCCATTAAAGTGATATTTTGTATGAAGCCTTACGAATATCTTTCTGCAAGTTCTGTGCTTATCACATTCAATTAAAGTGGCATTTTGTAGGAAGCCTTACGAATATCTTTCTGCAAGTTCTGTGCTTATCACATTCCATTAAAGTGGCATTTTGTAGGAAGCCTTACGAATATCTTTCTGCAAGTTCTGTGCTCATCACAACTCATTGAAGTGGCATTTTGTATGAAGTCCTACAGCTCTCTTTCTGCAAGTTCTGTGCTTATCACATTCCATTAAAGTGGCATTTTGTAGACATTCTTACGAATATCTTTCTACAAGTTCTGTGCTCATGACATTTCATTAAAGTGGAATTTTGTACGAACTCTTACGAATATCTTTCTGAAAGTTCTGTGCTCATCACAACTCATTTAAGTGGCATTTTGTAGGAAGTCCTACGACTCTCTTTCTGCAAGTTCTGTGCTCATCACATTCCATTAAAGTGGCATTTTGTATGAATTCTTACGACTCTCCTTCTGCTCTTCTTCAAGAATAGTCGTGATATTTTACCGCTTAAAACTATGCTCATTTATTATTTTTAAACATATTAATGTCTTCATATTTCTTCATTGATATATTTTATAAAAGTACTATTATTATTGTGAATATTTCAAAAATATATATTTAAGTACATAATAAAAAAATAAATTTAAAACCTTTCTAGATCGAAGTGCCTCTTATTCTTAATAATATAATATGTGAGCACTTTATTTTTCTGTATATTTTGTCATTATATATATTTTATTTACACTCATGGACAAAACTTAAGGAAGTTGTACCTTTAGCATGTATATAGGGATTCAGACAATAACTCTGAAAGATATTGGCTACACAGTGACTTTTATTGAAGATACACGAGATAACTAATTGTAAACAAAAATCGCCTCTGTTTCTTAAAACAGGCGATTGGTGACATTAAAGACTTTCCATTTCCTTATGTCCACAAGTGCATATGATAGAAATAAGTAAGAAACATAATCAGTAAAAGGAAGTTTATATTTTTATTTTGAGGGGAATATATTCTGAATATATCAATATATAAATATTTAAAATGTTTTACTCACGGAAAACCAAGAATATAAGTCGACTTTTACACGTCATACACTTGTGGAAAACAACTGGGGCAACGAGCGCGCGCGAAAGAGATATTATTCTCTCAATAAGAAAAAAGTAAGGTAACAAACGTGTTGACTGGTGTTGTGACTTTGTCAGACCTGAGTCCGCTAGTTCGAGGAGAAGGTCAATAGATGGCGCTTAGTTTTTAGCGTCCATTTTGACAGGAGAGACGACCTTCTTTTTATATACACACATATTTATTATATATAAATTAAACAACTCTTTTAACTGCTAATATATCAGTATTGGTTAAAATCTTTCTAAAAGAATAAACAAGAAGTATATAGGAAAATATAAACGCAATAAAATATGTAAAATTTCTTCAGCGAGGGGAGCTTCCCAAGTTGAGAGAGTCCTCCTCCAGACAAGGCATATATCAAAATCGCTAAGAACTTTATAAAAACAGATTACCTCTTGGACATGTTCAGCGCGTTCGGTGAATTTGCGGGCATAATCCTCAATCTTCCTGGAGTCCCCGGACATGGCGCTAAATTTGAGACGCTGGATAAGACCAGCTTCGTTGCGAAGGTTGAGGATGAGCCCAGCTTGCTGCTGCGCCGTTTCCACCAGCTACGGCAGGCGGTGAGAGCGGGAAAGGTCGTGAGGACCGACGACGTACCTGCTGCCGGAGGTCGTGGAAGGCCTTCCGCATCTGCATCAGGGAGGGGTCGAGCTCCTCGGTGGGCGAGCCGTAGCCCGGCTGTTCCTGGGCAGCGGCAGGCAGCCGTCACATCACAGGGTGGGTCTTCCCTTAAGTTTGCTCATACAGTTTCCGAAAGCCATTTTCACATATACGTTTCAAATGGATAATAACATCCAACAAAGTGACAGACATGCACAAACGACTTTTTTTTTTTTGCAGATGTGTCATTCTCCAGGTTTTGATTAAGTATTTTCTAAACATTCAGATTTTTTTGTTCTGTAAACTTGCTAGCTATTGGTGGAAGAATGTTTGAAAAAAAAATCGGTTTGATCTTGTTTAACCGAGCTCCGCTTTGAGTGATAACTTTAACCTGGAATGACACCCTGCACATACAGATGAAACTTATCTTTAGAAAGTGTGAACGAAACATTTTCTTGGAAAAGGACATTATTCATGTTTTAACAAGAGTTTTGCTATTTCTCCAGATATGTGCATACATTTAACTTTATTCTCAAAAGGTAGATTCGATTTTTAGCTATTTATTTATGTCGTATATATTTCAAGATACTTCAACCTTCTGATCAATGAAACGGCTTATTATTGGTATTTGATGTTTATTTATGCTTTAATGGATATATATTTTTCTCTCCTTAATATATTCTTCGATATAATAATAATTTATTTGTGTCTCCCAAACAGTTATCCTTACTCATTTTATATAATTTAAATATAGTGACATCTCTCCTCTCTTCAATATATAACTATTTTCATTAGTAATGACATATTTAAATTCATTTTAATTGCTGATATTATGTTATTAAATATTTATTTATCTCTTAAATCATATAAAGCTATTTCATTTCAATTTTCTCTAAATTATTATTTTTATGTATTTCGAGACGACATCTTTATGGATTTCTCATCAAATAAATAAAATAAATTTATATTAATGTCATTGCAAGATTCGTTTGCTAATAACTTATTTAAATGATATAGAAATTTTTATATAGGTTACATATATTATATAGAAAAAGATAAATTCAAATTTCTTTCATAGAAAAATTGACGTGGTTTTATATTTGTACACTATATGTCATTACGATTTGTACTTTCACTATTTATGTTTTAGAATATTATTTCAATATTTATGTTTTAGAATTTTTTGAAAAATGAAGAGAGTATAAAAGAATCGAAGCCAGAGTATTTACATTCCAAAACCTCCAATCTCTCTTCTCTCTTTCTCATCACATTGGTTTAATTATTTGTATGTAAACATAAAATGTGTCATCTCTTCATGTCCATTCCCATTTTTGCAATATATCCAAAATTTTATTCCTTAGGCGATAAACCTATTTGATTTATATTATCTTAAAAATTTCCCAATATATAAATTTTATGAATTAATTTAGAGAAAAGTAGTATTGTGATAGGAAATCTAGCGCGAAATATATGATTTTTCTCATTAAGCATGTTTTTAAGTCTTTTTATGTAAAATATATGTATTTGTTTATAAATAACTTTTTTTAATTAATGAGTAATATTAAAACATACATCGACGACACTCTACAATAATTTCTCTCTCACTATAATAATAAAAAAATGATATTTGAAAAACTACCTTTATTTGCATACGTTTTGCTCATTTTGGATACGCGAATATTTTTGAAAATAATGTTATTTTTAAGTCAATAAAAAAGTTGACAAAACATTTTCTTTTCTCTCCTGGATCTTCTTTTGATATCAGTTACATTTATAAAACTCTTGTTTTATCGGGAACTACTTGTTTTCTTTTTTTCACCTATTTGACAGAATTGAATTGGAGCGTTCACATTCACACAAAAAATCAATATATATAAATATATAATATTGTTATATGATCACAATATAAACAAACAATAAATACAAAGTAGCTTACAACAATATAAAAAGGGAAGTGATCTGAGATAGAAAAACACAGGGGGGACATGCAAGGGTGGGGTAGGGACCACTCATACCGACCTGTAAAATTCTGCCTCCAGGGAGAATACCTTCTTGTATAGGAGCTAAAGTTTACCCTAAAAACCTAACATATGTATCGACCCACTTACATTTACCTTTTTATTATTATTATTTTTTTTACTTTCGAGATCCTAGATTCCTGCATTACCACTTTATATATATATGTGTGTATGTGTCAGAACACCCTTTAACCCCTATATTGATAAGAAAAGCTTGAATATCAGTTCTTGGAAGGGAGTAGTGAGGAATAATTCTGTAAGCTCATGGAGGGGAAGAATGGATGATGGGATGGAAGTCCTCTGACCTTGATGCCGTCTTGGATTGGACGATGATTGACTCTGTCATTCCGGTGACCCCGGGCGGCCGGAAGAAATGCCTGATCTTCCTGTATAAGAGAAATGCCCAGTTACATAAGGTGGTTTATAACCTTTGTCTTTTTATAAATTTAATCAATCTCAAAATTTAAAACAAGTTCTTTAAAAATAGAGTATATAAATCTTTCATTTTTTAACATGCATGACTTTATTGTGACCAAAATATTAATTTATATCACTTTCAAAACACAAAAAATTAAAATTCAATTTCTCATTGATTTTTTACACTATTTTAGCCCATATTATTCAATGAAATGTTCTATTTTGTATTTTCATTCATGAGTGGCTCTTTATTTCAAAGTAAACTATTTAATATATACTTGTATATGATACACTAAAACGTGAACTGCACCCATAGTGTTGTACATCTAGATTTTCTTTACCGTTATTTTTCATTGTCTTGCAGGAAGACGAACCTTGTTTTGCTGAAAAATACATTTTATTTTGATCAAGCACGGTAGCACTTTTACAAATTCGTTTATATTCGCATATGTGAAGTAACTTTTTATTTAGTAAACCTCATTGAGATCTTTCATTTTTGAATCTCTGCTTCTTGAGAGATGATTAGAAAGGGATTGAATATTGTATTAAAATAATAAAACAATGATATCGTTTCAAACGAAGGCATCGTTATGGTTCATATTTCTCAATTAGTTTGCCCTTTTCGAAAAGATAAGTGCAGAAATTAATTTGAAATAAATATAAGAAAATGGATGGATGTTTTCATTTCTTAATTCTAATCTCGAGAATACTCTGTTAGCGCATTATAATAATTCTTTAATTACTAGAAGAGAGAAATATAATTTGACTTCTTTACTTTGATTCTATTATAGAGTTTCAAACTTCCCCATTGAACATATCAAATGTAAGATATATATATATATAATTTAATAGTAATTTTTGACTTATTTCTCAAATATCTCTTTTCGTTTTTCCCCATAGAAAGTGTCGTCTCTATTTAAATTGATTCAAACAAATAAACGAATATATTCGAATATATATACTGATAAAGGTGATTTTTGTAATCACGAAAATGACGTAAATGAACTCGAAGATCAACTAGCTAACAATCTTCTTCAATATTTATTCCTATGTGTTTTTATGTTGATAAAATTTCTTTGTGTAACTCGCTATAGCGGTATTATAAAAGTTGTTATAATGGAATAGAACGATTTCTAATCAATAATTGACATATTTAACACAAGGTACTAGATATTTACAAGATCAGGAATATAGTCGATGTATTAAACTGTAAAAATTAAAATATCCCAAGTGTATCTATTTATTCCCTTTATGCCTATCGCGCATGCGTATAAAATTGTATATTCAAAATTTGCAAGGATATACACAAATAAATAAATATCTTAAACCTTCTTAAGTTTGAAACTATTATAGACGTGTATGATTCTTTTTAAAAATAAACAATAGCGCGCTAATGCATCATAATATAATTGCTATAATAAAAGGCACAATTTGATATTTGCGGAAAAGCGATTGCTCGAAGCATATTATATATTTTTAAATGTATGTAATTCTGCTGTCCTTAAAGCTTATGTCCATAGTTCATCTAAAATACCCATTCAAAGAATCTAGAATCAGTATCACTATAAGAGGAAGTTCGAAAAATGCAATATAACAGCGGTATGGTATATTAAACTGGCGAAACCGCTGGGAGGGTTCACCACTGATGAGCCAGGCCCTCCTATTAATTTTTACATTGCAGTAAGGACAGTAGAAATTGTTTATTTTAAAAAGAATCATACGCGTCTATATTAGTTTCGAATTTTGATAACAGATGGCGCGCTAATGCATCATAATATAATTCTTAAGTTTATTTGTCACGATATATATTCTGTCAAAGAATATATATCTCAGAAAGTAAGAGTAAAAAGTGTGGCTGTGTGCACCATTCTTTTATTGCCTATTTGGAAACAATGAGCCATTTAAAGAAATAATGCGATATTGCTTCACATCACAGTATTTCGAAGTAATATTTTGTAATGGGTATTTTTCAAACAAATAGGAAATTTTATTGTGGAGGCTTTGTATTATTTTATTTACGCACCTCTCTAAAGAATCTAAATATTAAAATAAAATTATGCTTTTTTTATAAACATAGACACTATTCTATTAATATTATAGTATTCGAATCACAATATTCGCTTGTATTTATTTGGGTATTGTAACTTATACTCAATATTTCACTTAAAAAATAATTATCGATCGCAATAATTATGAATATATTTTAAATTATCTTATAAGTTTATTCTGAGCTCCTTGAAAAAAATTCAAGCCAAAAATTCGTTCCAAATGGCGTGGGTCGCTGAGTAAAGGTGTTTGCCTTACAGCATGATAATGTTCGGCCCCACGTGGCAAATCTCACCATTGAAACCATCAATAAATTACACTTTAAAGTTTTAATCTATCCCCCTTACTCTCCTGATTTAGCCCCAAGTGATTATTATTGATTTGGACACTTTAAAATATTTTTAAGGGGCATGATTTTCAAGACTGATGATGAGGTTAAAAATGCGGTGCATGGATGGCTTGCCCAACACACACAAGATTTTTCTTAAAAGGAATTTACAAACTACCTGACCTTTAGAAGAAGTGTATAGAAAAATGAGAGGTTATGTAAAGGATTAAAAAATAAATTGTATTTTATAGTTTGCACTTTTTTTTAGCTTTTATCGTTTTTTATTGATCCACCCTTGTACTATAAGGTATGTGTCGAGATATTAAAAATCTTGAATTGTAATCGCGATATATTTAAAGAAATTATTTTCATTGAGAAAAACTAAAACAGCATTATATCTTTTCTAGTGCGATTTCTATATTAGAAAATTTCGAGTTTTGGCAACACAACGATGCTGTGGCTTTGTAAGATAAAAACTAGATTGAAGTTCCCTCTGAGAACCAACCTATGGAATAATACTATGTACAGTTTAAAAAACAAAGACACGTAGTGGCTTATGAAGCTTTGTTGATTAAAGCTTTGGATGGAAAATTTTGCTTTCCGCGACTCCTAAGTATTGGGGACTAGCAAGATTAAAGCATTGGCTTTGAAGAATTATTTTATATTTTTTACATATCAAATTGTTATGAACTCGTCGCTTTGGAACGCTTGAAGAGTTCTAGCGGCGATATTGGTTGAAAATGAAGTCTCTGTCCGTCGGATTAATATTGAAATTTGAATAGACCTGATAAATAACTTATAGTATCATATCACTTGCTATGATCTCACGATTATATAGCAAGGAATTAATACCTTTAACGAGTACAAAATCATCCACCAATGGTCACGCAAGGGGCTCAAAGGATATTTTATATAATGTTATGCTACGAGAGTGGGTGTTTCAAGAGTATAATCAAAATATGCATATTTTCAAAACATATCAAAGTATTCAAAACTAATAAAATAAAATTAAAACTAAGTTAGCTTTTATTTTATTTTAAACTCGCCAAATATCTAAATATACAAAAACATATAGAGGAACGAATAATGTATTCTTAGAGACATTTTTTTGGGTTACAGGTACTTTTATTTGTGCTGCTTTATATATATTCAAATATTCAACTCCAGAAAATAAACTTTTCTTCATTTTTTTTCATATGGCTCAGATTCAAGCCCTGTGTAAAGCGATCGTGAATGTTTCATTGATATATGACCGACCCCTTGATTCCCCTGAATTCCCCATTTATTCCTATTTACATATGATATTTGAAAATATAAATATGGTAAATGCTTTTACTCTATCTCGCCTGGACATCTTGTCTTCTTGCATATCTCTTGTATTCTTCTTGAATATACCTCTCTTGTATAAATCTTGTCCACTTTGATAATTTTTAAATACTTCTTGTATAATATTTGTCCAGTTTATGACATTTATAATTCATGTTGAATTGTATACTTCTTGTATATTTCTAATGCATTTCTTGTCTATTTTTTATATGTTTAATGTATACTCTTAAATGATTATTTGCTACTTCTTGCCTACTTATAGTACATATTTACCCAATGGCTGCAAATGAGTATACGATCAACTTAGTTCGTAGTTGGTGTGGGACAATAGGTAATGCCTCTCACTAGGGACACAATATTTCAGATTCGAATCCTTAAAACCTTGTTTTTAAAATATTTGTGGATTATGAAAGAAATTTTGAGGAACTAATGACATTTTTTTTCTAGTAAGTCACCTCCATTGCATGTACCGTGTCTAAACACCAAGTATAACCTCATATCAACACGCATGAAAAAGTAAATATTTAAGAATATTAAAGTGAATCTTAAAGAATGACCATAAAGTTGCAATGTTGTAGATTCTGAAGAACAATATAATGTTGCCGATTAATTCCTATTTAATATATGGATATATCTCTCTCTTTCATAATAAACTAATAATTCTTGTCTCTCATTTTATCTTATCAGAATGTATCAGATTCTTTAATACATATGATTCAAATACATGAAAACGCTGATTTTTGTGATTGGTGAAACTATTTATATAAACTCTCTTGCTTTTTTTTCGATCAAAGTTAAATCAATTTGAAAGAATGGGTATCTAGAAGATTATAATGTATTGTATTAAAAGTACTCCAAATGTCTACAAATATCCAGTTGATGATTAGTTAACTATTGTCTTAAGGACAAATGAACGTTGCTATCATAAATATCTTAATTATATCTCTTTTTCAAACGAACAATGATGACATGGTATTTAACTTTACGTTGAAAATTTTGTGCGGGCCTAAATTGCAAAATATTATTAGGTTAGAAAAATAGTTTGCGGCCGTTAACAATTATGTTGCATTACTGTCCTTCATCTGTTTACAAATATTTTTCCTTCAAATTTTATTCAAATCAAGCAAAACGCTGCAAGTCGGAATAAGGAACAAAATGTCTCTCTCTCTCTCTTATTAGGTTGCTTTGTTTAATTCAAAATAAACTACTTTCTCATCTTTTAATATTCAAGTATTCATGCGAATCGTAAATAGTTTTTAACTCTTCATGTAAAAATATAATTGAAAAATATACTGACAATTCTCATATAATATTTTGAAAATGCATTAATGGAACCGGTTAACTATATATATACTTATAAGTAATGCAGAATGTGAAAAAAATAAATAAATGTGTAACTCTTATAGAAGAGATTTTAAAACTTATCAAAAGGAACTCAAGCAAATTCATAGCTTAACACCAGGGAACTCACCCCGCCAATTCTCAGCAGTTGGTTAAGCTCCAGTTTTACGCGGTCGCACAGAACGAGGATGCGCTCGCGGTGAGCCTGCGCCGTGTACGCCGAGTCCGTGAAGTCCTGCACCCGATCCAGGATGTCCTCGAGCGCCGCAGTCAGATGGTTGCGGTAGGCTGCGCCTACGATAGCGCCAGGGGCCGTCTCCAAGTACTTCTGCTCACACGGGCACAATGGCGCTCATGTGTTGATACAATTGAGTGAAACAATTATTTCAGCCAATTAGTAGAGTTTATGAATATATTTGTATTTCGGGGATATGGCGCCAGCGTAAATGGCCAAAATATCTCCTTGGAAAAAAGAAGGAACGAAGAGCCATACACTCTTTCTACTCTTTCACCTTGATCTTTGCTTCGGTTTGATGCCAAAGTGGCTGAGTATGTACCGGAATCGACGGGTATACTTTGAATATGACCAAGGCCCTCCCACCACAACTACCTAATGTCCTTACTGCGATGAGGGAGGACCTTGGTCATCTCACAGTACAGTAACATTATTTATTAGCTTATTTATACATATATATGAATGATGCGTTAATGCCTAACTGACCTTTTCTAAATTATTTTCGGAAGAACACTGTTCGATGCCAGATTCTCGCAATATTATTTTATAACGCAGTAAAGACAGTATAAAATTTTCATGTTCCAAGGTCAAATTGTGAAAGGCGTAGCTTTTAAACAGTAAGAAACTGTTTGATTAAAATAATACAAATTCGAAACTGTTTTAGACGCGTAAGATTCTTTTTGAAATAAACAATTTCTACTGCCCTTACTGAAATTATTTAATTTCCAAAATAATCTTATACGCGTCTTAAACAGTTTCGAATTTTCATAACAGATGGCGCGCTAGTGCATCATAATTAAAAATAATAATTACAAATTATACTCATGGACAAAACGTAAGAAAATGGAAATTCTTTGATGTAGCCGGTCGTCTATTTATTTGAATGGAGACAGGGAGAATTTTGTTCACATTTGGTTATCTCGCGTGTCTTCAATAAAGTTCACTGTGTATCAAATATCTTTCAGATTTATTGTCTGAATCCCGATATACATGCTAAAAGGTACAACTTCCCTTAGTTTTGTACATGAGTGTAGTTTCCTTCATTTAAACAGACCATTTTAGGTCCCAATGGCGTTTTACAATAAAATCCAGTTTTTTTGATGAATCACAGTTAGTGTTTATGGATTTTTCCTAAGAAATAGAAACATTGGGAATATATTATTTCCCATATACATTGAAATATGTTAATGTTAAAATAACGACATAATATGTAAAGAGATTCATATTTATCTGTGATTGTTACCTCGAATTTCCTCATGGCCATGTTGATGGTGGTGTACTGGTCCGAGGTGTCATCGCCCCTCCAGGCGGACCTGCGGTGTTCGTTGGTGCCCGCCAGCTCCGGCACGACGGTGTCCTTCAGCGCCATGTGAAGGAAATCTAGTGAACGCCGAATGTGAATGAAGATGGCGTCGCGGCTGTCGCGTGCTTGCACACATTCCGCGTGGCGTAAAGACATCTGACACACACAGCGCCTGGATTTAAGACGCACTTGGTATCAAGTTATCACGCTGAAATCTCATCACCGCCGTTCTGATTAAGAACATTTGGAAGCTCCCTAAAATATCAGTTATTACATTTAGTAATGAAAGACTACCTCGGTCAGAAGATCATTCTTAATTTTCACGACGTTTCGGTGAATAGAAACATTGTTATACATTGACAATATATTAGATAGTAAAAAGGCATATTTTGGATTGAATAAAATATTTATTTGCCAATATTTCGGTTGGCTGAACGCCAACTTGTAATGTCTCGATAAAGGTTGGCGTTCAGCCAACCGAAATATTGGCAAATAAATATTTTATTCAATCCAAAATATGCCTTTTTACTATCTAATGATTTAAGTATGGATTTAAAAAAAATTGAAAAAATATATGTGTGGGTATCTAGAGAGGCATCTCTTTCTTTAAATATGCATCAGAACGATGCATTATGGTTATTAGTCTAGTGGTGATGAAGAATGAGCCACAACACCAGTTTTGGCAAATTCGGACAAAAACCAACCTGTATACCGTGGTTTCGGGCTATGACTGTATATGGTTGGCATTCAGTCAATCGAAATATTGGTGAATAAATTTTTCTATCCAAAATTTCTTTTTTAAATCGGAAGGATTTAAAATTACTTTCTCTGTTTATATATATACTTTTAAAATATCCAATCTCTGTCTATTCCACTTCAATAATTTTATTATTGAAACATATCGTTGAGGAATATCCTTGTTTGTTGCCTCAGTTCTCAAATTTTCCGTTACCCATATTTCTAAAAATAACCTTTTCATTTAATTAAACATCTCTATGGAATATAATAAAATTTTATGCTGATTCATTCTCTAATTGCCCATTTCCCTATTAATCCTTTTTGATGTTTTATACAATTCTTGTGTTTATTTAACTCTATATTCCATTTATATATATATTGTCAAGCGGCTCAGCGGCTCCAACCACGAGAGGCCCCATGGGACGCCTGTCAATCATCCCTGGACACCGGGTGTGAGGGGTTCTCGGAATCTGGTCGACGGGGGGAGCTGACGTCGCTCATTAGGATTTCTTTAACTTGGGGTAAGTCGTACACTCTCTCTCTCCCTATAAATACCCCTTATAATAAATTAATTATCCCCAAACTTGCCCTTGCTTTATTTATCTCCGCGACATATTTTGGCGGAGACGCTGGGTAGCGTGACGGAACTTCGAAGAAGTCGACGTCTACAGGGACGTGAACCAATTCTTCAACCTTTGCCACAACGAATAGAAATGGAAGACGACCACAGACCTACTGTTAGCGGATCCTACCTCCCTTGTCAGCGCCAACGAGATCCTCCTACTTTTTCTGGAGATGGAAATATAAATCCTGGACAGTGGTTGAAAGAGTACGAGAGAGTGTCGAAGTACAACAGATGGGACGAGACCATGAAGCTTGCCAACGTCGTATTTTACTTGAACGGAACTGCTGGAAGGTGGCTTGATAATAAAGAAGAATCACTCAACTCGTGGAGAAGCTTTGAAGACGCATTCCGCAGTGTGTTCGGACTGCAGGAGGATTCTGCTCGACGCGCCGAGGAAGTTCTGAAGTCAAGAGCACAGAAGGCCGAGGAATCCAGCGAGTCATACATCCAGGAGATTCTCAGTCTCTGCTACCAGATGAGATCTCTGACGACTACGTTGGAGAACATGTGACCAGAGATGAGGAAGCGCGTCAACTCTCCCGATCACGCCTTCTACAATCACAGGCGAAAGACCGTAGACTAGAAACATACTCCAGTCTATTACCAGAAGGATGATCTTGTGTGGGTTTTTACTCCCATCCGAAAAGTAGGACTATCAGAAAAGCTACTGAAGAGATACTTCGGTCCCTACAAGGTGACCAAGAAACTTTCAGAAGTTACGTATGAAGTAGAGCCCGTGGACCCCTCTCCCCGATCACGGAAAGCTAAGGATATCGTCCATGTCATTCGGATGAAGCCCTACCTGGACCCTGAAGAACAACATTCTATTCTGCTAGGGAACACCAGCCGTGATAGATTTCCTTCCAGAACAAGGGCTGAGACAAGCTAATCAGCGGGTCGCTGTTTTCTCTAAAGAGGGAGTAATGTCAAGCGGCTCAGCGGCTCCAACCACGAGAGGCCCCATGGGACGCCTGTCAATCATCCCTGGATACCGGGTGTGAGGGGTTCTCGGATTCTGGTCGACGGGGGGAGCTGACGTCGCTCATTAGGATTATTTTTTAACTTGGGGTAAGTTGTACACTCTCTCTCTCTCTCCCTATAAATACCCCTTATAATAAATTAATTATCCCCAAACTTGCCCTTGCTTTATTTATCTCCGCGACAATATTTTGTGCTCTTTATTCCATATATTGCGTTATAAGTTCTCACATCAATTATCCACGCTGTATTTCGTCATCCTATTTCTAGTAGAAAATGTTAATCCCCAGAGTATGCTAATATATATATATTAAAAAACGAAAGAAAAAAATAAAATATTAAAAGATCAGGTGTTGAAATCAATATTAAAAATAGCATATCCTGACCAGGAGCACATGTGCTTTACAGAAGGCAGAGCGCCATCTGGTGGAACAGAAATCAACTAAACGTTGATTTAACCTGTTCCCTGATATTTGGCCAACCCAATTTCTTGATAAATCAAGAAAATCCATTCACGAACGCGTTTCGCGCTTTTGGCGCTCGTCAGCGTAGAGTAGGCTGAACCACTGCGACCAAAATATATACGTGTGTGTGAACAAATAGTAAAAGCTCATGTGAGCAGGTCAGGATATTCCTATTTTGTTTGTTTTTAATATATAAATATATATACATACAGTTTGCACCACGCTGACGAGGACCAACAGACCGAAATGCGTACGTGGTTGACTTTTCTTGATTTATCAAGAAATTGGGCTGGCCAAATACCTCTTTGGAACAAGCTAAGTCAGCGTTAAATTGACTTTTGTTCCACTAGATGGAGCTTTTCAATCTAGAATGCTCATGTGAGCGGTCAGGAAATGCCAATTTTGTTTTTAATATCAACACCTGACCTTTTATATATGTTTTTCTTATTTTCACACACACACATATATATATTATAGAAAATTATTCTGCTGATGCTGGTTATTCAGAGGATTATATTATGCTAGGGTGATGCAGTCGTGGTGAAAATAATAAAAACAGTTTTGATCACAATTTGATTTAATTGTGCTGATAAACATAATAAAGAAAGAAATACCTGATTTGCGGCGTAAAGAAGAAAATAAAAGATTAGGTATTTACATATTTACACAAATATTTGAGCCGGCCAACGGGAAACATCAACAATGGGTTTTATAAAGGGAAAGTCGCGAAATCTGGCGGTCGGCTTAGCAGAGTATTTTATTATAGAAAATATAATTTTAGAATTAAATAACATTTTTATATAATATATATATATATTTTTTTTCAATTAAAAAGGCATATTTTGGATCAAAATATCATTTATTTTACCAATATTTCAGTTGGCTGAACGCCAACCTTTATCAAGGTGTTATAACATTTTAAAGTGTGTCAACAACAAACTCAGCGCCACATATATAACGTCAACAGAATTAATTTTTAAAATATTTTGTTATATTCAGTGGGGAGAAAATAAAATATGGGTGAGAATATTTTGAAAATATATTTTGTCCATAATACAAATATATATATCAAATTTTTTTCTCCCCACTGAATATAACAAAATATTTTTAAAACTTAATTCTGTTGACGTTATGTGGCGCTGAGTTTGTTGTTGACACACATTAAATATGTTATAACACCTTGATAAAGGTTGGCGTTCAGCCAACTGAAATATTGGTAAAATAAATGATATTTTGATCCAATATATGCCTTTTTAATTAAAGATTTATTAATGGATTTCTCTATTTTCAAAAAAAAAAAAAATATATATATATAACAAATTAGGCATATCCTGACTACTAACATGAGCGTTATATATATATATGGCAATGCGAATTGTTGAGCTATAACTCTTAGAAGCCCCGAGGCTAGACTCCACGTTATTGGCGGCATGACAAACCAATTTCGAGTTGTCATTTTTGACAAATTTAGTTTTCACGATATTGAATTTTTCACACACATCTTCTCTTCTCATATATATTTATCGTGTCAAACTGCCTCTTGGCAATAAATTTTATTTATAATTATATTATATATTGCCGTGTTTTAGGAAATTATTAGGAATTCATTTATTCTTATAAAAGCTAATATTTTAAAAATATGTTTGTAGTAATTTAACAAGGAGAATTTACAGTAAACTTTCCTAGTTGGAAGTTTTGTAATTCATACATATTTATTCGATTCTTAGCAATGTCATTATGTAGGAGATCAATAAAACTAATCACGTGATTTGTTTTTATTATTACTCTGATAGATTTATAATTTTGGGTAAAAGTGAAATAGAAAGAATAAAGATTAGGACGATAAAATGACATTTTCTTGATTTTATAAAATGATTTTGATCATTATTTTTCAATCTGAGAAATATAAAAATATATACTTCCCTTAATTTCATTCCGATAGATGACATGAGTCATTTTAAAACGTTCAGTCGTTATATTTCTCTTTATTTTTTACAAAATTAAAGATTAAAATATAAAAAGATTGATTACACTTTATTATTCGAAATACAAAAAGTAACAACAACTCTGATGCGGGCGTGTCTCGAGAGGGAACTCAGCAGCTCGCGCGACGGGCAACCAATATATCGCTTTCTCTCCTTTTCTTTCTTCTTTTATATTACAATAACATTAAGATGCATAAATGTTCTTTTTTTAACGTGGAAGAGTGGAAAACTATCAGAAGAAACAATGGAAATGCATATTTCTTTTCATTTTTTTGCTTATCCCTAGTACACGTGGTACAGGCCATGATAATCATGGTGGGTAGAAGTTGGCGACTGCTTTTATTGTAAGTGCACTACATGACTACACATGTGAAAAGCATTTCGACTTTGCACTTACAAATGTGCCAGAGCCCCGTTTTGGTTACTTGCACTCGCTGGTGGGGTTGGACTTTTGCAAGAATTGGGGGCCATTGGAGCATCTTTTTTTGAATTTTGAACAATTAAAATGAAAAATAGGAACCTACCAGCCCTTAACACCGACGACGTTACCAACCAACGTTTATGTTATAATCCATTTTCTTATATGAGAGAAAAATTGGTTTAGAGATAGGTTTATTATCTGATTTCGGAATACATAAGTATTATGGTATTGCAATCGTGGAAAAAATGTTTTAATCACAATTCACATTGATTTTTCTGATAAAATACACAAGACTAATACCTGACTTAACGTGTGAAAAAAGAAAAAATAAAATATTATGTATTTACATATCTACAAAAAGATTTGAGCCGGCCAACGGGAAACAACAACAATGAATTTATATAGGGAAAGCCGTGACATCTGGCGGTCGACTTATAGAGTAGTTTGTTCTAGAAAATATAATTAAAAATGAAATAAGGAAATGCAAAGTCGTTAATGTCACCGGTCGTCTGTTTTCTCTTTTTTAAGAAGAAGAAGAAGACAGAGGCAATTATGTTCAAATTTGGTTATTTCGTGTGTCTTCGAAAAATGTCACTGTGTATCAAATATCTTTCAGAGTTATTGTCTGAATTCCGATATACATGCTAAAAGGTACAACCTTCTTGAGTTTTGTCTATGAGTATATTAAATTTCTAAATGCTAATAAAATAATACTAAGAATGTGTGTTATGATTGTTGCTCTTCAAACTTTCGCAAAATAATGTCACTTTTAAAAGTTATTATAGATGCTAGCTGGTCCACAACAATAATTAGCGCCTTAAAACATTCATGATTTCAGAAATTATTTTAATTAAATTGAAGCGTCTAAAGTTTTACCATTAATATGAATGAATTTCAATTAATTGATAGAATTTTCAATTAAGCTATATCAAAATTGTATCACACTTATATGCATATTGGTATGCAGCAGCATCATATTGTCGAACTTCCTGTCATAAGTCGAACTTCTTTTAACATATGTAGACATGTGGTGCACTTACCGTAAAAGCAGTCGCTAACTTCTCCCCACCATGGTTATCATGGCCTGTACCACGTATACTAGGGATAATAAAAAAGCATCATATTGTATTTTGCTAACTTTGCCAACTACCTCTATGTTAATTTTGTTGCCATTTGAAACATTATCACAAAATGCTCCAAGTCCTATTTATTAGAAACCAAAAAGTAAGATTAAAGCCTAGGTGTTGTTCACATTCTTCAGATATATTAATTTGGGGTGATTTGTGTTTTCAAACATTCTTATGATAAATTACAAAAATCAAAATCGCAAAAGAGTTGTGGCGTTATATGATTTTTGTAATTTGTCGAAATCCACAATCCTGTAATAATAAATTCTAATGTAAGTTATTAGTTTTTCAAAAATTCAAAATCTTTTAAGCGTTTTTTTATTATTTCCTTATCATTCCTATAGGAAAAGTAAACGTTTGAGAGCGCAATTAATAAATAATATATACGATTTTTCTCGAGGTTATTTAATCTATTATAAGTTTTTTCAAGTTGAAACATATCAACAATTAAACGAGATATTTTCCATATATTGAATAAATGTCTCATTTGGCATTTTTCAATATAAAAATTTGCATAAATAGATTATTTTAATAGGTAAGCCTTATATGCAAATTTTATTTATAACTCATTTTAAATTTAATAAAATGAATTTTGTGTATATATACATCATTTATAAATTAAGAAAAATATATCCTTTAAAATAAAGTCGAATTTGACTAGGAATTTTTGAAGTTGGTATATATCCTAGGATGTTACACATGTTCGTAAATATGTAAATAAAATTCGCAATATTAATGTGTGGCAATATTGAAGATTCCAATAGCTCTAACAAATGGATGAGATTTTTTTTCTCAGTGATTTGGTTAAGAAGATGGCACGACTCATCAGCCGACGTCAGCGCCAAGATGATCCAATTACGGCTCTCTTTCTATTCCTTCCTAGTTTCTTCAGGAATCTAATAAAGGCCACCACATCCACGAACCATGGAATTCAACTGTAGACCCAGGTAATGTGTATACTTTGTAATTTTATTTTTCTTCTTTGTGTTTATCAAGCAATATTATGTTTTAAAAAGTTCAGTTGCACAATAAGGAGATGCCTTTTTTCATAATATTATGTTTGTCAAAAATAGTACAAATGTGACATTGTACTGGGATAAGGTTCATAAATTAAGAAAATAAAAAAGGCATCTACTTGTCTTGCAACTTTCTGTTGCACGATAAGGAGATGCCTTCTTTCTTTTCTTAATATGTTTTCTGCTTATTTAATTAGCTGAATTGAACTTAAAAAAGTTAAAACTTTATTATTTGGCTATATATATATCTTAAAATAGGAATAAATGATCAAACATCCATGTTAGAATTTGGCTAATAGGCCTCTCCTAGAGGTGATCCGAGACTCTATTTCGGCTGAAAGACTCCTCATGACACGACAAGAGTCTCTGATGAGAGACCATCTCCAGAAGAAAAGGATTTAGCCATACTTTCAAAATGAAGCAACAATCGTTAATTTGGAAAACTCCATTTTGAAGGTTGGTTTTATAATTGAGTTGTAAATTATTTACATCACCTCTTTTTAAACACTTCCAACGTTTCGGCGACCATCTGTTTCTCTTTTCTTGGAACTATTTTGCTGATTGTTACTTTTATACAAATCCTGAATGATCTTATTCCACGCTTTTTAAATATCAGATCATTCAGAATTTGTATAAAAGTAAACATTATCCAAATAATTCCATGAAAAGGGTGACAGAGGGTCGCCGAAGTGTTGGAAGTGTTAAAAGTTTCTGAAAATAATTTACAACTCCATCACTAATTTGTATTCGAATTAAATATTTTCATATTTCAATGAAACGACTTATAAATATATTTATTTTTAATACTAGCTGATCTGTTTTGCCCTAGTTCGAACCAAATGGATGATGCCCCAACGATTGTTGTTTATTAAGGATATTTTGTTATTACTTTTGATAATGGTATTCGTGATGATAAATATTCACTAATATATGATCATCATATCGCCATCATCATAATACCTTTTCAATATATTTCAAAATCTATACGCCTTTTGTACTGAATTTGAATGACCAATATGTTACTCTTTCTCTTTAGCTACTTACGCATGCAAAATGTCTTGATGATTGTTTAAAAGCTTTGGGGAATCGAGTGATACAGATCCATTTAGCCTTTTACTTTATATATGAAGATATTTTAGCATATGTAAAGTTCTAAAAACCTAAATAAGATTATACTCAACAGACGATCCATTGTAATCAGTACAAATTATATTCAATTTAAGCGAATTCCTATTTGTTACCAAATATATAAGATACAGATTACACGGAAATGCTATTTACAAATTAATTGCCAGTGTTTTGAGACGAGAGAGAAGTTATTTTTTGACATATATATTGAGGATGGAACTTACCTGAGAAGTAGTAATCACCAATGAGGCCGTTCTTTCCAGCATCTGTCCTGTGACGGCTATCTGTGCATGCCGTCTTTCTTCCCGGGCGTCCTGGGGACATCCCAGCTTGCTGTCAAGTTGTATCTACGATATATATAGACAAGCGCCTTAAATTACATAGTACTTGTCTGTACTGCAATCTTTGATTTAAGCATGACAAGTCTTTTGACTAGTTCAAAACTTGCTCAAGAGTTAAATCATTCTTTCAGTTTAGGGGTTGGAAAACACTATATATTTAAAAATATGGCGCAAGCCATCAGCAAAATTTAGTTGCATGATCAGAAGATGCCTTTTTCTTACTTTATATTTTATTTTAAAAATAGAACAAAGTTGAAAAGTTCGAGAATAGGTGGTCAAATTACGAAAAATGCATATCCTGTTTATGCGACTGAACGTTGTTGAAGGATTTCGTCATCTATCGGAATAAATACAAACAAATCATGGTTTATTCTGAAATTGAAAAAAAAAAAAAAAACATGTAGTTGATATTTATTCCGATAGATGGCACAAGCTGTCAGCAACGTTCTCAGTTATTCGTTATTTTTTACTTTGTAAAATGCATACCTATCATGAACTTTGCGCATTCATAAAATGAACGATAGAGAGACAAGAGCTTAACAATATTTTCTAGACTGCCTTTATATTTATTTGCCAACGTATACAAAATTTTATCAATATTACAACATTTGTATGCGACGATTTTGTATTATTCTAATGGTAAATGCCCTTCATGAGAGTATGGCTTAATAATTAGTAGTTGTTTAAATTATATAAAGTGAAGAGAATTATAGATTTATATTTAGGAATTTTTCATGTGCTACATAGTTGTGATTAGGCAGAAAATTCTTCCTTAAAGGCACAACCCTCCTTTCCAAGCTATTTTAATATAACCTAGGAACATACTTCCAGAGTTATGTCATCATTCACCCTATGGCTCGTCTTCTTTCACTCTCTCGGACGAGCCATGGCCTCCAGATCAATCCTATTTCCTCTCCTTTCTTTATATATTTAAGAAAGTTCCCACAATCTACGACTATACCACAGATTATCTGATCATTTATCAAACTTTATCTCAGATGACAATTTCAACCAATCCTGATAAATTGTTTCATCAATATATAATTTGGATACTTTACGACCTGAAAGGTAAACACAGGGCCGAGCCCATTACCATTCCTCTTCCTTTAGTGTCTTCCTCTACTGATGGTGGGCTGGCCATATGGTCTCTCCATATCTCTCTCTTTCAGTGTCTTTCTCTACTGAGGGTGAGCCAAATGGTCTTTCCATATCTCCCTCCTTCAGTGTCTTTCTCTACTGAGGGTGAGCCAAATGGTCTTTCCATATCTCCCTCCTTCAGTGTCTTCCTCTACTGAGGGTGGGTCACATGGTCTCTCCATATCTCCCTCCTTCAGTGTCTTATTCTAATGAGGGTAGGCCACATGATCTCTCCATATCTCCCTCCTTCAGTGTCTTATTCTAATGAAGGTAGGCCACATGGTCTCTCCATATCTCCCTCCTTCAGTGTCTTATTCTAATGAGGGTAGACCACATGGTCTCTCCATATCTCCCTCCTTCAGTGTCTTATTCTAATGAGGGTATAGACCACATGGTCTCTCCATATCTCCCTCCTTCAGTGTCTTATTCTAATGAGGGTAGGCCACATGGTCTCTCCATATCTCCCTCCTTCAGTGTCTTATTCTAATGAGGGTAGACCACATGGTCTCTCCATATCTCCCTCCTTCAGTGTCTTATTCTAATGAGGGTCGGCCACATGGTCTCTCCATATCTCCCTCCTTCAGTGTCTTATTCTAATGAGGGTAGACCACATGGTCTCTCCATATCTCCCTCCTTCAGTGTCTTATTCTAATGAGGGTAGGCCACATGGTCTCTCCATATCTCCCTCCTTCAGTGTCTTATTCTAATGAGGGTAGACCACATGGTCTCTCCATATCTCCCTCCTTCAGTGTCTTATTCTAATGAAGGTAGGCCACATGGTCTCTCCATATCTCCCTCCTTCAGTGTCTTATTCTAATGAAGGTAGGCCACATGGTCTCTCCATATCTCCCTCCTTCAGTGTCTTATTCTAATGAAGGTAGGCCACATGGTCTCTCCATATCTCCCTCCTTCAGTGTCTTATTCTAATGAGGGTAGACCACATGGTCTCTCCATATCTCCCTCCTTCAGTGTCTTATTCTAATGAGGGTAGGCCACATGGTCTCTCCATATCTCCCTCCTTCAGTGTCTTATTCTAATGAGGGTAGACCACATGGTCTCTCCATATCTCCCTCCTTCAGTGTCTTATTCTAATGAGGGTAGACCACATGGTCTCTCCATATCTCCCTCCTTCAGTGTCTTATTCTAATGAAGGTAGGCCACATGGTCTCTCCATATCTCCCTCCTTCAGTGTCTTATTCTAATGAGGGTAGACCACATGGTCTCTCCATATCTCCCTCCTTCAGTGTCTTGCTATACGGAGGGTGGGGCATTCACTTGGTCTCTCTCTGTTTTCCGCCATCCGCTTTATCAATTCCATTACCATACCTTTCAGAATTACCTTTGAAATTACACTTTCATCAATACCTTCCCCCTCAGGTCTAAATTCAATTTACATATTCAAATTTTGTAATACACCTCCAATCGATCTTTACCTGCTTGTATGTATGTGAAACTGGTATCTATATATTTTATGGCTAGTTTCGAAAACCCATTCCCAAATATAGAGATCAATATAAAGGGCGAGTGCAAAATATATTTTGAATAATTCAGGGAAATTTAGTGCAAATAACTTCATTTTGAAAACGAATATAAAACAAAGACATACGAATTTAATAACATAAATTTAATAAGCCCAAATATATTATTATTAAAATATCATTCAAAATAATATTAACAATTTAGCGCAAATTTTCCTTTTCAAATAAAATAGGTTCATACTGTCGTTACTGCAACGAGAAAAATATTGGGAAGCTTGGATGAGAGCCCTCCCAGCGGTTTCGCCAGTTTAATCTAACAAACCGCTTACTATTATAATGGGTCGTTCTGTATAAATATCAGAAAATTTGAAATATATTTTGGATATATATTTGAATAAATTATATACATAAGCTTTTTGAAAGTATAAATCTATACAAATATTGCATCGAACATTTCCCTGCCAGTCATCAAGTAGAACCCATTTCTACTCTACAGGAGGTAAATATTAGAAAAGTGGACCAACAGGAAGGGTGTGTGGTCACATAAATAAATAACATCTCATCAGTATCATTCTCATGAACGCTGCTAGTGGCTGAAGGCCATTGACCGGGATAAATAGGAATTGGAGGCTTATTTTCTTTTGCAGAAATTTGACACAAGCTTTCTGATGATAATAAAAACCAACACAATACGCGTTTCGGACTGTTAGCTTTCTTCAGCATGGTGCAGCTTAATGACCCACCAATAGAGAACTATCGATAAACCAACAAAAATGTTTAATACGCGAGAATTCCTTAAGAACTTTTATAAAAAGGGCAAAGATGATAACGTATAATAACGTATGATTTTTATTTACAGAAATTTGACACAAGCTTTTTGATGATAAGAAAAGCCAACACAATGCGCGTTTCGGACTGTTGGCCTTCGTCAGCATGGTGCAGCTTAATGAACCACCAATAGAGATCTATCGATAAATCAACGAAAAGGTTTAATACGCGAGAATTCCTTAAGAACTTTTATAAAAAGGTCAAAGAGAGAGAGAGATGATAAGAGTTAGGGGCAGTGACCTAACGTACAGTTGAGATGTATTCCGCTATCTCAGCATTGGTCTTTGCTATTTTGGAAAGGTCTCTTTCATTATCAAATCAATCCAATTATCAGAATTTTATATAGTTCATGAGAATTCAGATAATTGATATACCCCTTTATTTTCTATTGTGTTTAGTTTATTTCTAAAAGAAGTAAAATTGAATTTTAATTTCATATTTCGAATCTATGTAAATATAAATAAAGTAGTTTACAAATCACATAGAGCTGTAGCGCCTGAATAATTTCTAAAATAAATTTATTTAACTAGCTAGGAGAGAAAGGAGGCCCAACAAACACACAACGGAACTTATTCTATTTCCAATTCAAATTTCCACTGTGGAAGAAATTCACTTTTATCCCTTCACACCCCCAACTCTCAAGTATTCAAATAAGTCGTCGTTTTGACTTTCTAACTTTGTGGCAAAGTTTAGAGAAAGTAACGTTTTTTTTTACTTCGACCTTTTGATATTTTTGTGCTATTTTTACAATGAATTTATGTATATTAGTTCTAATACAGTTCCGTTTCATAAAATGTATCATATGAGAAATATTGTTATATTTATATAAATTTTGTAATAATTATTTTTGACAATGTTAATTTTTACATATAAAATATTACCTCTATAGATCTCTTACATTTGATATATGAAAAGAAACACACATTGGCAAAAAATAATTATCACAAATTTTAAGAATAGATGGCAATTAAATTTTAAATTGTTATTTATCATATTATTATAATTTTCGTTTGTGTGTGAATTACACTTTTAACTTACCTCTAATGAAGTTTTGAATTTTATTTTTATATATATAATGCAGGATATATATATTTATAATACCTTCGAAAAGTTTGATTTGTCAAGAGATTAGAGAAAGGTGAGGGGAGATGCTTACATTCCGGTTTCCAGAGAAGAGGCTGCCCAGCTCTGTGAGGTTGATGGCGAATTGGCTGAAAGCCTTCACGAACTCGACAAAATTGGTGACGTTCTCCATCCGGTTCAGCTGAAAGATAGTCTAGACATACCATTTCATTGTAACGTCGAGAGATTAAGTTCAGGATAAGTCAGGTGTTTATAACTCTACAAAATTGAATAACGGGTAATATTTACTTGCCTATTTTGGAATAAAGTTATATATCTATGTACCTTTAACCTAGCATCAGAATGATTGCACTGTGCATCACCCTAGTAAAAAAAACTTTACTAATGGTGATTGATGATATAGATTGAGCCACAACACCAGCTTTGGCAAATTCAAACAAATAGCCAACATGGTTTCGGGCTATGGGCCTCATCAGTATAGGGGCGGCTTCGATTTCATAACATCCTACGAGAGGGTTTATAATATCGGTCGAATTTACCAAACAGGTTATAAAGCTTGTGAAGCGACAAGGACCGATTTTCAGGCTAGAAATACACTTATAATCATGTACCTAGAGAGGCATCTCTCCCTTTAATTTTGCGCCAGAACGATTGCACTGTGCATCACTCTAGTAAAAAAACTTTACTAGTGGTGATATAGAATGAGCCACAACACCAGTTTTGGCAAATTCAGTCAAATAGCCAACATGGTTTCGGGCTATAGGCCTCATCAGTATAGGGGCGGCTTCGATTTCATAACATCCTACGAGAGGGTTTATAATATCGGTCGAATTTACCAAACAGGTTATAAAGCTTGTGAAGCGACAAGGACCGATTTTCAGGCTAGAAATACACTTATAATCATGTACCTAGAGAGGCATCTCTCCCTTTAATTTTGCGCCAGAACGATTGCACTGTGCATCACTCTAGTAAAAAAACTTTACTAGTGGTGATATAGAATGAGCCACAACACCAGTTTTGGCAAATTCAGTCAAATAGCCAACATGGTTTCGGGCTATAGGCCTCATCAGTATAGGGGCGGCTTCGATTTCATAACATCCTACGAGAGGGTTTATAATATCGGTCGAATTTACCAAACAGGTTATAAAGCTTGTGAAGCGACAAGGACCGATTTTCAGGCTAGAAATACACTTATAATCATGTACCTAGAGAGGCATCTCTCCCTTTAATTTTGCGCCAGAACGATTGCACTGTGCATCACTCTAGTAAAAAAACTTTACTAGTGGTGATATAGAATGAGCCACAACACCAGTTTTGGCAAATTCAGTCAAATAGCCAACATGGTTTCGGGCTATAGGCCTCATCAGTATAGGGGCGGCTTCGATTTCATAACATCCTACGAGAGGGTTTATAATATCGGTCGAATTTACCAAACAGGTTATAAAGCTTGTGAAGCGACAAGGACCGATTTTCAGGCTAGAAATACACTTATAATCATGTACCTAGAGAGGCATCTCTCCCTTTAATTGTGCGTCAGAACGATTGCATTGTGAAGCACCCTAGTACAAACACTTTAATGGTGGTAATATAGAATGAGCCACAAAATCCCCCGCAACTCTATGTTGAATATACATATATATATATATATAAAATATGAATAATCTTCATATATAAAATGAAATGTTATATCGAAGTTTGTTACCCCTTTCCGCCTGAAGGTATAAGACGTCACTTATCAAGGAGGGATTTAATCAAATAGATATCTAATTAGCTGGAATTTAGTCAGATATGATTTAAAATGATATCTACGAGAAATAATGACTACAACACAATATATGATATCTTCCAATCATTTTCTTCTCTAAAACTTGGCGATATTTCAGGGAAGAACTCGAAGTTGAAAATCGAGGGTCGATAAATAACGAGATAAAAAAAAACCAATACAATTAAGTTTCTCAAGCTAAAACCTAAGTGGAATAAAAGAGAAATTATATACGTAAAAAATCAATATTTTATAGGAATTTAATTTTTAGGTCGATGTGTGGTGTGTATGTGTTACAATTTCGATTTATTTTACGACTTGAAACTTGATTTTTCTATTTTATCTCATTATATCGTGTCTCGACTTTTAGCTGAGGAAAAGAGGTTTTTTCCCTGAAAGCTTGTCAATTTCAAATGAAAAATTAATGGAAGTTCTCATTTGTCGATTTACCATAGTTTACATCCCTTCCCGACCCATTTATTGAAAAATTGAGAGCTAATTTATACGTAGCATCGTTTTTAAATTATACATTAAAACGTGGTTTAGGCCATGATAATCATGGTGGGTAGTTAGTTCACCATATGTCTACACATGTTTAAAAATCAGTTCGACTTTTGCACTTACTAGTGAGCCAGAATACCGTTTGTTCACATACACTCACTTGTAGGGTTGAACCTTTTCAGGAATCGGGGGCCATTGAAGCATTTGATTTTTAGAAAAAAAAAGTCCAATGCGGGATTCGATCCTGAGCTGTGGCTATCGAAAATCAACGGTTTATACCACTCCAACACCAAACCGATGCATATGATTATAATTACCTGTTTCTGCAATTTTGGGTTAAATCCCATATAGGTACAATAGGTAATGAAC
This sequence comes from Cordylochernes scorpioides, assembly GCA_030710605.1. Lineage (NCBI taxonomy): Eukaryota > Metazoa > Arthropoda > Arachnida > Pseudoscorpiones > Chernetidae > Cordylochernes > Cordylochernes scorpioides. The sequence continues at coordinate 150,989,844 of CP092886.1, forward strand.
AAGCTGATAAGTTGGCCAAAGAAGCATATCAATATCCAGCCCCGTACCAACCCATTCCAATACCCAAATCCTATATGAAAAATCTTTATAAAAGGGAAATTCTTGGTTTATGGCAGGACCTTTGGGATAAATCAGTTAATGGTAGGCATCTATATAAATGGTTGAGATTTGTAAATAATAGAAGAATTTTGGGTAATGGTTACTTAAATTACTTCCTTACAGGTCATGGTCCCTTTCCTTCATATTATAATAGGTTTAAAATTAAAACTCCCTCCCCCTGTCTATGTTCACTATCATTACCAGACCATGCCCATTTATTATTTTCTTGCACATACTTTAATAATACACGCCCCAATTTCTAAAAACTCTGCATCCTAATCTTCCCCATATAATTCATACCTATAAAATGGAGTTGGAGTTATTTTGCCAAGAAATCTATGACTCAATAAAAAATATTTAATCAGTAATGTTTGAGTTATATAAATGTTTAATTTGGAGAAGAAAGAGGGAATAATTATTTCTTATAACTTTTGATCTTTTTTGTTTATATATCTAATCTTTTATATTTATCCTTTGAAAAATTTATTATTATTATTATTATTATTATTTTTTTTTTTATTATTATTACTATTATTATTATAATCTTTTATTATTATTATTATTATTGTTATTATTATTATTATTATTATTATTATTATTATTTTTTTTTTTTTATATTCATTTATATATATCATCTTTTATATATATTCATTTATTTTGTCTTTCTTTTCTTTGTTCTTTTTGTTTTTTTCTCTTTTCCTTTTCTTTTCTGCTCTCTTTTTTTCTTTTCTTTAAAACTATATATAGCTTCTTTTGTGTGTAAATATTAAATATATAATTCATTGTATCATATTTGAAAATAATAAACAAACCGTCTCTGGGGCAAACCTTATATGCACTTCGGTGTTTCTTTGCGGAGCTTGATCTGGGGGTTTTCTTTTCCCGCTGATTTTAATAACAATAAACAAATTTTGTAAATCTAGAAGCAGAGTACAGGGGACGCAAGGGCTTGTTAGCCTATATCGTTCCCGGCTTTGTCTTTGACAAGCCAAATTTTTCCATCTGTCCATCTGTTTCTGCAATTAGAGAACATAGACATATTTACTTCTATGTAAACGACTTTTTGCTCCTTCGAAGTTTAAAGTAAAAACTATTCACCCTTAGGATTGCAATGCTTATATTCAAGCTACTTTAAACTGATCCTTCTAGCCTATGAGCTTCTTTTAAATATTTATCAGTGCGTCAATTTTAACACAAGTTCTGAATTATTTAAATGATATACATCAATGTAAAAATCGTCTGTGAGATAATAGACATATGCCCTTGTCTAAAGAAAAAATCTGAGGGAAGGAACGAGCATCAAGCTTTCCATTTATCCTGTATTGACTAGTCTAAGCCTATTTATCCTGTGTTTATTGTATCCATCAATAGACCTTGATCAAATCGTCTAAATCTTTGCTATTTTTCGAATAAATTTATTCCACATTCTGAGTCCTTTTTTATTTTATTCCTTTTATATTTCAAACTAGTCTTAAATTTAAGGTAAGGAAAACGCATTTTTTTTTTAAAGAATAAAAATTGAATATTTTTTATCTTTAAAATTCAAATATTTATTTGTTAGAGAAGATATAAAATGGCTTTAAATGATATTTTAAATTCAATTTGTTGATTGTGGATTATCTTCTTGGACTGCGGCCAAATATGCTTTAGGTTTTTTGGCAATAGAGAGCTTATTAACTAGCTTTATACATTCAGAAGTTATAAGATTACATCTTTTCTCTCCCATTACTCACGGATAAGCTAAGCCGAATTAAAGCGTTTGTTGAAAAATATTTTTGAATTAAAAAAATAAAAAAATGGGACATTAATATTTAGGGATAGGTAATGCAATAAGTATTGAGAGAATGTTATCTCACTCAATACATTAATAATATTTTGAAGTAAAATTTATCAATTAATATATCCCATGTGTGTATGATAAAACACGATTTATTTAATGATATAATGCTTCGTGTTTTAAAAATGTTGTCATATGTTTTAAAGAGAGTTCTAAAAATGAAAAAAATATATATATAAATTTATATATATTAAAAATAAAGAAGGCATTTCCTGACCACGAGCACATGTGCTTTTTAGATGGCAGAGGGCTATCTAGTGAGGCAAAAATAAACTAAACGTTTATTTAGCTTTCTCCGTGATATTTGGCCAACCCAATTTCTTGATAAATCAAGAAAAGCCATCCACGAACGCGTTTCGCGCTGTTGGCGCTCGTCAGCGTGGAGTAGGCTGTAACCACTGCGACCAAAAAGATTTTTGATAGTGATATTATTTTAAATATCAACACCTGACCCACTTATATATATTTTTTTCTATTGTTTTTTTCATTTATATATATATAATGAATATTTTGTAATAAGATTCGATATAGTGCAGTCGCGTTTGATAAAAAAAATGAAAAATAATTATTTATTAAGTAGTTTTTTTAAAATTATACTTGAATAAAATAACACAATGAAATATTTTCGCAGTTATATAGGATTTATGAAATATAATACTATATTTAGTGAATTTTATTGAATAGGTCAATTAATTATACATATTTACAACAAAATTAAATGTATTTTTCTAAAATTATGGCCAAAAATTATAATTATTAATGAACGAAAATATAAATTATATAGAATATATATATATATAATTAGTGAATACTATATATATATATATAATGGCAATGGGAAAATAACAGGTTTGAATGACTGAATCGAAACTAATTGGACATTAGAATGGAATTTATCCCGTCATAGAAGGTCCAATCAATGAGTTGACAAAGTTTGGCAGTCAGTGTCGGATCCAGAGAGAAAACTAAGTTAATGTCAGGGCCGCCAGCAACGTCTGTCTGTCGCTTGCTCGGACATCTCTCATTACTGTCCCCCCGCGGGGACATTACAGCGCCTGGTGTATATTGTGTATTTATACAGCTTCCATTTATCTATACATATATACATCTATCGGTATGTGCCATATAGCAGGAGTGGGTGAGCGGAAATACTGATTACTACCTATTTTATACAGCACACCATACATTACAACCGTTATCTAGATTTTAATGTGAAATACAACATGACACTAACATATATTTAGAATATAATTGTTGGCTATGTATTGCTTTCTTATTATATAAATTCCATCACCAAAATTGAACGTTTTCAAATAAATGGGAAGGATTGCATGTGTTAACATTTTTAAGGTTTTATAAAAATCAATAAATAATGAGCAAAAAGTACTTTTTATTGAACATTCTTATTATTATAAATTATATATTATTATATACTAACGTATGTATGTGAAATACATATACATAAAATACTAATAGATATACAAATAAAAACGGCTTATTTAAATTACCTCTTTTGTTTATAACAATATATCGGTAAAAATATCTTTATATCAAATGTATTAACTAATACATAGATAAAAAGGGGTGAAATACAATAGAACTTCCACAGATAAGAGGATACCTATTCCTAAAGCACACTTTGGCTCTGCAACTATGTGCCTTTATAGAGAGGTTCTACTGTTTATGATAAGACATAAATTCCTAATAGACATTTCAACAAGCCCAATAGCCCGAGATTCTTCAAAAATACAATCTTAATGTCTAAATATATTATCTCTGCAAGATCGAGAAGGACCCGTGCCACCTGAAAAGGCTCTACACCTCAAAGATATAAAATAGCTTACACACTTTAACCAAAGCTTTAGACAATGACAATTAACATAATTTTACTGACATCTTGTCAATACACGCAAAAGTGCACAGTTCGCAATATTTTAACTAAAGCTTTAGAAGAATGAATATCTCATGTAACAGCTGTCACTTATAATCTCACTATATACTCTTTGAAGCTTATTCTATTTAAATATATCTTATAAATGAAAATATAAATAAAAGGTTGTGTATATTTATTCAGTTAACGTTCTAATAAAATCTGTCATCTGTCAAGATGAATCTTCGACAGGATATAGAGAAATCTTTAAGGAGTCAGTGTCATGATTTACATCCTGGAATATGCGAATTAGTCTGATAACAGGCGAATTTCATATTCTGTAGACGACAAATGACAATGAGTAATATATAATGATGCATTCTCCTAACTATTATTATTATTACTATACTACGAGAGACTATACTTAGGAAAATATTGATTGGGCAAACATAGATTAAGATAGAACCCGGGCGAAACCGAGAGTCATTTCACTATAATATATTAATAGCAGTTTAGTTTTGGCTCGTATATATTTTTAAGATAAAATATTTATTATAAAATAAATAAAGCTTCCAGGGCTAAGTTTCTTGTTCAACTTTTTATTTTCAAGCTTTCGGACTTGTCAGTCCTTCAACAGGGGTATCACGTTAATATTTATGCTAATATAATCAGTAGACACACTTTAAAAGAAATACAATTTAAAAGAATAACCAAAATGATATATAAAATGTCTGAACTGCTAGCATTCTGCCGCGGTCATTTGGTGTTGGCAGATGTTCAGGTCAAAGGACCACAATCCAGCCGTTTTGGAAACTCCATTAAACCTTCCCTTTAGACTAATGCAATTACCGTTTATATAGAGCGAAAGAGAAAATGTAATTGCAAACACAGAGTACATTCGTAATTTCATTTTAGTTTAATCCCAAACTCAAAATTAATGAATTCATTTAATCAATTAACTTTGTTGACATTTTGATTTTACATTATCAGATTAGTGCTGGAGGTTTTAAGTATATCGAAGTAAAATTTATATTTTGAGGCATAATTCCATTAATATAAATTAGAGAGAAATGTCCATTAATCCGCTCCAATTTATCAGATGTAAACTTCGAGTTTTTCATTCCGCCGGGTCCATTAGTAAATCGACTTATTCTTCCCTCTCTCGAGAGAGAGAACGATCGAAACTAATTAAAAGTGCAATTTTAAAGCAACTTTCCATTTGAAGATGTTACTCCAATTTAGTTTAAAATGCACATCTTTTCTTCTTACAAAAATAAAGCATATTGATATAAACATGAAAATGAATAAAAATACTTATATATGTGTACATTTTTCACATATATGTGCGTTAGAAAGAAATTAAAATATAAGAAATGTGTCCCGTAACAGATTTAAGAATTTAGGTTTTAATTATTCCCCCAAAAATAGCGTTGCTTGATCCCATCCAAAACACATAGTGTGCGTTATGTGTATTGTTTACTTACAATACCTATACAGGCTTTTGTATTTGATGTCCTTTAAACGGAAGAGCTTTGCGCTCGAAGCTAAAATATTTGTGAAATTTAAACGGTAGCAGAAACATCGTTCTATAATTTCCTTAAACGCCATCATCGCTGCCAAGTTCAGACTATGTACGGAGAATGAGCATAATAATTGTATAGATCTGAAGAATTAAATTTACAAAAAGGCTTGGGAAGGTTCACCAATGATGAGCAAAGCCTTTCCCAATTATATTTCATCTTAAGCTCACCAATTGTCGAAATTCGTCTTTTATTAAATATGACATTGAATAATTCCATTATCAACAATTACACATGGCGAGGATAGGTAAATGTTTAGGACTTTTTATGATGCATATAAATACACTAAATGTGTCTACGCGTACGTATGAAGAAACTCGACGCTGTGTTTACAAGTTGTCAGAAATCTGTTCGGTTTCATGTTCAAAGGTTGGCTGGACTTTAGAAAAAATCGGATTGATACTAAGCGTTATATATATTAATAACGCTTAAGTCGCTATTGAACTCTTGTAACTTGATTATTGAAAAAATAAAAGTATAAAGATCAACTGAGTGAGAAATACGTTTTTAATTTTTTTATAGGTTATCTTTTTGATATGAATGTATTGCAAACATGTGAGAATTATATAGAATCAAAGCTCATGTACATAGTTTATTGAAAATACCCATTCCAAGAGTCTAACATCAGTATCAGTATAAAAGGAGAACCGAAACATGAAATATAACAGCGGTATGGTAGATTAAACTGGGGAAACCGCTGGGAGGGTTCACCATTGATGAGCCAGGCCCTCCCATTAATTTTTCATTGCAGTAAGGGCAGTAGAAAAAAATGTTTAATTTTTAAAAATAATCATACGCGTCTATAATAGTTTAGAATTCTCATAACAAATGGCCCGCTAATGTATCATATTATAATTATATATATATATCGTGAACATAAATTTACATATTAATGACAAATGTAAAATCTGTATACGGTTTTCAAAGATGTATTTTTCTATTTATATGTGTGTCAGCGTGTGTGTATGGAAAAAGACAACACCCCCTTGTAATATATATTGTCAAAAATAATTGTACGAATTAAATATATCACTAAATATTGAATTGGCAATTCTACTGCCTAATGTGACCGTTTACAATCATTGTGTTGTGTATAGATATTAGATGTGCAATAGCTTTATTATCCATAAATCTTTAAACATGAACGACTCTTCGTCCTTACTGCCGTGACAATATGTTTTTATGAATATCTAGAGACAATTTTATTTGAAAAGTCATAAATTATATTGATAATTCTTAGAATCTCAACTATTATTGCTGAACATAAAAATTGAACATTATTCAGTGATTAAAGAGTGAATATAAAAGGAAGAGATATATTGTTATACGCAACTATTGTGTAATAAACTTTGCCATAGACAATGTATGGGACGAGGGCTATAAATCGGCGGCCTAATGCTATGTGGAATCTTCGTGACTAAATGTTTTCCCAGCAGAAGAAGCCTGTTGACTCCAAGTGCCATATGTCACCCGTTATTGGGGCCGGGAATGTCATTAGCCTCACTCCAATATTTAAAAGCAGCCGAGCCCTCTTGTATTCGAAGGACATTCTAATCTTCGCTTTATGGCTGTCCTTTCTTCCTCAATGGTTTTCGCATTTTATCCTGGAATTTCTAATGTTAATTTTGGCACGGCAATAAATTACCAATAAATTTATGAAGCATGCATAAATTCTCTTTATATTATCTATCACATTTTGTGCTATATATAATGATCAATATATGTAATAATATATTTTAAATTATTTTTAAAATTAGATTTTATTTTATAAGATGCGCAAATAAAGCGCCATTGTATTTGGAAATATAAACTATTTAAGAGCAAAGGTTTCTTCTTCTCAAATGAAACAATTTCTTATTGGCCTTAATGTAATATAAGAATATTGGGAGGCCTTGACTCTTTCGTAATATATCTGTCGGAATAAATATCATCTAATTGTGGATTTCTAATTATTCCAGAATTGGCCAAATACCCTTTCTTGATTAATCAAGGAACCCTTAGTTGCACGATCAGGAGATGCATTTTTCTTAATATATCCACCTGATACCAGTACAATATTACTTTTTTGTGTGAACTATTATTTCATATATATATATATATATATATATTGTTTGTAAAAAAGATTCATTCACTCCCTAACTGTGTGATATTGCACATAGTTATTTCCCCCTACAGCAAAAATATAATTACTTAATACAAACCAATCCAATACAATAGTAGTGCGGTCTAGAGATTAATTTGGCGAAACCGCTGAGAGGGTTCACTACTGATGAGCCAAGCCCTCTCATTCAATAACTCATATCATTGCAGTAAGGTCTGTAGAGATAATATTTGATGATATTTAAAAGAAGCGCATTGCCAGTAAATTTATTTGTGTAAAATTTTAACGATAGATGACAATTAAATTTAATTTACTAATAAGTAGCTAATGTTGAATTTCATTGAAAGACATATTTTTACAGATCTTATTGAAATATTAAGAGGGATTGGGGAAGCTTTCAATGACAAATTTGGCCAGTGTAATTTACATACCGCTCTACTATTGTACTAGTTTGTTTTTCGTATTGAACTAAAGTATTAGAGAACAGTATAACTCAATTTATAAAAAGTAGATTAAAACTTTACTTTTATTTTCGATAGATGGCGGTATTAAATTCTAACATCAACAACGCAGATCACTTCTGAACTTCTGTAACGTACATTATCAACATTTAAGTGTGTAGATATTATGCTAGGCTTACAATAGCATATTCAGGTAATAACGCGCCGTCTATACATACGAAATAAAACCTATAATCACGAATGTCTTTTTTTTCAAATAAAAATTAATTTTTCACTGTCCTTACTGCGATAAAAATTACTCTATGCAAATAAACTGTCCTCAATACTTATGTACATAGCTTTCTTAAATTTCTTGCTTCCCTCTTTCTCTTTCTTGTTTTTTTTTCTTTTTCTTCTGTCTATATCGTTATTTCCTTTGTCTCACTGCTTTGTTCTTATGCATACCTCTGGTGAATCCTGTATAGGGTCAGTGACCCTAAATAAAGGCTTTTTGTTGTTGTTGTTGATTTCTTAAATTTCAAACTTAGGCTACCATCCTTCAGTGTCGAATATATAAACAGAATCATCCAATACAGAACAGGAGCTCTAAAAAGCGGTCTTGTAGATTAAATTGACGAAACCGCTGGGAGGGTTCACCACTGATGAGCCGAGCCCACACAATCATTTTTCATCGATAAGAAGTCAGGGGAAAGTTAGTTTTATTTTGAAAATGAACATTCGTGCTTAATTTGGGTTAATTTTTAACTTATTGTCACCTTACGTGTATTTTTAATAAATATCTCATAATTATTTACACTCACCATAAATATATTTAAATAAAATATACAATTTCTTTAAGAATATATATACAATGTATATATTCTGAATAAAATGTATATATATATATATTCGAAACACCTACATAAAAGTCAGAAAGAGCAGTATTTGAACCCACAGACCTTGAGTTATTGCCCGAAGTAATCCTCAATAGAAAGCAGACGAAAGTTCATTAGCCCTAGAATAAAAAATAATTGCCCGTTAACTTTTGTCCAAATTAATCCCAGGGATTACAACTCAAACAGATCAAATTAAATCCCGGCGCCACTTGGGGTTTGAGAGAGAGAAAGCTTAATTACCTCAAAATAAACTTGACCCTGATAGATGAGTTCATGTTGACAAAACTTTGATTGCGACTTTATTGTTGCGGTGTTGTTAGAATGTTACACTTTACCAAACCTTGAGCGGGGTTTACATTACAATAGAAGTCTTTTATAAACACTTAATTATCTCTATTTAATATACATATATTTTAATTTTGAAAATAGAGCAATCTATAAATAAATATTTAATTAAAAAGGCATATATTGGATCAAAAATCATTTAATTTAGCATTTAACAATTTATTATAACACCTTGATATATGTAAATAATATTTATGAATCTTTTTAAGTCGCTTTCTGTGTATCTTTCCATGTTGAATATTTTCTTTGTTATATTTGTATGTACATTTAGCGCAAGTGTCCTAGGGGGACATAGCGTTTTGAATTGAAATAAATAAATAAAGGTTGGCGTTCGGCCTACTGAAATATTGGTGAAATAAATGATTTTTTGATCCAATATATGCCTTTTTAATTAAATATATTTTAATTTATACTAAATTATAAATATATTTTATAAAAAAATACACTTCGGCCAGTTAAAGTTTTATTTTCTCTTAGTGGTGGTGGTGTCTTGCCCATGAAGCAGATCGGTCCGTGCACCCTGATCACAATACCGGCCAACTGAGGTGGTGGTGTCTTGCCCATGGAGCAGATCGGTCCCTGCACCCTGATCACAATACCGGCCAACTGAGGTGGTGGTGTCTTGCCCATGGAGCAGATCAGATCGGTCCCTGCACCCTGATCACAATACCAGCCAACTGAGGTGCCTTGTTCGTAACGATGTCTTCTTCTGGATTCATGTCTGTCATATAGAGGGCTGCAAGGATGGCCGGGCAACTTTTTTATTTTGTCTTAGAAAAAATAAAACTTTAACTGGCCGAAGTGTCTATTTTTTAAGAAATATGGATGCCGGTCAGGCAATCTCTAGCTTTAATATTTTATAATTGGCGATGTGGTATTTGGGGAAATGAGTAATGTAAAATAATCGCCTATAATTACTAAAGTTATATATGAATTAGATATATCTTCGAGAATATCTAACGTACTAGAAGTTAGGAGTAATTGACTGAAAGAAAATATAACTCAATGGCAATGTTTAGTAAAATGCGGAAATTCTTCATTTTAACCATATATCGACGTTCATTTGCTAGACAAGGCATACACTCGCCCGAATAATAATACATCTATATATTTTTGTGATGATAATTATCATTGTTTATATATATGATATCTTTTAGATATTTTCAAAATGTATCTGTCTTGGCACACACACATATATAATATAATGCGTAAACGTTTATATCAAATTGACTTATATACTTGAATTAGGTTTGTTTTAATTAAAATAATTTTCTGAAGGATAATATATACATTAATTTCTTTTGGTTAACAATACAAAAATTCCACATATATCATCATTAACACCTTAACGTCCTCTATCGCAGAAAACTGATGCAAAATTTTCAATAATTAAAATATATTATATATATATATATTTTACTTATACTGAAATGATAAAAATTCTGAATATCGGAGTTCCTAGCTCAACAGTGGTGAACCCTTACAGCGATTTCTCCAGTTTAATCTTCAGACGGCTCTACTATTGTATCAGGCTGATTTCCTTATCTAGTCTGTATTTTTGTTGAGGAATAAAAGTTAGGGTGCCTTGAATAAACTATCGACATATTCTTCTCTAGTATTGCAGAAGTGTATACCTAAATTAACGATTTAATGCTTCGAGCACAATTCTCTTCCCCAAAGTAACAAGAGAAGCCGGTTAGGCAACTCTGGTCAAATATTAATATCGCCAATATACCAACCACCCGCTATCGCCGAAAATTGATGAAAACTTATAATTCTACATTTTTCTAATTTAGGCTATATAAGTAAATCGTCTAAATAAAATATTAGAATTGTTTCATTCCAGAGTTTGATCGTCAGATATTGAGAGAGTCAATATGTCGTTGGACCACCACTGGCCTCTATACAGGCTGCTATCCGGCGTGTCATGGATTGATAAAGATCACAGATGTGTTCTGCGGGATTTATTACGAAATCTTTTTTCAACTGTCGGACTAAATAGCCAACATTCCGGGATGGTTACACTCGCTTCCCATTATTTAAGGGTTAAAGTTCAGGCGACCTTGCTGGCCATTAAAAAAATTGGCAAGATTAAAGACAATCCATAGTAACACGTGCCGTGTGTGGCCGGGCATTGTCTTGTTGAGAAGTAATCCCAGGGTGATGTGAGAGAAACGGTAACAAAACAGGCCGTAGAATGTCATCTGCGTACCGTTGTGCTGTCAGAGTGCCAGAAATGACTACCGATGTGGTACTGATATCAAATGAAATGTCATCCCAAAACTAAACTCCCTGTTGTGGACCTGTGTGGTGTTCTCAAGTAAGGCCAGGATCCAAACGATGCCCAGGACGTCTCCAGACACGTTTGCGATGGCTGTCAGGATATAATTAAAACAAAACGGGGCTCGTCACTAAAGACTATACGTTTCTAGTCAGCGCAGTTCCAAGTTAATCGCTCCTGACACCGCTGTAGTGGGATTTGTCGGTGTACGGGTTTAAGGGGTAGGCATTGTACCGATCGGCGGGTTCTTAGATTACGCTCTCTCAATCGTCTGTTGATGGTAATTTTGAACACTTGTGTGCCGGTCACATGTTGGATGGTAGATAACGTCGAATCCGGTGCTAAAACATTCGTCTGCTGTGTCCCTTGGTCGACCTCTGCTGTCCTGACGTTGCATTCTTCCCCTTTTGACCCACTCTTGCCCACATTGTCTAATACCCGCATAATTTCGATACAGATGTCTCTCGTTTCGTCGATTTGATCAACCAGTCTTTTTAAATCCACTGGCACCTCTTTCAAACTCTGACATATGTAGATAATGAGAACGAATCTTTCGGCGAGGCATTGATACAGTAGAAATAAGCTTACTGAAAAAATACACAGAAATTTTGAAAATCAGCTCGTGCAGCGCCGAATATTTAGTCTAGAATACTCGTGCTGGCTGCGTAGTTCAGATGCGCTGTTGGTCTTGCTTTGCATAAATCGGATACCAAATTACAATCATTTGCATGTTTGGTTGAAACGTCTTCGTATACGTGTTTTCATATAAATTGAACAACTCCTTGATGCGTCGAATTTTTTGCTATAGAATGTATATATGCGATTCACTCCTGATGAACCAGAATCTCTTGATTAAAAAGTAGGGGAGTAGAAAATAATATTTTGAATCATTAAGTTAATAAAACCTATAAAACCAAACTTAAATTTCGGTAAAGATGCAAACTTTTCTTTTAGATTGAAACATATTTTGATATTTAATATATAAATATATAATATTAAAAGAGGCTGTATGTGTTCAATATCTATATTTCAGACAATAAAGCTAATTTCAAAAATAATATCTTATTAAACTTCTATTGCGCTAACCTAAATTATAAATTTATATTATAAATCCTATATATATATATATAATAAATGCACACTTAATTTGTCAACGATAATACCATTCATTATATAATTATTTCATTTTTCTAATAAACAAAAAGGGGGAAGAGAAAAATCCATCCACCTACATATAATTGCTTGATTACATAATTTAAAAAGAAGGCTGAAGAGATAATTTGTCATTATACTTAATTGATGTAAAAAATGAACATCAATTTTCCATTATAACATTAAAAGCAGACTACAGCCGGCCGGCCGGCCGGCCTTGTTGCAATTCATTAAGTGAAGGCAGGGCATCAACCTCTCTACCTGGCCTATAAATATTTAATGGGATTAAGGTCTCCCACACGCTGGCCATTCCCCTGGATCGATGCTCTGGTCAGCCGCTTGCCACAACAAGGGGATTATCCTATTCTTAGCAACATCTTTCTATTGCGTTTTACGTATTTCCTAAATATACTTCCATCAACCTTTATAACGCTCATTTATGTGCTTAGGTTTGAAGACCGTTATATATTTTCTATGTTTATTTCACGTTTGTGTTTTAGAAAGGACAAGGAAATCTACAAACGTCATCAACGAAATGCGTTGGCATTTATTTTGTTTTGAACGTTCTAGGCCGCATATTTTAGTAGAATATTAACTAAAACCTTTCAGATTTAGAAATGGGCGTTGGTGGAGGAGTTGTAAAAATCGTCGGTTTTTTTTAAAGCCACGACCCACGATCGAATCCCGCATTGGGCACTTTTTTTCTAAGAAAAAAATGCTTCACAGGCTCTCGATTCTTACAAATGTCCGACCCCACAAGTGAGTGCCAGTAACCCAACGGGTCTCTATTACAATTGTAAGCTTAAAATTCAAACGGCGTTCTACATGTGTAGTCATGTGGTGCACATTCAATAAAAGCAGTCGCTAATTACTCACCATAATTATCATGGCCTGCACTGCGTGTATAAGTTGAAAAAATATATAAAATTATTCGAGAAACGTTTCTTGATTATTCTTTGAAAGGCTCCATTTTCTATTGGTTCATATGTTTAATAATACGACATTGTGGGGATTATTTAGCTTAATAACTCATCTATGTAATAAATATTACAAAGGAACAAAAATACTCAGATGCTTTCACTTATTAATAGTTTTGTATTTTCTTTATACTTCCATAGAAAACATCAATATATGTATAATTGAGTTATAGTGTTATTAAAATTATTGAGAGAAATTTTATCATCGTTGATATAATAATTAATTTATTGAAAAAACTATAATCGAGAAAGAGTCATTTTTAATTAATAAATTAAGAAGATGAGGTACAAATAGTGCTGCGCTATGCGTGCAGATCATGCGATTGGGAATAAAGATGGGTTAAAGATATCGACAATTAGACATGCTTAGTCTTTTTTTAATTATAAAAGGACTTTTTTGATACACCTAATAACAATAAAACCAACCTTTAACAGACGCTCAAGAAACTGAAAACAAGAAAGAGTGAAAATATTCGAATAGAACATGTTTTTATATAACACAGGTTCAAGTAATCGTGCTAAACAAACATAAGAAGAAATTAGTTTAGCTGTTTACAAAGGTTTAAGACAAGGTTCGATTAAGACAGGTTCTCCTATAGTAAAAACAGTTATCTTTTTGATTACCTAACTAATGAACTCGAGGACAACATGTCTAATTAAGTCTATCCAGAGCTCAAGCACTCAGTGTTTTTTATAAGACCTCGACTTGCTAGATTAGAAGCGGTGGAGCAAGGAAGAATTCCCGGCTTAGACATGGTTCGTCGGCTCGGAAAATCTTATTGGCAGAACGAGCCTTCTCATTAGCCTAGTAATATTGTCAAGGGAGCCGAGTACATTGAAGAATTGGCTGAGGACATATTATTTGACAGCCATTTCTAATCGATGGATTCTATAGAATTGTTTCTCAAAATAAATATGTTGGTGTGTATTAATGTTGCAGTAATTTCAATCTAGATGGAAAAATCTAGTAGAACATCAATTATATATCGCGCAATTATAGTTATCTAACTTATAGTCGTGTCATTGGTACTGATCTCATTTTTCAGGTGCTCTATCAGACGACATTAGGGGCTCCGGCGAGCATCCTGCCCCTTGAAACTCATGGAAGTGGTCTATCCCATCTTCAAGACGTCCGGAATGAACAGTGGTCGACGCCCTCATCCTTCCAGTCCATGCCCTCCCACAAATTCTTGCGCCTACATCGGCTGCGAGGGTTCTGACACCATACAGCAGACCCATGTGACACCTTCTAGCACTGCCGTGTCTTCGAAGCCTTCTGCTCTAGCTTCAGCCCTTTGCTGTATCTACCAGTGCCTTCCTCGACCGCTGCTGCACCAACAGAGGCTTCTGCCAAAGAGATCCGAAGTCGGAATTCACAAGAGAGCGTCTCAATGTGAGATCACATTAGAAATGTGAACCCCGAATATAAAAATTGAAAACTTGTCCATGGGATTTTCTCGTACATAAATATAGTAATGGACATTTTAAATTAAAGGTCATCATATTTAGCAAATCTACGTTCATTTAGGAATCTGCTTTAGGTGATATCACAATAATCTTTTTTAAACATATTGTTGTTTAGATATTATTAATTGAGCCAAATATACACTAAACCAATTTCCTCTTGAGATAGATATCAATATATTCATATTTCCATATACAAAGTGTGTCCAAAAATATCGAGGCTATTTTTTATATGAAAATTTACCAAGCCGTTTTTATAATGGAATATCAAAATAGGAGCTTTAACGAACAAATTCCAATCTAGTTTGAGTCAAAAGGCTATCCATTGAATATGTTTATATAAAAAAGAGCGTACCTGGATCTGTGAAGAAAAAAAAAACGTTTTTTTTTTCAATTCGGAGAAAAAATGTTTTTCTTTAACAGATCCAGGTACGCCCTTTTTATATAAACACAAATTCCAATATAGTTTCAAATTTTGATTCATAGGGAGTGTTAATTAGAGCATGCGCAGAAAGAGTATATTTTTTATAATAAAAATAAAATAGAGAAGAAATAAAAAATTCTAAATTTTGTTTTAAACTTCTTGCATTCTCGCACATCTCGCCAAACCGACATCACCCAGGACAGGGTAGCCAGGCCACCTCAATCACCAAGAAGGTACGCTGTCACGCAACCGAAATACAGCAAACAGCAGCAGGTCTTGAGCAAGTTCAGGTTAGCTGAAACCACCTTTAACCAATGCTGCTTTGTAGAGGAGAAGCTTGGAAAACATTTTGTTTCAAATAATGAAGATATCAGAGGCCTGGTACTAGTCAGGCTGATCAGCGTGAATCTGGTGAAGAGCCTAGTAAGGAAGGGCCTCACCATTGGTTCCATCCTCCTGAAACCTTTTTCCTATAGAAAACGTGCAGGGGACATCGTCGCGACGCTGTGGCCCTACCGCAGTGTGGTTTCCCTGAACTATGAGGTCGTGATCAGCGGCGGATACACCTGGACTACAGGCAGCAGGGAAACCTTTGTCCTTTTAAATGAAGGCCTCAAATTCCACCAGTTCCCTTCCAAGCTGGTGATCGCCTCTAAAGGAGAGTCTGCACCCGCCTACATCACCTACGGTATAGAGTGTAGAATATAACACAAAAGGGACTCCGGCGAGCATCCTGCCCCTTGAAACTCATGGAAGTAGTCTATTCCATCTTCAAGACGTCCGGAGTGAACCGTGGTCGACGCCTTCATACTTCCAGTCCATGCCCTCGCACAAATCCGCTGCGCTTAATCGGCTGCGGAGGGTTCTGACACCGTTCAGCAGACTCCTGTGACACCTTTTATCACTGCCGCGTCTTCGAAGCCTTCTGCTCCGGCGCCCAGCTTCAGCCTTTTTCTTTCTCTACCGGCGCCTTCCTCGACCGCTGCTGCAGCAACAGAGGCCTCTGCCAAAGAGACCCAGACTATGACTCTACCAATCATTCAATCTTTCACCCCAAACCCTCAAAGAAATAGCCTCCTCAGATCGCGTTATAACCGTTGTTCGAAAAATTAAACGCTGACTCCTTCCTAGGAACCTTTTATAAAGATTATTATAGAGGATGTTTTGTATCCTCTAAGAGGTAAGACTTCCTCGAGTTTCTCTCACCTGGGCAGAGGTCTTCTCTGAGAGAATTCCTCGACATGAGATGAGTCAGGCCCTTTTTATACTGGAAGTAAGGGCAGTATAGAGTTATTCGCATGAAACAATCACTTAATAGCTAAATTATAATGTATCTATATTCATATATAGCCTAGATCTCTATACTATGTTACATATGCACCAATCATTACGGAAAAGGGTATCAAAAGGCCATAAATGCTCATTTAAATGATGTCGTCCAATATCCGCATAATGGTATTATGGAATAATGAAAAACATTTGTTTTCCCAAAGTCTTACTATCATGAAAAGATTGGAAAAAATCACTCAAATAAAGCGGATTTGAAATCTCTCAAAATATCTATTAACCATTGCTAGGCCCACTAAGAGGTCTGTAATTCTTCAGAGAGATCTCTCAGTGAAAGAAAGGAAAAGCCCTCTAACACTCCTCAGATTTTCAATTTGGGCAATAAAAAGTTGGACTTCTCAAATAAAAAGGTTTTAGTTGCTAATCGGCTTAAGGCGAAGAAATAGCTTTGCAACAATCGATAGCCGTGTTGTTAAACAAGTCCTGTGCCAAATGTATATAGTTTGCTATACCACCAAGATTACATTTATCTCCGTACTAGTTTATTTCGTTGTGTAAATAAATATAACTAGTTCCACGATGGGGGGACCTGATATAAAATATTATACTCCAATTTAACGGAATACGCTATTATATCATAATTAAATAGTATAGAATACACTATTGTATACACAACACACACACATATAGAAATATTTTTCAAAATAACCTTTAAATTTTAACAAAGTTCAAAATATTTGTGGTTAATAGATTTTTATCATTGAAAAAATGTGAAATAATATTTTTGGTTGAAAATTAGACGCAAGTCAGTATAAGATGTGGATTTTTTATTTGATTGAGAAATTTATATTAAATATACCAGATTTCTTGCATAGGGTGAGCTTGAAATTAGCAACGCGACAGGAGACATGGAAAATGAACCATTCCCAACAGAAAAATAAAATCGCCCTCATCAAGTGGGTTTATAGAAAACTCATTTCCTACCTCAAACGACCTTGAAGCAATTTCCCCAGTAGGAAATTTGTCACCTGCTCCTGTTTGTGACGTTGGAGTGCCCATTCCCCATTGATCGAGATAGATTACCCATTACTAGCAGCAAGGAGGAAGTTACAAATATGTGAGAGAGTGTTGGTTATACTCTCTTAATCTTGTTCTTGCGTTAACAATAAATTGTTCTAAGTAACCTAAACGGTGAGGAAGCTGAAAAAAGTATTCCTGTAATTGAAAATGGTAAAAAGTGAAAATGTACTGGGATCAGGTGGTAAATTATGAAAAATGGCATTTCCTGATTATGCAACTAGAAGTTGCTGATGGTTTGCTCCATCTGTCGGAATAAATATCAACTAATCGTTTATTTTTAAAAATTCCCTAATTGGCCAAATACCCTTTCTTGATTCAAGAAAGACTAACCACGTAGGTGTTTTGGGCTATTGGCCCTCATCAGCGTGGTGCAGGTTGCACCTCACCGACCAGATCCTCTCAATGATTTTGTTCTATATTACGATGATAATCCAGATCTTCTCAATGTTTCTGTTCTATATTACGATGATCAGCCAGATCTCAATGTTTGTTCTATATTACGATAATAAGCCAGATCTTCTCAACGTTTCTGTTCTATATTACAATGATCAGCCAAATCTCAATGTTTGTTCAATATTGCGATGATAATCCAGATCTTCTTAATGTTTCTGTTCTATATTACGATAATCAGCCAGATCTCAATGTTTGTTCAATATTGCGATGATAAGACAGATCTTCTCAATGTTTCTGTTCTATATTAAAATGATCAGCCAGATCTTCTCAATGTTTCTGTTCTATATTACGATGATCAGCCAGATCTCAATGTTTGTTCTATATTGCGATGATAAGCCAGATCTTCTCAATGTTTCTGTTCTATATTGCGATAATAAGCCAGATCTTCTCAATGTTTCTGTTCTATATTACGATGATCAGCCAGATCTCAATGTTTGTTCTATATTGCGATGATAAGCCAGATCTTCTCAATGTTTCTGTTCTATATTACGATGATAAGCCAGATCTTCTCAATGTTTCTAATCATGACAAATGTGCTCTAAATAAATAACTGAATCAAATAAATCATTAAATCAATTAAATCACTGAATCAATCAATCAATCATTTCTCAAGCTTTCTGTTCTATATTGCGATGATAAGCTAGATCTCATTGTTTCTGTTATATATTGCGATCATAAGACAGAACCTCTCAATATTTTTGTTTTTCCGATATTTTTTAACAAAAAAGGGAATGGTAAGAAATAGAAATTGTTAAAATCAGAGCAAATGATCATATCAAATCTTTATTCTGTATATTGGTCAATACTAGGTTGAAGCGCAATCAATTTGTTATAACTTCATACACATATATCAGAGAGCTTTTTGATAACACACAAATATTAGTATGTATTTTGTATAAACAACAGACCTGTGTTTAATATAAATATATGTCAGGTTTTTTTTTTGTATATAAAAATGTTCTTTGTACATAGTATGATGCATATATATAATTATATATTTTTAAATAGTGCAGACTGTGCATTTTGCATGTGATGACAAGATATCAATGAAATTATATCAATTGTCTATTACCTAAAAATATATATTTATAATCATACCACTCACCCATTGCCCTCTTATTTTCAAACAACATTTCTTCAAACGTTGGCGAATAGTTTCACGTCAGGACTGTCGCATATATATTGTTTTCATGTTGTACCCGATCTGTATTTTTTAGATTACATTTAAAGTGCCAATTTGAATTTCGTATCAGTTTTTTTTATAAACACAAGGTAATAAGACCAAATCCAAATAAATAAATAGTGTGTGACGTTTCGGTAACAGCGTTGTTACCATCTTCAGACAAAAGTATTGAATGAGAAATTTTACCACAGCAGGTTTTAAATATTTACTGTTATCAAGTGTGTAAACAAGATAACAGATAAGAAGAAGATAGTTATCTGAGAAACACAGAATATTATTCTTAGAATTAAAAGTGGAAAAAAAACCTTTTTTTTTAAATATAAATAAAAGCATATCTATAAATATTATTGATATTTCCTCTTTCTTCCATTCTGTTATTTGTTGCACATTTCTTTTGAATTTGGATTTGGTCTTATTACCTTGGGTTTATAATCTATAATCCAAATTGTGCCTTATCAGTATCCGTTTTTTTTTATTTCTACTTTAAAAAATTTCGTATTTTCAACATAATCCTAATTGTTTATTAAAAGGTTTATATATATCAGCGTAGACTAACAAAAATATATGCTCTAGTGAATATTTACAAATTATAAAACTATACATAACTAAACCTATAATGTATATAGGAATTAACAAATGATATTTTAAAATAATAATATCTTTATGATTAAGAGGAAATTGATTAGATTGTACAGTATTTTCTAAGATATATATTCAATTAAATTCATTAAAAATAAAGAAAGTACATACTGACCCATTTATTTTATATATTTTTCTATTGTTTATTCATAATTAAATTTATGTGAGCAATAGTTACCCAGAAATTATTTGAAAAAGTAAAAATAAATATCAGGTAAAAAGTTTCTTTTAATTTTATATTTGCAATCTTTCGAGCAAATATACTGCTCTTCAACGGGCTGATACTCTATGTACAATTTCTAAATAATCTTTATAAAAAATAATTGAAAAATATTGTTATTGTTATAACAAAAGTTTTCAATTATTTTGTATAAATATTATTTATAGATTGTACATAGAGAGAGTATCAGCCCGCGCGCGTTGAAGAGAGCAGTATATTTACTTGAAAGCTTGCAAATATAAAATTAAAAGAAACTTTTTACCAGATATTTATTTTTACTTTTTCAATTAAATTTATGAAGAGTCATTCCCCTATTGCACCATTTCAACAACAACTTCTAAAAAAAGTTAAAGTCTATTTAAAGAACTGTCACTTTCTAAATCCAATATTTCATTCTTTGAACGAGATGAAACTTTATAAATAACTTGGGTCGTGATGTTTCGAAATTGAAATTGTGACATTCGGTGATTTCTTTCATCGGCTCTAAAAATAAACGCTCTGCGCTTTTTATATATGGCAATTATGTCGTCTGATATTATAAAATATTGACTTAAATGTGCTTTTATCAAATATATACGTGATTTTAATAAAGAGTATATTTAATATATTTTATTAGCTATATATAATTATATTTTCATTTTACAATTTTATATTTATAAAAAATACATATATTTACAACTGGCACAATTGAGAAGATAATATTCTGGAAATTTCTAATGTGTGTATAAACATATATTTTCTATTTATGCCTAACTAGTTTTGTCTTTATTATTTGCGCAAGAAAATTGTTCCATGCGAATATTTATATTTAATTCGTCTGTTTTGAAAGCCTGTGTCCATAGTTTCTTAAATTCCATAACTAAGATTCCACCCTTCAGTGTAGCTTATACAAGCATTATCGTCCAATACAGTATTAGAGCACTAAGAAACGGTCTTTTTTTGCTTATCCCTAGTACACGTGGTACAGGCCATGATAATCATGGTGGGTAGAAGTTGGCGACTGTTTTTACTGTAAGTGCATCACATGACTACACATGTGAAAAGCAGTTCGACTTTTAGAAACTTTAAGAAACGGTCTGGTAGATTAAATTGGCGAAACCTCTGGGAGTATTCCTCACTGATAAACCAATCTTTCCAAATAATACTTTTCATCGCAGTAAGGACAGTAGAAAATTTGTTTCATCTGGAAAAGAAATTTAGTGCGCTCAATAGTTTTTATTAAATATACGAGTATTCCCACATTTCTGCATTATGCTTAATATATTTTCCTATAAAAATACCGAATTTTATCTATCGAAGTCCTATGTTCCATTGTATGTTTGGGCCTCAAACTCAGATTATTGATATCAAGTACTACGAGAGATGGCAAATATAATAAAACATATATTTAGTTAAAACATAAAACAATATTATATTATACAAACTTGAAAATAATTCTATATTTCTGGATATTGTTTTATATATCTTATGTTGATAGCTTTTCAATTAAACCAGGATGAATAAATAAGACAGTGTTCAAATATGCAATATATATTTTGAATAAATATAAAAATAAAAATATTTTATTATAATAATATTTTCATATGTAAATTTGATTAAAAATACATTTATGTACATTTTTATGCTTGATTAATAAGGATAAAATACAGGGTGATCCAAAAGTCCCGCACAACTTTAAAAATTAATAACTCCCCGAATATTTGCGCTAGAGCAATGCGGTAAACACCATTGTGTTCAGGATGCAATGGGATTTTTTATGGCAAATAATGAAAAATTCGAAATTGATTTTAGTTACAATTTTATTCGCCAGATGGCGCTCTACCAGAATCAGAGATTCAGCGGCCAAATTGTTTGATAAATTGAAAAATATAACTGATCGACACGTATTTTCCCTTTTTGAATACCAGGAAAGAACCCTAATAATATCAAATAACAAATTAATAAAACACCACTTCGCCAAAAGTATGAAGAATTGGTTAACGATTTTCAAATACAATCAGAGATATGTAAAATAGGTAAATGCAAATTAAAACATGTAGCAAAAAGAAAATTGATATTTTAGATACGGTTTGTTTCCGAAGATAATAAATTTCTAATATTTTTAATCCAACTCTCACTCAGTATCGATTATGTTTATTTTAATTCATTTGAAAAATATATATCTATCTCTGATAATTTATTTTACTCTGGAATGCCGTTGTTGTTTTTGTCGTGTCTAATAAATAGCCTCAGATGTCTTCATGCATTTCTATCACAGCAGCAGCAGCAATGTCTACTATCTTGGATGTATAAAGCTGCTGCTCTGGGTCTATGTCAATTTTCTGCAAGGCTGCGAGAATGAGAATATGTGGGTAGGTGTTAGTTCCACACCAGGACAGTTGCTGCATGTTCTATAGGTTCTTGTGCCATCTGGATGTATTTTCATTCCTTTATAATGTTTTGTTCTAAGTGTTGTTATAGTTTTTGTCAGTTTTCTCTCAGAGTTTATTTCACATATTTGATCTTTTCTTATTTTTTGTTTAATTATCTTGTATTTTGCCAAAGCATCAGCGTCAAATACTGACATTTGTTCTTTATTTTGGCTCAGCTTTCTGGCTTCCTTTGCCAATTCAACTGCCATTTCATTACCCCGATCTCAACACGGGCAGGAATCCATTGTAGAATGCAGTTATTCTCCAATGATTCTAGTTGGGTAAGTAACGAGTGTATTTTCTGTGTGATTCTAGTATTGCCCTTCTGAATTGCTTCTAGAGTGGATATGGAGTCGCTGTATATTAAAATTCCTTCTGCTTGATGCAGGGATGGTTGGTTAAGGCACAAATCAAGAGATTTCCAGATAGCTGTCAGTTCACAAGTGAAGTTTGACGAAATCTGTCCTGCTCCTTCTTTGATTTTGATGTTTGTTCCCTCTTGCAGTATTATGTTAATTACGGCCCCTCCATTACTCAGGGTAAGGTCTGAAGATCCATCTGTATATGCTGTTAAATGGCGTGGCCTAGCATTTTTAATCAAGAATTTGTACTATGAGGACATAGCCGTTAATATTACAAACACATTAGACCTCGAAGCCCAAGGTATCAAAGTCTACCTCAATCAAAACAAAGCCATCAACATATACAATATGTATCACCCTCCTAACAATACATTTATTGACGATGGAACAATGGCTCAATTTCTTACAGACAACACTATTATTGTAGGTGACCTTAATGCCAAACATCAACTATGGGGATGTCCTACGCCAAACCCAAGAGGCAAAATACTATCAAACATATTTGACGACAATGCCTTCATGTGCTTAAATGATGGGAATCCTACCCAACATTCCTACAAGCTATAATACTGCACAAGCCCTTGATATAAGTTTTTACTATCCTGACATTTTCCACAAATGCAAATAGCAAATATTAAAAAGTTTTGGAAGTGATTATTTGCCTAATTTGATAGAAATTAGCACCAAGACCAAAACTAGCTCAATTAAGAAAAATTCTGGACCTTCAAAAAGGCTAATATGATATCTTTCGAAAACACCATTATTGAAGCAGCCAAAGTTTCAATACCAAGAGGTAATATTAAGAAATGGATTCCAAATTATACACACCAGGCAAAAAATATTCAAACACTTATAACTAAAAGAAATGAACTACAAAAAAGGTGCACCCAAAACCAAACAAATTGTATAACTGAACTGAACATTGTGATTGCAAAAATAAAAATATTATACGTAAATGTGAAAAGGAAAAAATGGAAACAAACTTGTGAAAACCTGAACCCAAGAAACCCAAATACAAAACTTTGGAATTTGGCAAAACAAATTGACAGAACCCAGCCAAAAACTGAAAGCACAAATATGATTAAGAATACAGATGGTACACCAGCAACTAATGACAAAATTGCTGCCAATCTTTTAGGTAATTCATATCAAATAAGTAGTAAAATCAAGGTTGAAAAAAGGCCCGAAAGATTATTCATTACTGTAAAATGCCACCAGCACTCATAATATTTTCCATGAAAAAAATCAATATGAAAAAGCTAGCTTATGCATTAGAAGACACTGACCTAAACAAGACTCCTGGGCCAGATGGAATCCATGGCCGAATGATATCAAACTTGGGCAAATTTGGCAAAGAAAGACTTCTTAATATTTTCAATAACTCCTGGAAAACTGGAAAATTGCCTTAAGACTGTAAAAATGCAACAATAATTCCCATTAAAAAACTTGACAAATCTGCTGATGACCCAAAAAACTACCGACCTATCTCCCTAACAAATATTTGCTGCAAATTAATGGAAAAAATTATACTCAGACGACTCACCTACCACCCCGACACAAGAAATCTCTTACCAGAAGAACAATATGGATTTAGGAAAGGACATGGGACAATAGACCAACTCTTATTTTTCACACAAAAGGTAAAAGATGCACAAAACAAAAAAACCAACTAACCACACCATAGCTGCTTTTTAGACCTTACACAAGCTTTTGATAAGGTATGGAAAAACAAGTTAATTACAAAATTATACAAACATTTCAAATTGATGGAAAAGCTATCACTTGGATAAATAATTCCCTTAAAAATATATAAATCAGGGTCAAATATAATGGAACTCTATCTAAAACCTTCAAATTATACCAAGGATTACCACAAGGATCAATCCTTAGCCCAACTCTCTTCACCCTATTTATTGCAGGCATAGAAGAAAAATTTTCAAATAAAACCAATATTGGACTTTTCGCTGATGACATTATTCTATGGAGCAGTAACACTAACTGGAAAAAAGCTGAAAGAGATTTGAACAAGACTCTTCTCCACCTAGAAAAATTTGCTAATAAAAATAAATCAGAATTTAACCCCCAAAAATCTGAAACCTGTCTTTTTACTACCGATAAGAAACTATACAAAATAAGACCAAATATTATTCTGAAAGAACAACAATTACAATATAATAAACATCCTAAATATCTCGGCTACACCAGGATCCAGAAATTAAAACCAGTAAGCATATTGAAGGAGTTGTTAGAAAATGAAGAGACCGACTAAAAATCTTGAAATATATTTCAGGAAGAGTGGGGAGCTGAAGCAACAACACTAAAATTAACTTACACATCTCTAATGAGACCTATCTTGGAATATGGATATCAAATCTATGGTACAGCATCTGAAACAAATCTAAAATCACTGGAAAGGATACAACTAAGTGCAGCCAGAAATATTACAGGTCTTCGCAAAACCTGCCCTAATAATATTGTACTTTACGAGGCAGACATTTTGCCCTTGAAGGATAGAATAAGCTGCAATCTGCCAAAATATATAAACAAAATCAAGAGTTATGAAAACAAACACATAACCTTCAATTACATACTTAATTGGGAACCAAATATAAGATTCAAAAAAGAAGGCCCTCTCCACCTGGCCAAAAGAAATGGATTTTTAAAATATAAAGTGGAAAAATATTATTTAGCTGAAAAAATATCTCCATGCGAACCATTAACAAAATGTTATTTTTAATGCCACTTTAAATGAACCCACCAACAGACAATACCAAAATCCAGAATACTTAAAACAATTATCATTAGAAATAATTAATAAAATTCCTAAAAATGCAATAACTATCTATACCGATGGTAGCAGAGACGAGTTGGGACACACTGGCAGTGGCTGTCTCATCAAAACCACAAATGGCATTGAGAAAATAAACAGAAGAAACCCAGAATTTTGCTCAGTCTTCAGATCAGAACTTATAGCCATCTATGAAGTCTTAAAATTCATCAGAAACATTAAACATAACGATATATGGATTCTTACTGATAGTATAAGTGCCATACAACACTTGAGTCACACAGGGGATCTTAGAGACAAAGTAAGCAGGAACATAATTGGTTATCTCCAAAAACTCTCAATACCTCAAAAATTCACCTTCAATGGATACCCTTACATGTTAGCATTGAAGGCAATGAAGCTGCTGATGCGCTAGCGAAAAAAGGCACAAAAGAACCCTTGCTACAGAAAAATAAACTTACTTTTAAAGAAATAGAAACAGTAGCCTAAATAAACAAGAACTGGAGGATCCCACCTAAGCACAGTTGGTATACCCTAGAAGCAGATGGCCACCCAGACCTTTAGGTCCACAATCCGGCATGCGAAGCATGCCCTTCGCTGCTATTCTGTTCAACTCATAAGCCAAGTAACGGTATCCAAGCTAGTGCTTGGACATTGTACCTGGAAACACCACCTCCCAGACAACGTGTCTGGAAGGATTTCTATACCGGTGGCCTTTAATCATAGCAAAATAGGAAACTATCTACTGTGTCCAGCAGGGACCGCGGGGAGGCAGCCCCCGGTCGACTCTGTTCACTCACAGCTGAGGAAAAGCTCAGCTGCCACGTCGTGGGCTTTCTCAAGAAGCTTGCTGTGATTTCTCAGCAGCTTACTCTCGATCGCGCCCCTCGCCCTCCTTCTCTCTTCCTGCACACCCACTACCCTTGGACAATCCAAGACGTAGTGGCGTGCATTCATATCCCTTTCTCCATAGACGCAATCAGGGTTTCTCTTAATTTTAAATCTGTGGAGACTTGGGGAAGAGCCCATGTCCCGAACTACCCTAATGAGTTTGTGGGACATTGCCTTACAGAGGTACTTGGGTGTTGTTACCCCATTGAATACCTCTCTCCCCTTCACACTGTTCCTCCATCTGTCCAACCATAAGTCCTGGGCGTGCCCCCTGATCCTCCTATAAACTTCTTTCTTGGTCACTGGGGTCCTCAGTGATCTACCTCTAAAGCATCCTGCCTTAGCGATCCTGTCTGCGAACTCATTACCTTCGATGAGGCTGTGTCTCCTAAACCAAGGGAGCTCCGGAGCCCGCGTCATCATCTACAGCTCCTGGATTATTTGATGCGCGAGTTGCCCTTTCTCCAGATTGATTGCGACGAGGGTCGACATACAATCTGAATAGAGGCAGTCCGGGCTGAAGTTCTTCTCGGCACACACTCTGAGGGCTACCCTGATCGCAACCAGCTCGGCTGAAAAGACCAATTCGTCCACTCTGAGTGTTAAACTTTCTTGGAAGATCAGCTCTCCATTAGTGAATATCACTACCCCAGCTCCAGTATTGGTTCCAGACTTACTACAATCAGTGAAAAACCTCCGTGCCAATCCCTGTCGGCCCTCCAGGACTCCAATTCCACTTTGGCAACCACTGCGGAGGCTTCCTTGGATCCCTCTTCGATTCCAGGGCCCCCGCTTCAAGTCCCAGGGCATCTTCCCTGTTCTCTGATATCTGATGGTCTCCTCCTCTAGTTTCAACCCCAGGGGAATAAGCCCAGCGAGGACCAATAAGGCCTCACTGCTGGTAGTGCGATATCCCCCTGTGATTCTGAGAGCCGCTGTCCTCTGCACTCTCTCTAGAGTTGTTGCCACCTTCTGATCCCTGTTTCGGCGCCACCAAGCCCCGGAAGCATATAGCAAGATTGGCTCGACACAGGAGAGGCAGAGGTTCCTAAAAATAGTACCCTCCTTCTTCCTCCCCCCCTGTTGAGAGCCAACCAGGACAGGCCTGCACAACGCCTCCCTGCCTCTCGCCACCATCTCCTCCGCCTGGTATTGCCAACCCATCTTGTCATCAATGACCACCCTTAGAATGGTCATCCTATTGACCAACGCTACCCTCCGTCCTTCCATCCGGATAGCCGGCTTGTGTTCCCATTTGATCCCTTTCCTTTTAGTTCTTATGTCCCTAGGCTTAAAGCTGAGGGCTTTAGTTTCGGAGACATTGAACTTAAGGCCAGAGTCATGGGCCCAGATCGAGAGAATTTGGAGAGAAGTTCCAACACACTTCTCAGCCTTCGCTCTCGAAGCAGCCTCAATGATGAGGAACTGGTCGTCAGCATAGAGAACCAGCCTGGCTCCCTCAGGGAGCTCCTCCTGGAAAACGGTGTTTACCAGGATATTCCACAGAATAGGTCCGCAGGAAGAGCCCTGGGGGCAACTCCTAGCACAGTTTCTTTCCAACTTCCGCCCAACAAAACTGAGGCTAATCCGTCTATCCCTCAGGAAGTCACGAACCAAGCTGCACAAATTATCAGGACAACCCATGTCCATCAAATTTCTCATCAGCTTGTTCCAGCTCATGGAGTTGAACCCGCCATCCATGTCCAGGGCCACGAAAAGAACCCAAGCACCCTTATTTAAGCCCATCTCAACCCCCTCTAACACCTCGTTCAGAGCTGTTGTTGTGGACTTCCCTTCCCTAAAACCATGTTGGAAAGAGGAAAGGAGTTCATTACTCTCAAGCCAATGCTTCAGCCGCTGAGCTAGTAGACTATCCAGGACCATACCTAGACACACTAGTAAAGAAAGCGGACGATAATCAATAGGAGAATTACCCTTTCTACCAGACTTTTCGAGAAGCACTACTCGGGCAACCTTCCATGCCTCAGGAAATGCACCAGTGTCCAGGCACCTATTGAATAACCTGGAAAGAAGCGATGGGTGCATCCTTACCAGGGCTCTCACGACCGTGTTATCGATCCCTTCGGGACCAGGAGATTTCCTTTTCCCGAACTTGAAAGCCGTCAGTTTCACCTTATTCTCAGAAAAGGGCGGATCTACCAAACCACAAGTGGTCAGAGATCTCGTCCTCTGGTTCCTCGTTTCCGAAGTGCCGATCCAAGTTGTTTTTATTTTGTCTTCTGCTTTCGAGCGAGTAGGTCTAGAACACATTCTCTCTGAATTTTCTCATTGTTGGTGGATGAAACAGCACCAGTGATTATTTTGGCCGCTTTTGCTTGAACACTGTCTAGTCTTACTTTTAGTGATGAGCTTGAGGGAGCCCAGACCGGTGTTGCATATTCAATTATCGGCCTTATTAAGGTGGTATATCTTGTTCTGAGAATTCTGGGTTTTGCTCCCCAATTTGTTCCACATAGCCTTCTCAGAATGTTTAGTTTTCTGATAGCTCTATTTGAGGTGCTAATTATGCGTTCTGAAAATTCCAATTCCTCATCAATAATAATTATAAAATAATTTTGTTGACACATCTTGTCAATACATGCATAGTCTGCACTATTAAAAAAAGATAATATGCATTATATACACTATGTACAATGAATATGGCGCCTCTGCCAGCGCTGCAGAATTTGGTGGATAATCGCCAGTGGGTCTCCAGCGACACCACGCATTTGGCGATCTACGATGAATACGTAGATCGCGTACTTCGCCGCTTAGGGGATGGTGATGGCGTGGTCCTCGAGACCAACTTGAAAGATCCAGGACTGCAGTATCACACTTAGGTATTATGGATTTCTAATTTTATCAAATATTTGTTTGTTTATGCTTATTTTGTGGTTATATTTATGCCTTTTTCCCTGTGAGTGGAGAAGACGCATAGGTTTGGTTTTATTGGGTTTATGGTCATTTGGAGCTCCATTGCCCACTTTTCCAGGCCTCTCATTAATGTGTTCAGTATTTTTTACGATTTTTCTATGCTGCTACTTGTGTGCCATATGGCTATATCATCTGCATAACAGGCAACCTTTGTGTCTTCAGTGAGGTAAGGATGGATGTCGTTAATATATGGCAGATAGAGTAGAGGACTGAGCACAGATCCCTGAGTTACACCAGCCCATGTTCTTCCTTCCTTGGAAAATTCTCCATTGACCCGAACCTTTAACCTTCTTCCCCTTAAGAAGTCTGCAATCCAGATTAAGGTTTTTCCTCTTACTCCGATGTTGTGCAGCTTTTCACGTAATTTCTCCCTCCACACTCGATCAAAAGCTGAGGTCATATCAAGGAATATAGCCGTGGTCTTCTTTGGCGGTTTTTCCTGGAAATAATCTATTATTGATTGATAGAAGTAGAACAGTTGATCAGTCGTACAGTGCTGGGATCTATAGGCAGTTTGGTAGAGGTTTATTTTATTATTGTTAGTGAGCCAGACTATGGGCCTATAGTGGATAATTCGTTCTGGTATTTTACAAAGTATGCTGGTGAGAGCAATTGGCCGATAGTTCTTGTATTCCTTGGCATCTTTGTTTGGCTTCAGTATTGGCACTATAATTGATATCTTCCAATTCTTTGGTAGTTTACCAGTTTGCCATGAAATGTTCAGTATTCGTAGGAGTTGATTATTAGCCTTGTCTTCAAAGTGTTTAATCATTTGACCAAAGATTAGATTATCTCTTGGTGACCTCTTGGATTTTTTTATTGATAAGTTTAGCTCATTCAGTGTGAAGTCTCTCGAGAAAATATCTTGTTGATGGAAGTTTCTTGCTTGTTTAACTAACTGGTTTATATTATTTTAGAGTCCTGTCTTCATTCGTATAGTTGAGTATGGAAGTGCTTGAAAGATATTCAGCAATTATGTCAGCCATCTGTTTGTTCTCGTTCTCGCTGTTCTATTCATATCGGTTAGAGTATTGGAGGATTGGTGTTGGTTTTGATTGTTCTCTAACACTCTAATCATATTCCAGTGTTGCCTGTCCTTTCTTGGATCCATTTTTTCGCAGAATTCTGCCATTTTTCTTGTTTGCATATCCAAATTTCTTGTTCTATTTTGTGACTAATATCAATGAGTTCCTTTCTGATTTCTTCTGTTTTATTTTTTTAAGAAGTTAATTGATATTGTCTCTCTCTCTGAAATCATTGCCTCGATGTTGTGGTTCTTCCAGTGAGGTATCCACAGGTCTTTACGTCTACCTCTAGGTATCGATGCTTTTGCAGCTTTTGAAATGTTCGAAGAGAATTTTTCCAAGTTTTTGTCAAGCGTTCTGTAATTCAATTTTTCGTTGCACAGTTCTTCAAGCTTTTCTGTGAATTTTTTTCAAGTCGGCTTTACTAAAGTTCCATGTTCTTTTATTCTAATGGACATTCTCAATTTTGAAGTTTAGGGTTGTTAAAATTGGTCTGTGGTCACTGATTGCACCTCTCAGGATTTTCCATTGTGTTGTGGGTGCGATGTTGTAATTTATCGCTGTGATGTCTATTGCGGATTCTGTGCCTGTGGACTTAGATAGGTAGGTGTTCTCTCCGTTATTTAACGGTGTAAGGTCGAGGTCGGTTAGCATGTCCTCAACCTGCTGACTTTTGTTATCCTGGACAGGTGATCCCCAAATTGAACTTTTGGCGTTAAATTCGCCGAGTATGATTGTGATATCCAAAGACGCTTCACTTAATGTCTCTATTGTGTGTACCCATACAAAATTCAAAGATTTCACGAGCTGAAAGTTGGCGATTTTGAGATGCGTCAAGAATTCGCTGCATGGGTTTTACGGCAAATTGATATTGATGAAAACTGGCTGTCGAATATTCTGTGGACAGATGATGCTCACTTTTCTCTAAACGGAGAATTTAACATTCAAAACAGCCGCATTTGGGCAACAGAAAACCCTAGGAATTTTACAGAAATGCCACTTTACCAGCCTAGAGTTAGTTTTGTGTGGTTCACTTATTTTATTATTGGGCCATTTTTCTTTGAAAAATCAATGGAAGAACTTTTAACACCGTTTTTGTAACTGGTGAACGTTATGTTCAACTTTTGAGAGAAAAGGGTATTCCCATATTGTGCAAGGCAAAAGCACTAAGCGAAATAACATTCATGAAAGATGGAGGACCTCCTCATATCTCCCGAGGTGCCAAACAATTGCTGAAGGATACGTTCGGTGAAAATCGTATGATAAGTCGCCACTTTATATACCAGTGGCCTCCAAGATCACCAGACTTGACGCCTTGCGATTTTTGTCTATGGGGGTACATTAAATCGTGTGTTTATCGATGCTGGCCTACCACATTGGCCATGTTGAAGGCTTCTCTCAGATGGCACGTTTTATCAATTTCAACAGATATGTTATTTAATGCTGTCCATTCTGTCATTTATCGTCTCCAGGCGGTGATTGAGAATGAAGGGTGCCACATTGAGCAAGGATTGTGACCTAATACAAGAGAGAAAGCAGTTACCTCATGTGTTAGATAAGCCGCCATGTATTATATTATCTACCAATATTTTGCAGCTCTTTGTGTTGGGATATGGGGATAAAAAATGCTGTCCTCACATCTTGACTCTATTTTTTGTGAACAGTAATATTTTGTTTGTCATTTGCTCACATATTATGTCGTGCAAACCAGAGTGTTATAACTTCTCGAATAACACTGGTACACACAATTTTCCCCCTTATGTTTAGTTTTCGCTTTTCGCGTTATGTTCAACTTTTGAGAGAAAAGGGTATTCCCTCAGCGCGTTTATTACTCTTACCTGATGAAGGACGATATGTCCGAAAGCTTGTGTGCATACTAATAAAAAGAAGCTCCTCTTCCCACCTTATAAACTCGTTATTAACCTTCAGTGAAGAGCAGTTCTACTTAATTCGCTCATTTTTACGCTTTTTATCCTGGAATTCATCATGAATCCTTCCGCTGAAGACCTACCTCGTTATACCTATCAGTTGCGAAAGAAATCGTTACAGTTGTCAAGATGGCGCCTCCATTTGAACTTTAACAAACTGTGTGAAACGGCTGATTTTATACCTCCATCCCTTCGAATCAGGGATCCTGTTCGCAATCCATTTTCATCCGTCGTCATACGCCGCGCCCAACTCCATCTGTTATCGTCTAGGATTAAAGGTTGCCACTCCAATATCCGATTTATTTCTAAGTCCGTCAAGGGATTGATCTTTCTGGTCTCTCAGCTACTAACCAATCCAGAAATGGCCGATCTGTTGCAATCCATCACAAGGGACATCCGGCTTCAGAAGAACGATATAACGCAACGTCACAACTCCAAGCTTCATCACTGGATCAAGAAGTACAACTTCCCTGCCTATCTACTAGAAGCCTATCTTCCCCAGTCACCCCAAGGAGTGGTCAACCTCTCGGACTATGTCTTGCCATCTGCTGATGCTGAGATTCTGTCATTGGGCCTAAAATACAGACTGCCTGGGCCTTCTGATATTCCTCGCATCATAGCTGGTGTGGAACCCGCTCTCAGAGGCCTTAACCACCAAGACACCCATAGGATCAGGCATTTCGTCACCTCCACCCTTCAACGACCCTACAATATCCCTAAACCGTCCCTAGCCATGAATAGGGTTATCTCCCGTCTTAAACGCAATAGAGACATAGTTATAACAAAATCCGACAAAGGCTCACAGACCGTAATTCTCAACACTACCGTTTACAAGCAAAAAATGCAAAACGTTCTCGACCAACACTCCATTTTTTCTGCCATCACTGAACAGGAACATAAAACATCCGTTAAGAATTTCCGTTTACTATTGTTAAGATTAAAAAGGTCCCAGCAGATCACTAAAGAGCAATATAACGACTTCACAGCTAACCTCGCCCAAATAGCCTACATTTACGGCCTTCCAAAAATCCACAAGCCCGATGTTCCCCTCCGACCAATCATATCTTACCATCTCTCTCCGGCATATACCCTGTCAAAATTTTTGTCCAACTTCTTGACCCCCCTTCTACAGTCTCCCCCATGGGAATATACCATTCCAAACTCCCCCTCGTTTGTGTCCTATATCACCAGCCTCACACCTCCCCCCAGGTCCATAATGGTTTCTTTCGATGTAACGTCTCTATATCTCTCACTTGCCCACCCCTTGATCATTAGTAGTTTACGCACTTTCCTCGAAAATGCCCCCCTGTTAGACACCCTCACCGCGGAGACGGTTGTCGAGCTCACTTCCATATGCCTAGGCATGTCCACCTTCACATTTGATACCCAGTTTTTCAAGCAGACCAAGGGCTCCCCCATGGGTAGCCCCCTCTCAACCGTGGTGGCTGAGGTTGTCATGAGGTCACTGGACCAATGGATCACTTCACGCCATTCTTCAGACATCTTTCTCTGGAGGCGGTACATCGATGATACCTTTTGCTTGGTAAGTGAGGTATCTGCCTCTCACATCCTATCTGACCTCAACTCCTTCCACCCAGACATAGCCTTCACCCATGAAACAGAAAATCACTCAGTCCTACCTTTCCTAGATACACTAGTCATACGCACCCCCAGCAGTTTCCATACCACAGTATACTATAAAAACAACACACCCCCACACCACACAAACTTCCGGTCACATTGCCCAACACCACACAAAATCAATACAGTTAGAGCTCTCACTAAACGTATCTTTACTCATTGTTCCCTCCCGTTATTCCAAACAATAGAAAAGGCTAAAATATTTTCATATTTATCCAAATCCGGCTACCCGACCCCCTTCATTCTTAAACACATGCATGACCCTCACCACAACAGTGCTCCAGCTATACACAGAAATATTTGCTCCCTTCCTTTTTGCCCCCAGTCTATCACCATAGCCAGGTTTTTAAGGCAACATGGCATTGCAACATACTTCCAGAACCCACCTAACATCGCCACACTAGTCCGACACCCCATTACCAGATCTTCCCTTCATACGAGTTCTCTCCGTTCTGGTGGTGCTGTCTATTCCGTCTCTTGCGACCAATGCAATGCCACTTATGTCGGGGAGACGGGTAGATCCGTCGCCATCAGAATGGTTGAGCATTCCAGAAACATCTCTAATAAAAACCTAAATTCCCCTATTTACAGTCATTCTATGCAAACCGGTCATACATTCAATCTAACAAAGCCATCCATTCTATACAACAATATCAATAATAAGTATCAAAGACTTTTACTAGAGGCATTTGTGTCAATAAAAACAAACAGCATCAACAGGCATATAGATATACCAGAACAATACCATATGTTGTGTGAATAGCCATAGGTTGCATTTACCTGCCCTTGATTAACACCATTCATAGTGCATATGTACTTAGTCCAGATTTATTAGCATTTAATTCCTATATTCTTTTTAGCATATTTGATTCTTATTTTTATATCTTTAAATACTTTTATCTTTTGCAGTTATGTAAATTTTCTTTTCAGCTTTGTGTATATATGGATCCTCAGCGCGTTTATTACTCTTACCTGATGAAGGACGATATGTCCGAAAGCTTGTGTGCATACTAATAAAAAGAAGCTCCTTTTCCCACCTTATAAACTCGTTATTAAAGGAAATAGCATAAGGAATATTTTCTGTACACCAATAACTCTAGAAATTTTGTGAAAAAAAAAATAATACGAAATGATTTTACTACCACGTTTTTCAACGCAGAAGGTCGATTTAAAAATTATTTTTATTTGAGGGGACACATTTTTTAAAATTGTGTACAGTATAATAAACAATGATAACATTCGACAAGCCCATAGGATATTTGGAATAAAGTACGACAAATATATTTTGTCACTCCCCTCTATATTTCATTTGTTGGATCATGACAAATATCCAGTTAAATAGTCAAGGGTCGCCAATCAGTCAAGAAACTACACATTTCTTATAGCAAGAAATCCTATTAATAGTGCCATCATAATTTTTGGTACTATATTAACAATTAAAAAATTCGTGTATTGATATCAGCAGTGTTTTTCAAACATTCAATCTATTTCACAAAACCCCATATAAAATATACATATTTTTGATACATGTTTTAATTTGCATTTACCTATTTTACATATCTCTGATTGTATTTGAAAATCGTTAACCAATTCTTCATACTTTTGGCGAAGTGGTGTTTTATTAATTTGTTATTTGATATTATTAGGGTTCTTTCCTGGTATTCAAAAAGGGAAAATACGTGTCGATCAGTTATATTTTTCAATTTATCAAACAATCTGGCCGCTGAATCTCTGATTCTGGTAGAGCGCCATCTGGCGAATAAAATTGTAACTAAAATCAATTTCGAATTTTTCATTATTTGCCATAAAAAATCCCATTGCATCCTGAATACAATGGTGTTTACCGCATTGCTCTAGCGCAAATATTCGCGGAGTTATTAATTTTTAAAATAGTGCGGGACTTTTGGATCACCCTGTATATAGAGAAGCTAAGTTCAAACATATATTAATTAAAAAACAATATTGAGCTGAACACACAAAACAAGGAAGTTTCAAAATTATTTAAAGACAATACGAGTGAACGTTGTTATATTTATTATTCACATAAACTGTTTTTCGTTAACCTATCAATTTTAATTAGATATATATATAATATACTGTATATTATGATGCATCAGCGCGCCATCTGTTATGATTATTCGAAACTATTTTAGACGCGTATGATTCTTTTGAAAACTAAAGTAGAAATTGTTTAATTTTCAAAATAATCATACGCGTTTATAATAGTTTCGAATATATATATAAATTAAACTTAATTCTATTGACGTTATGTGGCGCTGAGTTTGTTGTTGACGCACATTAATATGTTATAATACCTTGATAAAGGTTGGCGTTTAGCCAACTGAAATATTGATAAAATAAATGATATTTTGATCCAATATATGCCTTTTTATAATATATATATATATTTAAAATAATGAAGACATATCCTGACCAAAAGCACATGTGCTTCTTTTTTATTTTTTTTTCTATTGTTTTCTCATATATATATATACTACATTAATATACTTAATGTAAAATATCCATATTTTTTATGTAGATATTTTACATAAACGTGTAAAACTAATGGAAATATCTCGCAAATATTTTGTAAAAAGTCAAAAATGTAATCTCATAATTTTTTGAGAAAAAGCGTTAATGAGGGATCAGTTATAATCCAACTAAATTAGAGAACATTAAATGATGGAAAAACTAAATTAGGCTCATTAGCTCTCAAATTCGCCTTAGGTTGGTATAAATAAGTCCAAATGACAGCACAAGAAGCCATCTAATTATATCTTCACCTTCCCCAGTTTATTCATTAGTGTTCTCTAATTGAATATTTCAAAATTTAAGGATTAACTTTAGGAAAAAGAGGATATTTGATCTTCTTTCTGAAAGAAAGAGGCAAACTAATGATACACTATATAGTAGCCAATTAGAGTTAATTAATCTCTAAATTAAATTAACACGATAACATGGCGAATGTCAAATGAATCGTTGATTTGCCCAAGTTGTATTAAATTAAAGCCGATCGTTGTATCGACTCACGTTTATTTGATTTGTAACGAAGGTAATTGGGAATGTTAATCAGACGATGAGTGCTCTTTGAACGTTGCTAACCCTAAACTAGGAATATATTAATGTGGACTCCTCTAGCATATATCGTGGATTATAACATATCTAGTGGAGAATTTCAATTATGTCTAGACCAAAATACTATATATTTATTGTAAATAATTTTAGATAATAATTTAAATGTCTAATAATAAGTTACTTTTATTAGACGTTTTTTAAACGTTTAATAAAAGATACTCATCCTTTGACGTTTACTTTTTTATCTAAAATTGCTAGCAAAAGATTATATTCTAAATATTGTAAATAAAATATAAATAAAAAATATATTAAAATAAATAAAGCTTCCGGGGCTAAATTTATTGTACAAACCTTTTATTTCCAAGCTTTCGGATTTATCAGTACTTCAACAGGAGTATCACATTAACAAATTTATGATAAATACTAAATTTTAAATATAAATTATTATTTACATATTTTAAATACTTATGATATTGAGAGAAATATAATACAATATTTGTGTGTGTGTGAAAAATATTTTTTTCATAACAATATAAATAAATAATAAATATAGAGAGAAAAATGATGAAATAAGATAATAGTTATCTAGCACACGTGGAATAATGAGTAAATCATCGGTTTCTTAAACTAGTAATTGCGGATTCGAGTCTCATCGGAGATACTTTCAGATAAATTTAAAATAAGAGATGAGCAGGAAAGAGAACCAATCAGCAAGAAATAAATCAGAGATATAAAATATATATATAGTAAAATCCATTATTCCGAAACACATCGACTATGTAAATTCATTTTTCCCTATGTCCGCTCTTATAATAATTGTAAATCATGGTTTAAATGATATTATTCATTTTGAAAAAAAAAGAGCAATCCATAAATAAATATTTAATTAAAAAGGCATATATTGGATAAAAATATCATTTATTTTACCAATATTTCAGTTGGCTGAACGCCAACCTTTATCAAGGTGTTATAACATTATTGGTAAAATATTGGTAAAATAAATGATATTTTGATCCAATATATGCCTTTTTAATTAAATATATTATTTATGTAAATAAGTTCGCATATAAATACTTCCATTTCATTTTAATGTGAAAGTTTTAATGAGGCTTCTTATTTTTGAAACACGCTGCAGATAGCAAACACGTAGTAGTTCTCGGAATCAAATCTAAGCAGGCTCCAAGTGAATATTATGGTTGAGAGGTTTTACTGTCCACATTGAGTGAAGATCCAAAATTTCAGAGAGTA
This sequence comes from Cordylochernes scorpioides, assembly GCA_030710605.1. Lineage (NCBI taxonomy): Eukaryota > Metazoa > Arthropoda > Arachnida > Pseudoscorpiones > Chernetidae > Cordylochernes > Cordylochernes scorpioides. The sequence continues at coordinate 151,028,475 of CP092886.1, forward strand.
AGTGAGAAAAATTCGTGCTATAACTGACAGGCCAATCCCACTCTCTCACAATCTGAAGAAATTTTAACTAAACCTTGGTTTTATTGTGGCCAAAATAATGGCCAATACAATTTTCTCATCAATCAAGAAAAGCCAATTACCTAACTGCTCTAGGCTATTGGCCCTAGGTATGCGATGTAGGCGGTGCCTCAACGCCCAAATAAGGTGTTCTTGGAAATTTCCCGAAAGGTCAAGGAAAAGGTATCCAAGGTCAGAGTAAAAAACTATTCTTTAAAATTAAGAAATAATAAATATCCCACACTAATAAGGTCTATACATATAAACCAATTAAGACATATCATATTAATGAATGCAGTATATCATTAAAAATTTTAACGGTTTTTATAAAGAGTATTTTGAATAATATAATGGCTAAACAATCTTAACTCATAGAACTTGGGATAAATGGGTCACGTGTTGAATAGAATCGATATTGGGTTATGCACACACATATATATTATTTAATCATTGCAGTAAGGGCAGTAGAAAATTGATTTATTTTAAAAAGAATCATACGCGCCAAAAATAGCTCAAATGCCTTATAAAAGATTGCGCGCTAATGCATCATATATTTATATAGAAGCATAGAGCGCCTCTCCCGTTAAAATAAACGTCAAAACCTGACGCCATCTATTGACTAGCGGCTTCGGGTCGGTGACAAAGCCACATCAATTTCCTCCCGGCAAACTTTCCATCTATATAAATATATATGTGTGAAAAAACAATAGAAAAAAATAAAAGATAAATGGGTCAGGTTTTGATATTAAAAATATAGAAGGCATCTCCTGACCACGAGCACATGTGCTTTTTAGATGGCAGAGCGCTCGTGGTCAGGAGATGCCTTCTTTATTTATAAATATATATGTGTGAAAAAACAATAGAAAAAAATAAAAGAAAAGTGGGTCAGGTGTTGATATTAAAAATAAAAAAGGCATCTCCTGACCACGAGCATATAAAAAGCACATGTGCTCGTGGTCAGGAGATGTCTTTTTTATTTTTAATATATGTGTGTGAAAAAATAATTAAATAATCAAAAAGTTTTCAAAGTATACTAAAACAAATGCATATCTTGGATCAATATAGATCATGCTGAAATTAAAATGTTCATTTTATGCATTTTTCTCAAAATAGCTAATTTTTAGATATCTAATTATATTATATTGAAAATATTATATATATAACATAAATAACAAACTATAACCTGAATACACTATTATATAAATATAATAAAAAAAAAATTCTATTGCTTTTTCATGTGTTAAGCGTCTTTACGCAAATTTGGCCTTAAATACCCATTTCTTGATTTTTCGGGAAGCCATTGGGACCAAAAAATCTTTTCGGTTGCAGTGGTTACAGCCTTCTCCACGCTAACGAGCGCCAACAGCGCGAAACGCGTTCGTGGAAGGCTTTTCTTGATTTATCAAGAAATTGGGTTGGCCAAATATCACGGAGTAAGCTAAATAAACGTTTAGTTTATTTCTGCTCCACTAGATGGCGCTTTGCCATCTAAAAAAGCACATGTGCTCGTGGTCAGGAGATGCCTTATTTATTTTTAATATAAATATATATATATATAATATATAGTTTCTGAATATTTATAATTTTCCAACAAATGTTATAGTTATGTTAAGATCTCTTTTTTCGAATCGAATAATTAAAGTAAAATAAAAAATTTTCTTGATATTTCAGGACACATATATTTTATATTTAATCCTCGTACACATTAATTATATTCCAACATTAATATAATTTTCATACATGATTTCTTTTTCTATTCTAAAAGAACACATTCTAACTAAATTAATATACGTTTTTCATAATAGAAATATTTATTTTCAGTTGTAAATAGAAGTATATGAGGCAAATATAAATATATTTTCATATATATATGAAAAAACAACACAAAAATATATATAATTGCCTCTTCTATTTTTAATATATATATATAATTTTTTTTCTCTTAAAATAATTTTAACCTGTTCACAATTTATTTTATATTCTTACTTGTGCCATTGTGAAAGCTTAAATAAACCTCCATACATTCATTTGTTATTTAAACTATTTTAATGAAAAAAGAAAAATTAATATATTGTACATATATTTCACATTTTGTTAGGATATTTATTTCTCGAATCTTTTGAAATGAGAACACATAATTTTTTCCAGAATAGTTTATAGAAAATGAGGAAAGTAATGAGTGGAGGCGAGGAAGTGAATAAAGAAGCTGATGCACGCAACGTTGCCTCATAAATACAATCCTATGATCCTTCTAAATATGGAGCACGCAACAGAGCTTGATGTCCTTATACATCAGCATAAAGACATCTACATAATTTATATGGCAGGTACGCACACTTCCTTCCTCTAAATCACTCGTCTGGAAGAAAAATGAATTTATTCAAGCTACTCCAATTTATCTCAAAATTCTTATTGATATCCGTAGATTTAGTTTTCTTCTGTAATGAAAAAGAAATTAGTATATATAAAAACGCTTAGCACACATTTCTTGAAGAAACTTTGGAATATTCTATTTTATATCCTAGAATATAGTAGAACATCTCTAAGAAGTGTGATTGTTTTCTGAGCATTTCTCTTATTATTTATGAAATGGTTGGGTTCGAGATGATTTTCAAAATTACGTGGCAAGAAATAAATGATAGATTCAATCAAATTGAATATATAAATATAGAATAATGTGACTATTATTAATTCATAAAATTGTGTTTTGTATAAAATATAACTTATTTTTTAATAAAATATGATGTGTAATTAAATGATAAAATTACAAAAAAAAAAAATTGAGATTTGCTATATATACAGATATAATCGTCTGAGTGCGGACTTTAAAACTTCACATCCAAATCTCTAGTGAATATGTTTGTCTTAAAAGCCTAGGCGCGAGGTGGCTTCTTCTCTTATCTTCACACTTAAGTCTAATAAGCTACCATTATCCGCTATAGAACCATCCGCAAAGAAACCAAATTTTTCCTCTCTGGGCGCAAATATAGAAATACCAACTGTTTTACTCATGAATATATTTAAACAATTGTAATTATAAAATCCTTTTCTATTCGTAATTTGAAAAAAAAAATGAATTCAAACGAAAATGAGCTCACCAAGAACAATTCTCTATTCGATCGGAACCTCATCGTATCAGTTCTTTGGCTGTCTCATCTTTTAAAGTATTCCTCCAAATTTCAAGCTGAAAAACTGGTCCCACTTTACGATCATATTAATTTCTTTTTCGTTTCTATGTTCTTAAGAAGTTCTTGAAGTTCAAGAGGTGCCCCACCTCTCTACTTCGAACTGTTCATTTCTTCCCACAGCTTTTTCCAAACATCCAGGCCATCAGTCGATGGTATTTCTTCCTACCGTTCTCTTTCCATTCCTTTACTCTCAGAGATTCATGAATTCATTTAACTAAACATATGTCCTATCTAATTCTTCTGTTTTTGTGATGATCTTCAAACGGTTTTGTGTAAGGATCATTACGTAATAAAATCATAAATTATTAGCACTTGAAAGTCTTATTTTGATCACACACATAATATAACATATTCATAATAAATTTTCAAATGCTAATATGTTACTCATTTAGGCCTCGAAGTTTTTGGGTGATCTCATTACCCACCTCCATTGCGTCTGCATAAAAATGACCTCTGATATATTAAACTTAAAAAAAAAGAAGTGATTTTTGCCACAAGAGCAAAGATATTCAAGACTTGAAGTGACTCACAAAAATATGGTATTCAGGTTCCGAAAAAGGCAACTTTCCGTTTAAAAATAATTCCTGATGCTTTAACACAGCAATTACCTTTTAGAAGAAGAGTTGCCTCTTCGGTATGTACATACATGAATATAATAAATTTAAACTATTTTTGACGTGTATAATTCTTTTTTAAATACAATAATTTTCTACTGTTCCCTTACTGAAATGATAAAATAATGGATCTTGCTCATCTCTCAGTAGTAAACCCTCCCAGCGGTTTAGCCACTGATGAGCTAGGCCCTCCTAATTTTATTTTTATTATTGCAGTATAAGGATAGTAGAAAAACTTATTCCAAAAAGAATCATAAGCGTCAAATTAGTTGAAATTTCTTGTAACAGATGGCGTGCTAATGCAACACATGAATATATGATAAGCCTATTTTATTTAATAGAAGTAAATTTATTCATTGAAGCATTGCTTAACGCGCCTGACTATGAATTAAAATACTTGGATATCTTTCCTCATTGAAATATTTGTAGGGCCATCTCCCGTAACGAATTTTGTTGATAAAATTTCGTGACGTAAAACATTTTGTTGTTGAGTCGTCGCAAGGACATTTAAGATGATGATTCTATGGTTTGTATATTGATAAACACGTTATAGAAAACAAAATTACACTAAATCAATTTTATCCATATTATTTTGGTTGATAATATATTAGTAATGTATTAATTGTATGGAATTTTAATTAATTATTGGAGAAGCCTAGTTGAAACGTTTTAAAAGGCTAACCGATCTAGAAGCATTTCATAAATGGAATTAATTTTTCCATTGCAGTAAAGGCAGTAGAAATAGTTTAATTTTTAAAAAGAGTCGTGCGCGTCTGTAATAGCATCGAATATTCATAAATGGATGCGAAAAGGAAATCGTGGTTAGAGCAATCGTGGATAAGTCATAGGTGAAATTCCGAGGTAAGCCTAATTCCGTAAGGTCCCAATTACAAGAAGCATGTTGAGGGAAAATGCGCCAATTTTCTTTATGTTTACGACAGCCATTCCGGGGTGGGAGCACCCAAATCTCCTCAGATTAATTGTAGAAAGCGTTATTCCATGTTCCCCTTCTTATTGCTTCAATTACTTAAATCGTTTGGCTAAATTGGAGTTTTCCTTCTAAGGTACAGCTTTAATAGATAACAAGAAAATGTAGACTTGTTGTTTCCCATTATACATATATAATTAAGGCTATGGAGGAAATTGGTTTTTATTCAAGTGCTTGGAAGGCTTTCATGAATATAGAACGAGGTTTTTGTGCCTATTTTATTCTCAAAACGTTCTAATTATTAAACCTTGTCGCACACACCCATATAAAAATATTCTGCCTTTTTTTTCTTTGCAAATATTTCCAAACTGTGTTGTTATTTATCAATGATCATGATCTACGTGTCCCTCACCAAAATAATGTAAAAAGAATGCCTTTGGCACATTAAAAAATGTAGAATTGCCTTTTGTTTAACACGAATATATCATCCTCCTGTTCTCATTTTATAATGTATTCTGACTTATTACTACCACAACATCATTTTTGACAATTCTGGTCTACTTACTTCTCCCATAAAATGTTATGAAATTGTAGTCGCTTCTCTGAGTGCTATAGCCTGTACCATGATATAGGTTAGCTTTCCTTACAATTTATCAAAACTAGTTTGTGGTACATTTTAAAGATTTGAATTTGCACGTTCTGCGTAAAATATCATGTAAATGCTTTGAAGCCCTTTGCTCCAGAATAATCTTCCACGGGGTCTTTCCTTGTTTGCTAGGATGGAAAGGGACTTGAAACGAAGGCTTTTTTTATGTTGACGACATAAAGCGCCATGTCACGACGGGGTTATCAGACATTAAAAAAAAACTAATTAAAAGGTTCTTCCAACACTGGAATGATTTAAGAGACTCACAATCCTATAATAAATATATTTATAAAGTGAAAATAAACAAATTTAGAAAATAAAGACACTCTCAGTTATGATTCTATTTGCCGCGCATAATACTATTATACATATTAAATACCATAACATATTTTGAGAAATAAAAAGTGGAATTATATATTAATCAAGCAGAATTAAACTGGGCTTATATATATACTATACCTATCTGAAATAATTATACGCATATATATGACAAAATTGATTCATTAATTATCTTTCTGAATAAAATAATGTTTTCTAAATGAGAATAATTTAAAGAGCAGCCAGATTCTCACAATTTGAAATATATTTCTCCTCAATCCTCAAATATCGATGTATCTCATTGGCACATCCCATGGCTATAAGTGTTAGGTCGAAGGTTAACTTGGTCTCACCAATTAATTCGTGCCGGATGTGTTACAATAACATATAGAGAAGTTATAAAGACAATGCACATTCACACTCAATATCGAATAAACGACACAATGCTTGGCTTAAAAAAACGCCAACTATATATAAGAAAAAAGGCATAATAAGCACCTAGCTATATTTTGCGTAACGAGAGAAGTAAAATATGATAAAAACATCACAACTCAAATAGCCAAATACATAAAAAAAAAAGAATCTTTTGATCGTTTAACTAAATATTGTTCATAGCTTGCATCCTCTATTTGTATAGAACTATTTTTCAAATTAAAAAAGAATACTTTTTAAAAATAATCCATATTGACAAATATTTTCTGAAAATCAACCATGTATATATTTCGGGATGTTGGCCCTCATCATAATGCAGGCTGTATACATCAACGACCTCCCAAGGTGGTAATAGAATATCAAGAACCCCTTTTTGATTGATTAAGAAAATGGTTTGGCCATTATTCTGAAATGAATATGAATTGACGTTTAGTTCACATTTATCTTTGTAGATTGTGCATGCTATCAGCAACGTTTGGTAGCAAAATTCTGTTCCGAACGCGCTTTACATATTCTATTTTTACGCATATTTATTTTATTGTAATATATGCCGATTCGCCGCTAGGTGGCCGGACAATAAACAGCACGTGCAGCACCGCTCCGGTAAATATAGTTATATTACTAATATTTCAGTGTATATTTGCCTTATACTATGAAAGGGATAATACGGTTACTCTTAATACTTGTGGTATGCAACACTAAATATGTAAATTTACTCAAGGTAACGCACTATGCAAAAATCTCAGTACGAAGGGATAATGATGGACAATGTGGTCAAAATATAAACTTACCATCTGGGAATATATCTGGTAACCAAAAAAGACTGCTATGTATCATTCTGGCTCTATTATTTATCTCAGGCATTGAACAAAACCCAGGCCCCCCAACCAAAAGGCAAACTACATTGACTGCGCCAGTACACTCAGGAGAGAGAGAATCAATAGATGGCGAGCTAAAAATGCTAATCTTAAACATGGCGGCGGAAATAAAGAGTCTAGGAGAGAGAATTGACATCGGACTTACCAAAATAGAGACTCGAATGGACGATTGGGATATGCGATTTTGCAATATGGAGGAGAAGCTAACTAAATGTATAGAGTCTCAACAGGCTACCGAAAAATTGGCTTCATGTAATTCGTTAAAGGTAAATGAACTGGAGGCTAGAGTCGAATTTTTTGAGACGAGACTGCGTGAGCCCAATCTAGTGTTCTATGGTATTGAGAGGGAGGGTGACGAAAACCAGGCAGATTGTAACTTAAAGATTCAAAACGTAATTAGAGATAAAATGGAAATCGGAGATGATTTAAAAATAACAAAATGTCACCGACTTTCACGCGGATCCAATGCACCAGTTCTTGTTGTGGTGCCTGATTATGCTGATAGAGCAAAAATATTTAAAAATGCCTACAAACTCAGAGATACTAAAATTTCGATAAGTAAAGATTATAGTAAAAATGTTAGAGAGCAACGGCGCATCCTAATTGCAAAAAGGAAAGAATTGGGTGAAAGGGGAATAAAATCGAAGTTGAGAGATAACAAGCTTTTTGTAAATGATAAAGTCTGTAAAGTGATGAATGGCCAAGTTGTTGATAGCACAGGAGCTGCTATATAGCAACAACCTCGTAGAAACAATTGTGTAAATAGAAGAAATACGACATCAAAATCACAAATTAATTCTCCACCCAACAATCAAATAACGGAAAGTTACTTCGACACAAATACATGTAAATTCGATTTTCAAGACGCTGACAATGCAATTTTTTCTGAAAATTCGCGAGACATCGCGGAAAAAATAATATGTTGGAATATAAATGGTTTCTATAGGATTCTTTCGATATTTCCACTCCTCGAGCACATAAAGAATTACGAAAATTTTGCTCTACTTGAAACATGGTGCCTGAACAGGACTAACATAACACTAAAAGATTATCATATTATCGAATTACCTGCCACCAAAGAATCTGGAAGGGGAAGATGGTCAGGGGGTATGATTGTCGGTTTTAGGTGAAGGCGGTCAATATAGATTAGACAATTCAGAAAAGGATGGCACTTGGTTATCTATTTTCTTATCAACAAACACAAGAGCCCTCCAACATGTTATCTGTTTGATATTTGTATTCCTTCCTCCAAACCAAATACAGCTGCATAACTTAGATAAACTGTCTACATATATTCAAAAGCAAATAGCAGATGGAAATTTTTTAGAGAAAACCACACCAAGATGCTCTGCGGTGAGGACCCGATTTGTACCTTCTGTAATTCAAAACTAAAAAATGAAATCACTCACTATATTTTGATTGCTATGCTCTGAAAGAAGAAAGAAGAACCCTTATGCTCAAAACTGGGCAACTCTGTGCTTCACTTCCATCAATAATTGACAATATGACCCAGAATAAGTATATTGCTACGGCGTTTTATGGTTTCCACAAGTCCATATCTCAGAAGAAGGCCAAGTGACACTCACTCCTCACTTTCTTACTGCTACTCTTTTTGTGTTGTTTTTCTTGCTTCCCTCTTTCTCTTTCTTGTTTTTTTCCCTTTTCTTCTGTATATATTGCTATTTCCTTTGTCTCACTGCTTTGTTCTTATGCATACCTCTGGTGAATCCTGTATAGGGTCAGTGACCCTGAATAAAGGCTTTTTGTTGTTGTTGTTGTTGTAATATATGCCAGTAAAATTCTATTAAAGAATATATATTTCTCTCTCTCACACAAAGAACTTAAAAATAATAGTAAATCCAAAAAAATCACTTTATTAGGTACCGCTCAAAAAGAGCAACCTAGTTTATGATATTTGCAACAATGAATAATATGTGAAGGTTATTCACATATTAAACAAAATGTTAACGCGTGATTCAAACCTTGTTCATGGCTGTCGGGAATCGAGGGTGTTATCTACTCCTCCACCCGCGTTTTTTTTTATTAATAGTAAATTGAACAGAAGTGAGTATATACACATATATTTAATTGACATGTGATGTAATTTGAACGAAGCGCCATCATAAAGCTGCGGCGCCGGAAATTTGGCCGGCACAGATTTCTATTCAAAGAAGCATTTGGTTATTGATGCCAATGGGGTCGTAATTCTATTTTACTACCATTATCCACGTGGCATATCTTTTGTAAAATTTAAAAAAGCACATATTAAATATTAAACTATTTGCAAGCCGGCAATGAGAGAGGAGAATCTGTATAAGACTGGATCTTAATAAAGGCTTTGTGTGTGTATATAATTTTAATTTTGTAGAGATATCATATTGAAATATTTATATGAAAAATAGACACTTCGGCCATTTAGAGTTTTTTATTTTCTCAACGTTTCGACAAAAAACCGTTTGTCTTCGTCAAGAGAAGTAAATAAAATAAAGCATTTTGCAAGGCGTTAAAAATTGTTCTGAGGTGCAAGGGCGTTTTCACGTGATGAAAAAAAAATCACGTGAGAATGCCCTTGAAACCTAAGAACAATTTTTAACGCCTTGCAAAATGCTTTATTTTATTTACTTCTCCTGACGAAGACAAAAGTTTTTTGTCGAAACGTTGAGAAAATGAAAAACTCTAAATGGCCAAAGTGTCTATTTTTCATATAAATATGAATGCCGGCCAGGCAGCCTCTCTCTCTATCTTTATGATATTAAAATATATTATCTAATAAGCGAACAATGTGTTTTATAAGTGATATCTAAGATGCTTCACTATATATATAGATAGTATTGATTGTAATTACCATGGTAGATTGGCATTAATCAATATTCCAACTAGACAATCTAATAAGATCTTTATACTCGGAGCAATTTCCCCAGTGCCTATAATGTAGACGTTGCGTATCTTAATCGTGCACCTCACGCAAAATGAGTGATGTTTGCCTTCAAGCGTTTAGCTGTTTCATTAACACGATAATGGCCGCGTGAGCTTCATTAGTTCCTTTGTTTGGATCATATATTGTCAGGCGATTAATATCCAGGCCGTTTCATAATATCTTCATCATCATTCGATTTTAAGTTTTTTAATATTATCTTTTTTATACTTTAGTTGATAAACATTTTTAGCACATAATATTATATTTTCCGAATAGTTTATATTGGGTCAGGGAGAAAAAAAATGGCCGATCTCAGTGATGCAAGCATTCAAGCTTTGATTATCGCATACAATTTTATTTCGATATTTTCAAATCATATATCATTATAAAGCACGTCTTTTGCACTGATATCATATCATATCTGATTTTGTTTCATGTGTTTAAACTCTCCCACAGCACTGCACTTTCCAAATCCCAAATTGCACCAAAAGATTATGGTGACTCTTTGGTGGCCTAGAGCAGGTGTAATTCATTACAGCTTCTTTATTCCTGGTGAAACAATCACAGCAGTGAAGTGTTGTCAGAAAATTGACGAAATGTACCAAAATAATTTGCCTTATCTGCCCCAGATTGGTCAACAGAAAAGGGCCTATCCTTCTCCACGACAACGCCAGACCCCACATCTCAATGATCACGCGACAAAAACTCAATGAGCTGGGCTATGAAACTATTCACCCACCAATGACCCACCATACTCACCAGACCTCTCACCTACCGGCTACCACTTTTTCAGGCACCTCACCAACTTCCTGGGAGGCAAATGCTTTCGAAATATAGGCGCTATCGAAACGGCATTTGATTATTCCATTGCTTATAGAACTTCAGAATTGTATCAAAATGGAATAAACCAGCTAGTTTCCTGTTGGCTAGGATGTATAGTTTTCAATGTTTTTAGGTTCCGCCAAAAACCGGCAATTATTTCTGCACAAAATATATATCTCCTGGAAATATATTGGGAAAATTATTATCAAAAAGAGAGAGAGAATTTTCAATTAGGTTAAACACTATGTCACTAGCTTAATAAAAAATTATATCAAACTTTTAAATTATACATTTTCGAATGATGACATTTTAAAATCTCAATCCTCCATGGAATATATAAAAAAAATTGCGCCGAATAAAAACCTTTTAATATTTTGTGTTTATAAAATAAATACAGTAAATTTAGTATATAGCTGAAGATTTTTAAAAGATACTATGAATATAAGATTTTAAAACTCGTGTATTATATATTGTTTGTTTAATATAGTATAAAACTCAGTCAACATATGATTTCGGGCTGTTCGCCTTATTATAAAATCTGGGTCAAGATCTGATATGTATAATATATATACAAAACTCTTCTGGTACGGTACATATAAGGTTACCAAGTTTCTCTTAAATCACTAACGTATGAAGTTGGTATGATTTTCTATAAGACAATATTATGAAAAAGAAACAAAATTACACAGTAAATAGAAAATGCCTTATTTTAATTTTAATTCGTGCATCTAAGTAGCTAAGAGAAAGGTGTAATTTCTATCTTCAGATGGTGTATAGTTTCGGGTGGGAAAATGTGAAATTTCTGCGTATCTTTCTCTATTACACTGTGGGCGCTATGAAATTCTAAGCGGAGTCATACAACAAATTATTTATCGTAAAATAAACTTTTGATTACATCTATTTAATATAAATTATCAGAAGGGGTTAAATTGTTGTATACTACATGTTGATGTTCTTTTTGTTCTTTTTATGTGTAGTGGTCAAATATAATTTCTATAATTTAAAATTTTAGATATATGTGTTTGAAATATTATAGATAAATATTTATATTTTATATGATTTATATTTAGAATGATATACAATTATTTTTATTATATAGAAATGATATTTGACCACTACACATAAAAAGAACATCAACATGTAGTATACAACAATTTAAACCCTTCTGATAATTTGTATTAAATAAATGTAATTAAAAATTGATTTTACGATAAAATAATTTGTTGTCTGACTCCGCTTGACGCATATGTAAAGTATAATTATTTGATTAAAATAAAAAGGTATATTCTAACCGCTCAAATAAAAATTATAGATAGCATTTAATGATAAAATACATAGAAGTAATTTATTAAGCAACACGTATATGAAATCACGTATATATTGAACATTCAGTACAAAATAGAATTTTAAATTATTGTTTCTAAATATAATATAGAGACAGAAATAAGTTTAATTTTATTTTCGAAACAAAAGTTTTATTTTATTTCCTAACACGGATAAAAACTCTAAACCTGGAGGCTGCCAAGTATTTTAACGACAATTCCATCGATTCCCTCCCCCATAGTTATCGATTGTTCAAAAAGAGATTAGAGACGAGGAAAGACAAAATAAAAACACATTTGCATTCTTCTTTCCTTGAATTACTGCGTGGGATGCTAATTTATCGATACCTGCACAATTTCCGCCCCACCGTTATTTCGAACCAGTAATTTTCCAACGGTCCTATATTAGTTTTAATAGTTTAGGTATTTTAACGACCGGGACAAAGTTTAAGAGAAACATACTTTTTCCTAATATTTTCCAAATCTTTCTCTTTATTGTAAGAGCTTCGAAAAAGAGCACAAAGTAATTTCCAATAATGACTCTCCTAAATATTTTACCAATTTATATTGCAACTAATAACTTAAATAATCCCTTATCTTTATTACCTTAATTAACCTAAATAGGTGCAATTTTGTAGTTTGTGTGGTAAGTTATAGTTCTAAATTGAGACATTATGTGAGGTTATACATTTTATATTTCTAGAAATAATATCTCTATAATTATTCATATTTTACTCAGATTATTTAAACTCAAACAAATAGCAAATTAAAAATCCCTTCTGTATATATACTGTATATATATATATCTGTATATACTGTATATATATATTAAGAAAAAGGCTTCTCCTTATCGTGAAACTGAAAGTTGATGATGGCTTGCGCCATCTATCGGAATAAATATCAACTATTCTAGTTGATTTTTAATAATTCCAGAATTGGCCAAATACCCATTCTTGATTAATCAAGAAAAGCTAACCACGGACGCGATTCGGGCTGTTGGCCTTCGTTAGCGTGGGGCAATCTGTACCTCAACGACCAAAAAACCTGTCCTTCAGGCATCCTGAAAAATAATGAAAGGGGTAGTTAAGGCCAGAATTGCGTGAGACCGCGAAGCAATGTGAAAAAATATATACATGTCATAATTTGTATAATACCCAAAATGTATAATTTATTTTCACCATAATTATTATTGTGAATACAAATTCATCCATGTATAAATCTGTACAAAATAAATCTGGGAGCCATCGCGCGAGGACGAAGGCCACGCCTCCGCCGCGTGAGCGCGCGCTCACGAGTGTGAAACAAGTTCTTTTTTTTTTTTTTTTGACGCTTACATGCACAACGGTCGCGCCCTTCCATTCGACCACGACGGATACGACATATATATATTACGATAAAAAATTCTGTTGATTTTTGAATATTATTGAGATAAGCTTTTATTTGCTTGTAGAGGAATTATTGGTCATTTGCTTGATACATGAATATTGTTATATTTTCTGGTTCTATTGAGTACATTGGTATTGGTATGCAGTCGTGAACAGAATGATAAAAATAATTTAGATATTTCAGAATTAGCTTTAATTTAGCTCATTAAAAAAAATTGAGAAAAAGTATTGCCTGATTTAAGGCTTAAGAATAAAGAAAACAAAATATTATTTACAAAACAAAAGATATT
>CP092886.1:151049286-151090091 GCA_030710605.1 Cordylochernes scorpioides
AAATCGTCTATTTTACTATTTTTCGAATAAATTTATTCCACATTCTGAGTCCTTTTTTATTTTATTCCTTTTATATTTCAAACTAGTCTTACATTTAAGGTAAGGAAAACGCATTTTTTTAAAGAATAAAAAACTGAATATTTTTTATCTTTAAAATTCAAATATTTATTTGTTAGAGTAGATATAAAATGGCTTTAAATGATATTTTAAATTCAATTTGTTGATTGTGGATTATCTTCTTGGACTGCGGCCAAATATGCTTTAGTTTTTTTGGCAATAGAGGGCTTATTAACTAGTTTTATACATTCAGAAGTTATAAGATTACATCTTTTCTCTCCCATTACTCACGGATAAGCTAAGCCGAATTAAAGCGTTTGTTGAAAAATATTTGTGAATTAAAAAAATAAAAAATGGGACATTAGTATTTAGGGATAGGTAATGCAATAAGTATTGAGAGAATGTTATCTCACTCAATATATTAACTAATAATTTTAATTTATTTACATTACATTACACAGTCTCTCTTCTTATTGTACAGAGTTGATGGCTGGCCGTGTTCTCTATTCCTACCTAATATCCCATGTGTGCATGATAAAACACAATTTATTTATTGATATAATGCTTCGTGTTTTAAAAATTTTGTTATATGTTTTAATAAGAGTTTTAAAAATGAAAAAAAAGAAAATATTTTAAATAAAATAATATAAATATAAAAATGAGATTTATGTTGATTTTAATGATTTTTTATTGAATTATTAGCTGCTGCTTGATTTTGGTATACATGAGTATGTTACGATATTGTTTTGCAGTCGTAGGAATAATAAAATAGTTTTGATCAGAGATTTCTTTATTTGAGCTAAGGAATATATAAAAAACATAATTTGGTAAAAGTACTGCCTGGCTTAAGGCGTAAGAATAAAAAAAATGAATAACTTATTTACATAATGTACAAAAGGTTGAGCCGGCCAACGGGAAAGGAAATATCTTTATTTACGGGGCTGCTAACCAAAATGACCAAACCAACGGGAAACAACAGCAATGAGTTTTTATAAGGGAAGCGTGACCTCTGGCGCTCGATTTAACAGAGTATTTGAATCTATGAAATAGAATTTTAAATAAAATAATATATTATTTTAATATAACATATATATATATAATAAATAGTTTGTAATATAAGATTCGATATAGTGCAGTCGCGTTTGATAAAAAAATTGAAAAATTATTATTTATTATTAAGTAGTGTTTATTTTTAATTATATTCGAATAAAATGACACAATAAAATATTTTCGCAGTTATATAGGATTTATGAAATATTAATACTATATTTAGTGAATTTTATTAAATAGGTCAATTAATTATACATATTCACAACAAAATTAAATGTAATTTTCTAAAATTATGGCCAAAAATTATAATTATTAATGAACGAAATATAAATTATATAGAATATATATATATATATATATATATAATTAGTGAATACTATATATATATAAAATGGGAAAATAACAGGTTTGAATGACTGAATCGAAACTAATTGGACATTAGAATGGAATTTATCCCGTCATAGAAGGTCCAATCAATGAGTTGACAAAGTTTGGCAGTCAGTGTCGGATCCAGAGAGAAAACTAAGTTAATGTCAGGGCCGCCAGCAACGTCTGTCTGTCGCTTGCTCGGACATCTCTCATTACTGTCCCCCCGCGGGGACATTACAGCGCCTGGTGTATATTGTGTATTTATACAGCTTCCATTCATCTATACATATATATATATATATATATATATATATATATCAGTATGCGTCATATAGCAGAAGTGGGTGAGCGGAAATACTTATTACTACCTATTTTATACAGCACACCATACATTACAACCGTTATCTAGATTTTAATGTGAAATACAACATAAAACTAACATATATTTAGAATAGAATTGTTGGCTATGTATTGCGTTATTTATATATAAATTTCATCACCAAAATTGAATGTTTTCAAATAAATTAAAAGGATTGTATATGTTAACATTTTTAAGGTTTTATAAAAATTCAATAAATAATGAACAAAAAGTACTTTTTATTGAACATTTTTATTATTATATATTATATATTATTATATACTAATAGATAATTTCATATACGTATGTATGTGAAATACATATACATAAAATACTAATAGATATACAAATAAAAACGGCTTATTTAAATTACCTCTTTTGTTTATAATGATGATTCCAGTCAAAAACTCTTAATATCAAATGTATTAACTAACACATAGATAAAAAGGGGTGAAATTCCATAGAACCTCCACAGGTAAGAGGATACCTCTTCCTAAAGAACACTTTGGCTCTGCAACTATGTGCCTTTGTGAGAGGTTATACTGTATATGATAAGACATAAATTCCTAATAGAGATTTCAACAAGCCCAATAGCCCGAGATGCCTCAAAAATACAATCTTAATGTCTAAATATATCATCTATGCAAGATCGAGAAGGACCCGTGCCACCTGAAAAGGCTCTACACCTCAAATATATAAAAGAACTTACACACTCTAACCAAAGCTTTGGACAATGACAATTAACATACTTTTATTGACATCTTGTCAATACATGCAAAAGTGCACAGTTCGCAATATTTTAACTAAAGCTTTAGAAGAATGAAGATTTCATGTAACAGCTGTCACTTATAATGTCACTATATACTCTTTGAAGCTTATTCTATTTAAATATATCTTATAAATGAAAAAAAAAGGTTGTGTGTGTTTATTCAGTATACGTTCCAATAATATTTGATCTGTCAGGATGAATATTCTATAGGATATAGAGAAATCTTTAAGAAGTCAATGTCGTGAATTATATCCTGGAATATGCGAATTAGTCTAATAACAGGCGATTTTCATATTCTTTAAACGACAAATAACAATGAGAAATATATAATGAGGCATTCTCCTAACTATTATTATTATTATTATTATTATTATTACTATATTACGAGAGAAAGAAAGAGGAGAGAGAAGAAGAAAAGTAGAGAGAGAGAGAAAAGAGAGAAACTATAATACCTATAAATATATTTTTGTTAGAACAATATTGATTGGGCAAACACAGATTAAGGCAGAACCCGGACGAAACCACGACCCATTTCACTATAACATATTAATAGCAGTCTAGTTGGCTCGTATATATTCTTAAGATGGAATATTTATGCTAATATAAGCAGTACACACACCTCAAAAGAAATGCAGTTCAAAAGAATAACCAAGATGATATATAAAATAACTGAACTGCTAGCATTCTGCCGCGGTCATTTGGTGTTGGCAGATGTTCAGGTCAAAGGACCACAATCCAGCCGTTTTGGAAACTCCATTAAACCTTCCCTTTAGACTAATGCAATTACCGTTTATATAGAGCGAAAGAGAAAATGTAATTGCAAACACAGAGTACATTCGTAATTTCATTTTAGTTTAATCCCAAACTTAAAATTAATGAATTCATTTAATCAATTAACTTTGTTGACATTTTGATTTTACATTATCAGATTAGTGCTGGAGGTTTTAAGTATATCGAAGTAAAATTTATATTTTGAGGCATAATTCCATTAATATAAATTAGAGAGAAATGTCCATTAATCCGCCCCAATTTATCAGATGTAAACTTCGAGTTTTTCATTCCGCCGGGTCCATTAGTAAATCGACTTATTCTTCCCTCTCTCTCGAGAGAGAGAACGATCGAAACTAATTAAAAGTGCAATTTTAAAGCAACTTTCCATTTGAAGATGTTGCTCCAATTTAGTTTAAAATGCACATCTTTTCTTCTTACAAAAATAAAGCATATTGATATAAACGTAAAAACGAATAAAAATACTTATATATGTGTACATTTTTCACATATATGAGCGTTATAAAGAAATTAAAATATAAGAAAGTGTCCCGTAACAGATTTAAGAATTCAGGTTTTTATTATTTTCTTGGAGATAGCGTTGCTTAATCCCATCCAAAACACATAGTGTGCGTTATGTGTATTGTTAGCTTACAATACCTATACAGGCTTTTGTATTTGATGTCCTTTAAACGGAAGAGCTTTGCGCTCGAAGCTAAAATATTTGTGAAATTTACACAGTTGCAGAAACATCGTTTTATAATTTCCTTAAACGCCATCACCAAGAATGAACCTCCAAGCTCAGACTAGGTAAACAGAATGAACATAATAATTGTATTGATCTGAAGAATTAAATTTACATAATGGCTTGGGAAGGTTCATCACTGATGAGCAAAGCCTTTCCCAATTATTTTTCATCTTAAGCTCACCAATTGTCGAAATTCGTCTTTTATTAAATATGACATTGAATAAATCCATTCTCAACAATTACCCAATTACACATGGTGAAGATAGGTAAATGTTTAGAAATTTTCATGATTCATATAAATACACTAAATGTGTCTACGCGTACGTATGAAGAAACTCGACGCTGCGTTTACAAATTGGCAGAAACCTGTTCGGTTTCATATGTTCAAAGGTTGGCTGAACTTGAAAAAAAATCGGAGAGACACTAAGCGTTTATATATTAATAACGCTTAAGTCGCTATTGAACTCTTGTAACCTGATTATTGAAAAAATAAAAGTATAAAGATCAACTGAGTGAGAAATACGTTTTTAATTTTTTTTATAGGTTATCTTTTTGATATGAATGTATTGCAAAAATGTGAGAATTATATAGAATCAAAGCTCATGTACATAGTTTATTGAAAATACCCATTCCAAGAGTCTAACATCAGTATCAGTATAAAAGGAGAACCGAAAAATGAAATATAACAGCGGTATGGTAGATTAAACTGGGAAAGCACTGGGAGGGTTCACCATTGATGAGCCAGGCCCTCCCATTAAATTTTCATTGCAGTAAGGGCAGTAGAGAAAATTGTTTAATTTTTAAAAAGAATCATATACGTCTATAATAGTTTCGAATTCTCATAACAAATGGCCCGCTAATGTATCATATTATAATTATATATATATATATATATCGTGAACATAAATTTACATATTAATGACAAATGTAAAATCTGTATACGGTTTTCAAAGATGTATTTTTCTATTTATAAGTGTGTCAGCGTGTGTGTATGGAAAAAAGACAACACCCCCTTGTAATATATATTGTCAAAAATAATTGTACAAATTAAATATATCACTAAATATTGAATTGGTAATTCTTCTGCCTAATGTGGCCGTTTACAATCATTGTGTTGTGCATAGATATTAGATGTGCAATAGCTTTATTATCCATAAATCTTTAAACATGAACGACTCTTTATCCTTACTGCCGTGACAATATGTTTTTATGAAAAAATATCTAGAGACAATTTTATTTCAAAAGTCATAAATTATGATAATTCTTAGAATCTTAACTTTTATTGCTGAACATAAAAATTCAACATTATTCAGTGATTAAAGAGTGAATATAAAAGGAAGAGATATATTGTTATACGCAACTATTGTGTAATAAACTTTTCCATAGACAATGTATGGGACGAGGGCTATAAATCGGCAGCCTAATTCTATGTGGAATCTTCGTGACTAAATGTTTTCCCAGCAGAAGAAGCCTGTTGACTCCAAGTGCCATATGTCACCCGTTATTGGGGCCGGGAATGTCATTAGCCTCACTCCAATATTTAAAAGCAGCCGAGCCCTCTTGTATATTCGAAGGACATTCTAATCTTCACTTTATGGCTGTCCTTTCTTCCTCAATGGTTTTCGCATTTTATCCTGGAATTTCTAATGTTAATTTTGGCACGACAATAAATTACCGATAATTTTATGAAGCATGCATAAATTCTCTTTATATTATCTATCACATTTTGTGCTATAAATAATGCTCAATATATGTTATAATATATTTTAAATTATTTTTAAAATTAGATTTTATTTTATAAGATGCGCAAATAAAGCGCCATTGTATTTGGAAATATAAACTATTTAAGAGCAAATTTTTCTTCTTCTAAAATGAAACAATTTCTTATTGGCCTTAATGTAATATAAAATTTTTTTGGGAGACCTTGACTATTTAAGTAATCTGTCGGAATAAATATAAACTATTTGTGGATTTCTAATTATTCCAGAATTGGCCAAATACCCTTTTTATGATTAATCAAGGAACCTTTAGTTTCAAGACCAGGAGATGCATGTTTCTTAATGTATCCACCTGATACCAGTACAATATTACTTTTGTACTATTATTTCATATATATATGTTATATAAAATAACACTGGTCAACAAGATTTTTGCACAAGAGAACCTGATTATGTTTCTAGTGTAACTTTTCATGCTGAACTCAAAAATCTAATCAGAAATTTCCCATCACGTATGGTTTTTGCGTGACGGTCTTTTTTTAGTATTGGGATAAATACAGTAAAAAATGCAAACAATGTCACGTAACTGGTTTATCAAAAAATATTTTTCTTTGTCCACAAAGAAATAGCATCTTATCTACATGTCCTGAATCCAAATATACCATTAGTTTTTTCTATTACGCAATATTTCTGAGATACACCTACTTGAAATTTGAAAATCTTGTTAATATATAGGCATATATGAACGAAACATATTTATTTATTGAAAAGCAGTGACAATGGATTTTCTTCTATACTTTGCTTGTGGTAGATCCCTCTTGAGTGTCCAGCAGTAGTCGGCAAGCATAGCGGGACTCCATTTACCTTGGTACCGCTTCTCCATGCTTGATATATCTTGATGAAACCTCTCACCATGCTCATCGCTAACTGCGCCAAGATTGTCTGGAAAGAAATCTAGATGTGAATGCAGGAAATGGATCTTGAGGGACATGTTGCATCCCAGTGCCTTGTAGGAAAGCAACAGATCATTAACTATGTCTCGGTAATTTTCAACCTTGACACTTCCTAAGAAGTTTTTGCAAACGTTTCTAAAGGAATTTCATGCTGCTGCTTCAACTTCATTCAAACTATTTTGAAAATTTCCATCCTGCTGCAATTCTCGAATCTGAGGTCCAACGAAAATGCCTTCTTTAATCTTCGCTTCACTTATACTAGAAAATTTTTGTTTTAGGTAGGCAAATCCACTGGCATTTCGATCCATTGCCTTGACAAAGTTCTTCATTAATCCCAGTTCAATATGTAATGGTGGTAAGTAAATATTTTCTGAATCGATCAGGGGTAAATTTGCAATATTTTTATATCCTGGAGTAAAGATTTTACGGTTTGGCCAGATTTTTTTAATGTAATGCCTTTCCCTATCTCTGCTATCACACTCACACAGAAAACAACAAAATTTTGTATATCCAAGCTGTAATCCACGCAAGAGAGCAACGACTTTCAAATCGCTGCATATTTTCCAACCTATCTTTCATATTCTATCTTTTTCAAAAGCAGTTTCATGTTTTCGTAAGTCTCTTTCATGTTGGATGCATGTATTTATCCCAATACTGAAAAAAGACCGTCAGGCAAAAACCATGGGTGATGGGAAATTTCTGATTAGATTTTTGAGTTCAGCATGAAAAGTTACACTAGAAACACCATCAGGTTCTCTTGTGCAAAAGAAAAGTGTTTTTTGTAGACCTGTGTAATTAGATTTCTCTTGTATTTTGATTATTAGAGCTATATAGAATTAATACTTGATGCTGGAGAATAGAGATATTTGTTGAGCAGTCGTGGCATAAATATTGAAAGAATAATTATAAATATGGTTTTGATCAGAGATTTCTTTATTTGAGCTCAGGAATATATACGAATAACATAATTTGGTAAAAGTTCTGCCTGGCTTAAGGCGAATAGAACAAGGAAAAACAAAAGATTATTTACATAATGTACAAAAAATTTGAGCCGGCCATTGGGATACAACAACAATGAGTTTTTATAGGGGAAACGTGACCTCTAGTGGTCGATTTAGCAGAATATTTGAATCTATGAAAATATGATTTTAAATAAAATAATGTTTTTATATAACATATATATATTATTTGTAAAAAGATACATTCACTCCCTAACTGTGTGATATTGCACATAGTTATTCCTCCCTACGGCAAAGATATAAGTAGCTAATGTTGAATTTCATTGAAAGATATTTCTACAGATCTTATTAAATATTAAGAGGAATTGGGGAAGCTTTCAATGACAAATTTGGCCAGTGTAATTTACATACCGCTCTACAATTGTATTAGTCTGTTTTTCGTATTGGACTAAAGTATTAAGGAACAGTATAACTCAATTTATATATAAAGTTGAATTAAAACTTTACTTTTATATTCGATAGATGGCGGTATATGAGATTCTAACATCAACAACGCAGATCACTTCTGAACTTCTGTAACGTACATTATCAACATTTAAGTGTGTAGATATTATGCTAGGCTTACAATAGCATAATCAGGTAATAACGCACCGTCTATACATACGAAATAAAACCTATAATCACGAATGTCTTTTTTTTTTCCAAATAAAAATTAATTTTCCACTGTCCTTACTGCGATAAAAATTACTCTATGCAAATAAACTGTCCTCAATACTTATGTACATAGCTTTCTTAAATTTCTTGCTTCCCTCTTTCTCTTTCTTGTTTTTTTTTTCTTTTTATTCTGTCTATATCGTTATTTCCTTTGTCTCACTGCTTTGTTCTTATGCATACCTCTGGTGAATTCTGAATAGGGTCAGTGACCCTAAATAAAGGCTTTTTGTTGTTGTTGTTGATTTCTTAAATTTCAAACTTAGGCTACCATCCTTCAGTGTCGAATATATAAACAGAATCATCCAATACAGTACAGGAGCTCTAAAAAGCGGTCTTGTAGATTAAATTGGTGAAACCGCTGGGAGGGTTCACCACTGATGAGCCGAGCCCACACAATCATTTTTCATCGATAAGAAGTCAGGGGAAAGTTAGTTTTATTTTGAAAATGAACATTTGTGCTTAATGTGGGTTAATTTTTAACTTATTGTCACCTTACGTGAATTTTTAATAAATATCTCATAATTATTTACACTCACCATAAATATATTTAAATAAAATATACAATTTCTTTAAGAATATATATACAATGTATATATTCTGAATAAAATGTATATATATATATAATATATATTCGAAACACTCACATAAAAGTCAGAAAGAGCAGTATTTGAACCCACAGACCTTGGGTTATTGCCCGAAGTAATCCTCAATAGAAAGCAGACGAAAGTTCATTAGCCCTAGAATAAAAAATAATTGCGCGTTAACTTTTGTCCAAATTAATCCCAGGGATTACAACTCAAACAGATCAAATTAAATCCCGGCGCCACTTGGGGTTTCAGAGAGAGAAAGCTTAATTACCTCAAAATAAACTTGACCCTGATAGATGAGTTCATGTTGACAAAACTTTGATCGCGACTTTATTGTTGCGGTGGTGTTAGAATGTTACACTTTACCAAACCTTGAGCGGGGTTTACATAACAATAGAAGTCTTTTATAAACACTTAATTATCTCTATTTAATATACATATATTTTAATTTTGAAAATAGAGCAATCTATAAATAAATATTTAATTAAAAAGGCATATATTGGATCAAAAAATCATTTATTTTAACATTTAACAATTTATTATAACACCTTGATATATGTAAATAATATTTATGAATCTTTTTAAGTCGCTTTCTGTGTATCTTTCCATGTTGAATATTTTCTTTGTTATATTTGTATGTACATTTAGCGCAAGTGTCCCTAGGGGGACATAGCGTTTTGAATTGAAATAAATAAATAAAGGTTGGCGTTCGGCCTACTGAAATATTGGTAAAATAAATGATTTTTTGATCCAATATATGCCTTTTTAATTAAATATATTTTAATTTATACTAAATTATAGATATATTTTATATTTTATATATAAAAATACACTTCGGCCAGTTAAAGTTTTATTTTCACTTAGTGGTGGTGGTGTCTTGTCCATGGAGCAGATCAGATCGGTCCCTGCACCCTGATCACAATACCGGCCAACTGAGGTGCCTTGTTCGTATGGATGTCATCTTCTGGATTGATGTCTGTCATATAGAGGGCTGCAAGGATGGCTGGGCAACTATTTTATTTGTCTTAGAAAAAAAATAAAACTTTAACTAGCCGAAGTGTCTATTTTTAAAGAAATATGAATGTCGGCCCAGGCAACCTCTAGCTTCATTATTTTATAATTAGCGATGTGGTTTTCCTATAAATGAGTAATGTAAAATAATCGCCTATAATTACTAAAGTTATATTTGAACTAGATACATCATCGAGAATATATAACGTACTAGAAGTTAGGAGTAATTGACTGAAAGAAAATATAACTGAATGGAAATGTTTAGTAAAATGCGGAAATTCTTCATTTTGACCATATATCGACGTTCATTTGCTAGACAAGGCATACACACGCCCGAATAATAATACATCTATATATTTTTATGATGATACTTATCATTGTTTATATATATGATATCTTTTAGATATTTTCAAGATGTATCTGTCTTGGCACACACACTCATATATAATATAATTCGTAAACGTTTATATCAAATTGACTGATATACTTGACTTAGGTTTGTTTTAATTAAAATTATTTTCTAAAGGACAATATATACATTAATTTCTTTTGGTTAACAATACGAAAATACCATATATATAATCATTATCACCTTAGCGCCCCCTATCACAGAAAACTGATGCAAAATTTTCAATAATTAAAATATATATTTTACTTATACTGAAATGATAAAAATTCTGATTATCGGAGTTCCTAGCTCAACAGTGGTGAACCCTTACAGCGATTTCTCCAGTTTAATCTTCAGACGGCTCTACTATTGTATCAGGCTGATTTCCTTATGTAGTCTGTATTTTTGTTGAGGAATAAAAGTTAGGGTGCCTTGAATAAACTATCGACATATTCTTCCCTAGTATTGCAGAAGTGTATACCTAAATTAACGATTTGATGCATCGAGCACAATTATCTTCCTCAAAGTAACAAGAGAAGCCGGTTAGGCAACTCTGGTCAAATCTACTTATATAATTGCCTTATTCTGTCTGTGTGAAGTTCACTGTGTGAAGTTCACGGATAGATTTTGGTCAGAATGGATAAAATAAAAAAAGTGTCAAGGGATGGGGATCGAACCCACGACCTTCCGCTTACCGGGCAGATGCCATGACCACTAGGCTACCTTGGACATATTTTTACGTTCACATTTTTATTTTTATATTTTCAAGACACACACAGTTTGGGGCGGGACGTTTCACAAAAGAGACATCCACGGCGCCAATTTATAATTGTAACGAATAGTATTTTAATTAAAACATTTTTAAAATATATACGCACTCGGGTAAAACCCAGGCGTTGCCCGGGCCATTCGTCTAGTATTGATATAACCAATTTACCAACCACCCGCTATCGCTGAAATTTGATAAAAACTCATAATTCTACATTTTTCTAATTTCGGCTATATAAGTAACTCGTCTAAATACAATATTAGAATTGTTTCATTCCAGAGTTTGATCGTCAGAAATTGAGAGAGTCAATATGTCGTTGGACCACAACTGACATCGATACAGGCTGTTATCCGGCGTGTCATGGACTGAGAAAGATCACAGATGTGTGCTGCGGGATTTATTACGAAATCTTTTTCCAATTGTCGGGCTAAATAGTCAACATTCCGGGATGGCTACACTCGCTTCCTATCACATCCCAGATATTATCTAAGGGTGAGAGTTCTGGCGACCTTGCTGGCCATTCAAAAATTTGGCAAGATTAAAGACAATCCATAGTAACACGTACCGTGTGTGGCCGGGCTTGGCTTGTTGAGATGTAATCCCAGGGTGATGTGAGAGAAACGGTAACAAAACAGGCCGTACAATGTCATCTACGTACCGTTGTGCTGTCAGAGTGCCAGAAATGACTACCGATGTGGTTCTGATATCAAATGAAATGTCACCCCAAAACTAAACTCCCTGTTGTGGACCTGTGTGGTGTTCTCAAGTATGGCCAGAATCCAAACGCTACCCAGGATGTCTCCAGACACGTTTGCGATGGCTGTCAGGACACAATAAAAAAAAAAACGGGACTCGTCACTAAAGACTATACGTTCCTAGTCAGTGCAGTTCCAAGTTGATCGCTCTCGACACCGCTGTAGTAGGATTTGTCGGTGTACGGGTGTGAGGGGTAAGCATCGTAACGATCGGCGCGCTCTTAGATTACGCTCTCTCAATCGTCTGTTGATGGTATTTTTGGAAACTTGTGTGCCGGTCACATGTTGGATGGTATATAACGTCGATTCCGGTGCTAAAACATTCGTCTGCTGTGTCCCTTGGTCGACCTCTGCTGTCCTGACGTTGCATTCTTCCCTTTTTGACCCAATCTTGCCCACATCGTCTAATAGCAGCTTAAATTCGACACAGATATCTCTCGTTTCGTCGATTTGATCAACCAGTCTTTTTAAATCCACTCGCACCGCTTTCAAACTCTGACATATGTAGGTAATGAGAACGAATCTTTCGGTGAGGCATTGATACAGTAGAAATAAGCTTACTAAAAAAATACACAGAAAATTTGAAAATCAGCTCGTGCCGCGCCGAATATTGAGTCTAGAATACTCGTGCTGGCTTCGTAGTTCAGATGCGCTGTTGCTCTTGCTTTGCATAAATCGGATACCAAATTACAATCATTTGCATGTTCAGTCGAAACGTCTTTGTATACGTATTTTCATATAAATTGAACAACTCCTTCTTGGTGCGTCAATTTTTTTGCTATAGAATGTTTATATTGCGGTTCACTCCTGATGAACCAGAACCTCTCGATTAAAAAGTAGGGGAGTAGAAAATAATATTTTGAATCATTAAGTTAATAAAACCTATAAAACTAAACTTAAATTTCGGTAAAGATGCAAACTTTTCTTTTAGATTGAAACATATTTTGATATTTAATATATCAATATATAATATTAAAAGAGGCTGTATGTGTTCAATATCTATATTTCAGACAATAAAGCTAATTTCAAAAATAATATCTTATTAAACTCCTATTGCGCTAACCTAAATTATAAATTTATATTATAAATCCTATATATATATATATGATATATTTTGTATATAGTAAACCATGATTCAATTCCATATTGAACACACAATTGTTTTTAATGTACTAGTTTTTGTTTAATCTTTTATTTTGTCTGAATTGTTTCACAAATTGCCAAATACATTTTTTAAATATGTAAATTCCATGTTAAAAAAGAAAAGTTGAATGATATGTAAATTTACTAAAGTTTTTTTTTTTAAGAAATATTTGCAAATATGTAAATTTTTGAAAAGTTGATCTACGGCTCGGCGCAGTGTTGTCCAGTGTGTGTGTGGCCTCGCGCTGATTGCTTATAATAAAAGAAGAAGGAAAAATGCCTAACGACTGCTTAATTGTCATTTCCAGATATTGAAACTTTGGAAAAATTTACAATACGACATATATATATAATAAATGCACACTTAATTTGTCAACGATAATACCATTCATTATATAATTATTTCATTTTTCTAATAAACAAAAAGGGGGAAGAGAAAAATCCATCCACCTACATATAATTGCTTGATTACATAATTTAAAAAGAAGGCTGAAGAGATAATTTGTCATTATACTTAATTGATGTAAAAAATGAACATCAATTTTCCATTATAACATTAAAAGCAGACTACAGCCGGCCGGTCGGCCGGCCTTGTTGCAATTCATTAAGTGAAGGCAGGGCATCAACCTCTCTACCTGGCCTATAAATATTTAATGGGATTAAGGTCTCCCACACGCTGGCCATTCCCCTGGATCGATGCTCTGGTCAGCCGCTTGCCACAACAAGGGGATTATCCTATTCTTAGCAACATCTTTCTATTGCGTTTTACGTATTTCCTAAATATACTTCCATCAACTTTTATAACGCTCATTTATGTGCTTAGGTTTGAAGACCGTTATATATTTTCTATGTTTATTTCACGTTTGTGTTTTAGAAAGGACAAGGAAATCTACAAACGTCATCAACGAAATGCGTTGGCATTTATTTTGTTTTGAACGCTCTAGGCCCCATATTTTAGTAGAATATTAACTAAAACCTTTCAGATTTAGAAATGGGCGTTGGTGGAGGAGTTGTAAAAATCGTCGGTTTTTTTTGAAAGCTACGACCCACGATCGAATTCCACATTGGGCACTTTTTTCTAAGGAAAATAAATGCTTCACAGGCTCCCGATTCTTGCAAAAGCCGACCACACAAATGAGTGCAAGTAACCCAACGGGTCTCTATTACAATTGTAAGCTTAAAATTCAAACGGCGTTCTACATGTGTAGTCATGTGGTGCACATTCAATAAAAGCAGTCGCTAATTACTCACCATAATTATCATGGCCTGCATTGCGTGTATAAGTTGAAAAAAAAAAAATATCCGAGAAACGTTTCTTGATTATTCTTTGAAAAGCTCCATTTTCTATTGGTCCATATGTTTAATAATACGACATTGTGGGAGAATTATTTAGCTTAATAACTAATCTATGTAATGAATATTACAAAGGAACAAAAATACTCAGATGCTTTCACTTATTAATAGTTTTGTATTTTCATTATACTTCCATAGAAAACATCAATATATATATAATTGAGTTATAGTGATATTAAAATTATTGAGAGGAATTATATCATCGTTGATAAAATAGTTAATTTATTGAAAGACTAAAATCGAGAAAGAGTCATTTTTAATGAATAAATTAAGAAGATGAGGTACAAATATTGCTGCGCTATGAGTGCAGATCATGCGATTGGGGATAAAGATGGTTAAAGATATCGACAATTAGGCATACTTAGTCTTTTTTTTAATTATAAAAAGGACTTTTTGATTAAAAAATACATCTAATAACAACAAAACCAAACTTGAACAGACGCTCAAGCAACTTAAAACGAGAAAGAGTGAACAATTTCGAATAGAGCATGTTTTTATATAACACAGGTTCAAGTAATCGTGCTAGACAAACATAAGAAGAAATTATTTTAGCTGTTTACAAAGGTTTAAGACAAGGTTCGATTAAGACAGGTTCTCCTATAGTAAAAACAGTTATCTTTTTGATTACCTAACTAATGAACTCGAGGACAACATGTCTAATTAAGTCTATCCAGAGCTCAAGCACTCAGTGTTTTTTATAAGACCTCGACTTGCTAGATTAGAAGCGGTGGAGCAAGGAAGAATTCCCGGCTTAGACATGGTTCGTCGGCTCGGAAAATCTTATTGGCAGAACGAGCCTTCTCATTAGCCTTGTAATATTGTCAAGGGAGCCAGTACATTGAAGAATTGGCTGAGGACATATTATTTGACAGCCATTTCTAATCATTGGAATCTATAGAATTGTTTCTCAAAATCAATAAGTTGGTGTGTATTAATATTGCATAATTTCAGTCCAAATAGAAAAATCTATTAAAATATCAATTATATATCGCGCAATTTAGCTAGCTAACTTATAGTCGTGTCATTGGTACTGATCTCATTTTTCAGGTGATCTAGCAGACGACATTAGGGACTCCGGAGGGAATCCTGCCCCTTGAAACTCATGGAAGTGGTCTATCCCATCTTCAAGACGTCCGGAGTGACCGTGGTCGACGCCTTCATCCTTCCAGTCTATGCCCTTCCATAAAATCAGCTGCGCCTACATCGACTGCGGAGGGTTCTGACACCATGCAGCAGACCCCTGTGACACCTTCTAGCACTGCCGTGTCTTCGAAGTCTTCTGCTCCGACGCCTAGCTTTAGCCCTTTGCTGTCTCTACCAGCGCCTTCCTCGACCGCTGCTGCCCCAACAGAGGCTTCTGCCAAAGAGATCCGAAGTCGGAATTCACAAGAGAACGTCTCAATCAGGTAAGCACGCTATAATCACCTTTAGAAACGTGAACCCCGAATATAAAAATTGAAAACTTGTCCATGGGATTTTCTCGTACATAAATATAGTAATGGACATTTTAAATTAAAAGTCATCATATTTAGCACACAAATCTACGTTCATATAGATATCTGCTTTAGGTGATATATCACGATAATCTTTTTTTAAACATATTGTTGTTTAGATATTATTAATTGGGCAAATATACACCAAACCAATTTCCTCTTGAGATAGATATCAATATATTTATATTTCCATATACAAAGTGTGTCCAAAAATATCGAGACTATTTTTTTCTATGAAAATTTACCAATACGTTTTTATAATGGAATATCTCAAAATAGAAGCTCTAACGAACAAATTCCAATATAGTTTGAGTCAAAAGGCGATCTATTGAATATGTTTATATGAAAAAGAGCGTACCTGGTCTGTGAAGAAAAAATCAATTCGGAGAAAACAGATCCAGGTACGCCCTTTTTATATAAGCACAAATTCCAATATAGTTTCAAATTTTGATTCATAGGGAGTGTTAATTAGAGCATGCGCACAAAGAGTATATTTTTTATAATAAAAATAAAATAGAGCAGAAATAACAAATTCTAAATTTTGTTTTAAACTTCTTGCATTCTCGCACATCTCGCCAAACCGACATCACCCAGGACAGGGTAGCCAGGCCACCTCAATCACCAAGAAGGTACGCTGTCACGCAGCCGAAATACAGCAAACAGCAGCAGGTCTCGAGCAAGTTCAGGTTAGCTGAAACCACCTTTGACCAATGCTGCTTTGTAGAGGAGAAGCTTGGAAAACATTTTGTTTCAAATAATGAAGATATCAGAGGCCTGGTACTAGTCAGGCTGATCAGCGTGAATCTGGTGAAGAGCCTAGTAAGGAAGGGCCTCACCATTGGTTCCATCCTCCTGAAGCCTTTTTCCTATAGAAAACGTGCAGGAGACATCGTCGCGACGCTGTGGCCCTACCGCAGTGTGGTTTCCCTGAACTATGAGGTCGTGATCAGCGGCGGATACACCTGGACTACAGGCAGCAGGGAAACCTTTGTCCTTTTAAATGAAGGCCTCAAATTCCACCAGTTTCCTTCCAAGCTGGTGATCGCCTCTAAAGGAGAGTCTGCACCCGCCTACATCACCTACGGTATAGAGCAGTGTCGGGCAACCTTTTTCGAGTTGCGGCGCATTAAGCTTAATTTCTTTTTTTCGCGGCGCACCTGTGAGAATTTCGTAACAAAAATATTTTTTTCCTTTTTTAACCAACAGATTTTACGGTGTACAAAACTTATTCTGTGAATGTGTGTGTGTTTTACAACATGCAAAAAAAATGAAGAATTACTACAGCAATACTTTGACGAAAACTCCGAATAATTTTTTTAAATAAATTTATAATTTTTTTTTGTTTTCTTTTTTTTAAGCTTTGTAGCTTTGAGTCTCTATTAATAAACAGCTGTGACAAAGATTGTAAATGACGGTTAAGTTTGGACATATTATTTTAAAAATTAGGTATTTTCCCGCAGTATGTATTCAACTTTATTAAATAAAGTTGTTTTCGCGGATTGTTTTTTTTAACTTATGATTTTAAATAGGTACGTACCTATTTGCATTTTTATTTTTTAATAATGGCACGTGCCAGTTATGTACGTCAAGATTATGTACATACGTTATATGAAATATAAAATTATGCAAACTGTTGTAATTATAATACCAAAACAAGTTTTATATAAAATGAAATTTGCTTTTTTTTAATTTCATTTTTTATATGAAAATTTTTGAAAAAAATTATTAAAATTGAATAAAAATTATAAAAAATATTTTTTGAAACATTATTTTTAAATTTAACCAAAAGTTCTAAATACCTACAAAAATGTTCGCGGCACACCTAGAATTCTTCGCGGCACACCAGTGTGCCACGGCACACCGGTTGCCCGACACTGGTATAGAGTGTAGAATATAACACAAAAGGGACTCCGGCGAGCATCCTGCCCCTTGAAACTCATGGAAGTAGTCTATTCCATCTTCAAGACGTCCGGAGTGAACCGTGGTCGACGCCTTCATACTTCCAGTCCATGCCCTCGCACAAATCCGCTGCGCTTAATCGGCTGCGAAGGGTTCTGACACCGTTCAGCAGACTCCTGTGACACCTTTTATCACTGCCGCGTCTTCGAAGCCTTCTGCTCCGGCGCCCAGCTTCAGCCTTTTTCTTTCTCTACCGGCGCCTTCCTCGACCGCTGCTGCACCAACAGAGGCCTCTGCCAAAGAGACCCAGACTATGACTCTACCAATCATTCAATCTTTCACCCCAAACCCTCAAAGAAATAGCCTCCTCAGATCGCTTTATAACCGTTGTTCGAAAAATTAAACGCTGACTCCTTCCTAGGAACTTTTTATAAAGATTATTATAGAGGATGTTTTGTATCCTCTAAGAGGTAAGACTTCCTCGAGTTTCTCTCACCTGGGCAGAGGTCTTCTCTGAGAGAATTCCTCGACATGAGATGAGTCAGGCCCTTTTTATACTGGAAGTAAGGGTAGTATAGAGTTATTCGCATGAAACAATCGCTTAATAGCTAAATTATAATGTACCTATATTCATATATAGCCTAGATCTCTATACTATGTTACATATGCACCAATCATTACGGAAAAGAGTATCAAAAGGCCATAAATGCTCATTTAAATGATGTCGTCCAATATCCGCATAATGGTATTATGGAATAATGAAAAACATTTGTTCTCCCAAAGTATTACTATCATGAAAAGATTGGAAAAATCACTCAAATAAAAGCGGATTTGAAATCTCTCAAAATATCTATTAACCATTGCTGGGCCCACTAAGAGGTCTGTAATTCTTCAGAGAGATCTCTCAGTGAAAGAAAGGAAAAGCCCTCTAACACTCCTCAGATTTTCAATTTGGGCAATAAAAAGTTGGACTTCTCAAATAAAAAGGTTTTAGTTGCTAATCGGCTTAAGGCGAAGAAATAGCTTTGCAACAATCGATAGCCGTGTTGTTAAACAAGTCCTGTGCCAAATGTATATAGTTTGCTATACCACCAAGATTACATTTATCTCCGTACTAGTTTATTTCGTTGTGTAAATAAATATAACTAGTTCCAGGATGGGGGGACCTGATATAAAATATTATACTCCAATTTGACGGAATACACTATTATATCATAATTAAATAGTATAGAATACACTATTGTATACATAGAAATATTTTTCAAAATAACCTTTAAATTTTAACAAAGTTCAAAATATTTGTGGTTAATAGATTTTTATCATTGAAAAAATGTGAAATAATATTTTTGGTTGAAAATTAGACGCAAATCAGTATAAGATGTGGATTTTTTATTTGATTGAGAAATTTATATTAAACATACCAGATTTCTTGCATAGGGTGAGCTTGAAATTAGCAACGCGACAGGAGACATGGAAAATGAACCATTCCCAACAGAAAAATAAAATCGCCCTCATCAAGTGGGTTTATAGAAAACTCATTTCCTACCTCAAACGACCTTGAAGCAATTTCCCCAGTAGGAAATTTGTCACCTGCTCCTGTTTGTGACGTTGGAGTGCCCATTCCCCATTGATCGAGATAGATTACCCATTACTAGCAGCAAGGAGGAAGTTACAAATATGTGAGAGAGTGTTGGTTATACTTTCTTAATTTTGTTCTTGCGTTAACAATAAATTGTTCCAAGTAACCTAAACGGTAAGGAAGATGAAAAAAGTATTCCTGTAATTGAAAATGGTAAAAAGTGAAAATGTACAGGGATCAGGTGGTAAATTATGAAAAATGGCATTTCCTGATTATGCAACTAGAATTTGCTGATGGCTTGCTCCATCTGTCGGAATAAATATCAACTAATCATTGATTTTTAATTATTCCATAATTGGCCAAATACCCTTTCTTGATTCAAAAAAGGCTAACCACGTAGGTTTTTCGGGCTGTTGGCCCTCATCAGCGTGGTGCAGGTTGCTCCTCACCGACCAGATCTTCTCAATGTTTCTGTCCAATATTGTAATAATAAGCCAGACCTTCTTAGTGTTTCTGTTCTATACTGCAATAATAAGCCAGATATTCGCAATGTTTCTGTTCTATATATATATTTTTTAAATACACACCACAAAGCTTTATTAAGACCACAGGTCTTATACAGAATTTCGGTTCTATATTGCGATGATAAGCCAGATCTTCTCAATGTTTGCTTTATATTGCGATAATAAGCCAGATCTCCTCAATGTTTCTAATCATGACAAATGTGCTCTAAATAAATCACTGAATCAAATAAATCACTAAATCAATTAAATCACTGAATCAATCAATCATTTCTCAATGTTTCTGTTCTATATTGCGATGATAAGCCAGATATTTTTAATGTTTCTGTTATATATTGCGATCATAAGCCAGATCTTCTCAATGTTTCTAATCATAACAAATGTGCTCTAAATAAATCACCGAGTCAAATAAATCACTAAATCAATTAAATCACCGAATCAATCAATCAATCATTTCTCAATGTTTCTGTTCTATATTGCAATTATAACCCAGATCTTCTCAATCTTTCTGTTATATATTGCGATGATAAGCCAGATCTCATTGTTTCTGTTATATATTGCGATCATAAGCCAGATCTTCTCAATGTTTCTAATCATGACAAATGTGCTCTAAATAAATCACTGAATCAAATAAATCATTATATCAATTAAATCACTGAATAAATCAATCATTTCTCAAGCTTTCTGTTCTATATTGCGATGATAAGCCAGATCTCAATCTTTCTGTTCTATATTGCGATGATAAGCCAGATCTTCTCAATCTTTCTGTTCTATATTGCGATGATAAGCCAGATCTCATTGTTTCTGTTCTATATTGCGATAATAAGCTAGAACCTCTCAATATTTTTGTTCTCCCGATATTTTTTAACAAAAAAGGGAATGGTAATAATATGTTAAAATCAGAGCAAATGGTCATATCAAATCATTACTCTGTATATTGGTCAATACTAGGTTGAAGTGCAAATAATTTGTTATAACTTCATACACATATATCGGAGAGCTTTTTGATAACACACACATATTAGTATGTATTTTGTATAAACAACAGACCTGTGTTTAATATAAATATATGTCAGGTTTTTTTGTATATAAAAATGTTCTTTGTACATAGTATGATTCATATATATAATTATATATTTTTAAATAGTGCATACTGTGCATTTTGCATGTGTTGACAAGATATCAATGAAATTATTTTAATTGTCTATTACCTAAAAATATATATTTATAATCATACCACTCACCCATTGCTCTTTTATTTTCAAACAACATTTCTTCAAACGTTGGCGAATAGAGTCACGTCAGGACTGTCGCATATTTATTGCTTTAATGTTGTACCCGATCTGTATTTTTTAGATTACATTTAAAGTGCCAATTTGAATTTCCCTATCAGTTTTCTTTTTTCATTATATAGTTTAAAATTGTTTTCAACGTAATCCTAATTGTTTATCAAAAGGTTCATAAATACCAGCGTAGGCTGACAAAAATATATGCTCTAGTGAATATTTACAAATTATAAAACTTTATATAAATAAACCTATATATGTATATAGAAATTAACAAATGATATTTTAAAATAATAATATCTTTATGATTAAGAGGAAATTGATTAGATTGTACGGTATTTTCTAAGAGATATATTCAATTAAATTCATTAAAAATAAAGAAAGTACATCCTGACCCATTTATTTTATATATTTTTCTATTGTTTTTCATAATTAAATTTATGTGAGCAATAGTTACTCAGAAATTATTTGAAAAATAAAAATAAAATAAAAATAAAAATTGTTATTTTTATAACAAAAGTTTTCATTATTATTTATAAAGATTATTTAGAGATTGTACATAGAATATCAGCCCGTTGAAGAGCAGTATATTTGCTCGAAAGCTTGCAAATTTAAAATCAAAAGAAACTTTTTACCAGATATTTATTTTTACTTTTTCAATTAAATTTATGAAGAGTCATTCCCCTATTGCACCATTTCAACAACAACTTCTAAAAAAGTTAAAGTCTATTTAAAGAACTGTCACTTTCTAAATCCAATATTTCATTCTTTGAACGAGATGAAACTTTATAAATAACTTGGGTCGTGATGTTTCGAAATTGAAATTGTGACATTCGGTGATTTCTTTCATCGGCTCTAAAAATAAACGTTCTGCGCTTTTTATATATGGCAATTATGTCGTCTGATATTATAAAATATTGACTTAAATGTGCTTTTATCAAATATATACGTGATTTTAATAAAGAGTATATTTAATATATTTTATTAGCTATATATAATTATATTTTCATTTTACAATTTTATATTTATAAAAAATACATATATTTACAACTGGCATAATTGAGAAGATAATATTCTGGAAATTTCTAATGTGTGTATAAACATATATTTTCTATTTATGCCTAACTAGTTTTGTCTTTATTATTTGCGCAAGAAAATTGTTCCATGCGAATATTTATATTTAATTCGTCTGTTTTGAAAGCCTGTGTCCATAGTTTTCTTAAATTCCATAACTAAGATTCCACCCTTCAGTGTAGCTTATACAAGCATTATCGTCCAATACAGTATTAGAGCACTAAGAAACGGTCTTTTTTTGCTTATCCCTAGTACACGTGGTACAGGCCATGATAATCATGGTGGGTAGAAGTTGGCGACTGTTTTTACTGTAAGTGCATCACATGACTACACATGTGAAAAGCAGTTCGACTTTTAGAAACTTTAAGAAACGGTCTGGTAGATTAAATTGGCGAAACCTCTGGGAGTGTTCCTCACTGATAAACCAATCTTTCCAAATAATACTTTTCATCGTAGTAAGGACAGTAGAAAATTTGTTTCATCTGGAAAAGAAATTTAGTGCGCTCAGTAGTTTTTATTATATATACGAGTATTCCCACATTTCTGCATTATGCTTAATATATTTTCCTATAAAAATACCGAATTTTATCTATCGAAGTCCTATGTTCCATTGTATGTTTGGGCCTCAAACTCAGATTATTGATATAAAGTACTACGAGAGATGGCAAATATAATAAAACATATATTTAGTTAAAAACATAAAACAATATTATATTATACAAACTTGAAAATAATTCTATATTTCTGGATATTGTTTTATATATCTTATGTTGATAGCTTTTCAATTAAACCAGGATGAATAAATAAGACAGTGTTCAAATATGCAATATATTTTGAATAAATATAAAAATAAAAATATTTTATTGTAATAATATTTTCATATGTAAATTTGATTGAAAATACATTTATGTACATTTTTATGCTTGATTAATAAGGATAAAATATATAGAGAAGCTAAGTTCAAACATATATTAATTAAAAAACAATATTGAGCTGAACACATAAAACAAGGAAGTTTCAAAATTATTTAAAGACAATACGAGTGAACGTTGTTATATTTATTATTCACATAAACTGTTTTTCGTTAACCTATCGGTTTTAATTAAATATATATATAATATATATTATGATGCATCAGCGCGCCATCTATTATGATTATTCGAAACTATTTTAGACGCGTATGATTCTTTTGAAAACTAAAGTAGAAATTGTTTAATTTTCAAAATAATCATACGCGTTTATAATAGTTTCGAATATATATATAAATTAAACTTAATTCTATTGACGTTATGTGGCGCTGAGTTTGTTGTTGACGCACATTAATATGTTATAATACCTTGATAAAGGTTGGCGTTTAGCCAACTGAAATATTGATAAAATAAATGATATTTTGATCCAATATATGCCTTTTTATTAAAAAAAAATATATATATATATATATTTAAAATAATGAAGACATATCCTGACCAAAAGCACATGTGCTTCTTTTTTATTTTTTCTATTGTTTTCTCATATATATATATATATATATATATATTACATTAATATACTTAATGTAAAATATCCATATTTTTTATGTAGATATTTTACATAAACGTCTACAACTAATGGAAATATCTCGCAAATATTTTGTAAAAAGTCAAAAATGTAATCTCATAATTATTTGAGAAAAAGCGTTAATGAGGGATCAGTTATAATCCAACTAAATTAGAGAACATTAAATGATGGAAAAACTAAATTATGCTCATTAGCTCTCAAATTCGCCTTAGGTTGGTATAAATAAGTCCAAATGACAGCACAAGAAGCCATCTAATTATATCTTCACCTTCCCCAGTTTATTCATTAGTGTTCTCTAATTGAATATTTCAAAATTTAAGGATTAACTTTAGGAAAAAGAGGATATTTGATCTTCTTTCTGAAAGAAAGAGGCAAACTAATGATACACTATATAGTAGCCAATTAGAGTTAATTAATCTCTAAATTAAATTAACACGATAACATGGCGAATGTCAAATGAATCGTTGATTTGCCCAAGTTGTATTAAATTAAAGCCGATCGTTGTATCGACTCACGTTTATTTGATTTGTAACGAAGGTAATTGGGAATGTTAATCAGAGGATGAGTGCTCTTTGAACGTTGCTAACCCTAAACTAGGAATATATTAATGTGGACTCCTCTAGCATATATCGTGGATTATAACGTATATAGTGGAGAATTTCAATTATGTCTAGACCAAAATACTATATATTTATTGTAAATAATTTTAGATAATAAATTAAACGTCTAATACTCATCCTTTGACGTTTACTTTTTTATCTAAAATTGCTAGCAAAAGATTATATTCTAAATATTGTAAATAAAATATAAATAAAAAATATATTAAAATAAATAAAGCTTCCGGGGCTAAATTTATTGTACAAACCTTTTATTTCCAAGCTTTCGGATTTATCAGTACTTCAACAGGAGTATCACATTAACAAATTTATGATAAATACTAAATTTTAAATATAAATTATTATTTACATATTTTAAATACTTATGATATTGAGAGAAATATATTACAATTTTTGTGTGTGTGTGAAAAATATTTTTTTCCTAACAATATAAATAAATAATATATATAGATAGAAAAATTTGGAAATAAGATAATAGTTATCTAGCACACGTGGAATAATGAGTAAATCATCGGTGTCTTAAACTAGTAATTGCGGATTCGAGTCTCATCGGAGATACTTTCAGATAAATTTAAAATAAGAGATGAGCAGGAAAGAGAACCAATCACCAAGAAATAAATCAGAGAGATATAATATATATATAGTAAAATCCATTATTCCGAAACACATCGACTATGTAAATTCATTTTTCCCTATGTCCGCTCTTATAATAATTGTAAATCATGGTTTAAATGATATTATTCATTTTGAAAAAAAAGAGCAATCCATAAATAAATATTTAATTAAAAAGGCATATATTGGATAAAAATATCATTTATTTTACCAATATTTCAGTTGGCTGAACGCCAACCTTTATCAAGGTGTTATAACATTATTGGTAAAATGAATGATATTTTGATCCAATATATGCCTTTTTAATTAAAGATATTATTTATGTAAATAAGTTCGCATATAAATACTTCCATTTCATTTTAATGTGAAAGTTTTAATGAGGCTTCTTATTTTTGAAACACAATGCAGATAGCAAACACGTAGTAGTTCTCGGAATCAAATCTAAGCAGGCTCCAAGTGAATATTATGGTTGAGAGGTTTTACTGTCCACATTGAGTGAAGATCCAAAATTTCAGAGAGTAAGTGAGAAAAATTCGTGCTATAACTGACAGGCCAATCCCACTCTCTCACAATCTGAAGAAATTTTAACTAAACCTTGGTTTTATTGTGGCCAAAATAATGGCCAATACAATTTTCTCATCAATCAAGAAAAGCCAATTACCTAACTGCTCTAGGCTATTGGCCCTAGGTATGCGATGTAGGCGGTGCCTCAACGCCCAAATAAGGTTTTCTTGGAAATTTCCCGAAAGGTCAAGGAAAAGGTATTCAAGGTCAGAGTAAAAAACTATTCTTAGAAATTAAGAAATAATAAATATCCCACACTAATAAGGTCTATACATATAAACCAATTAAGACATATCATATTAATGAATGCTGTATATCATTAAAAATTTTAACGGTTTTTATAAAGAGTATTTTGAATAATATAATGGCTAAAAAATCTTAACTCATAGAACTTGGGATAAATGGGTCATGTGTTGAATAGAATCGATATTGGGTTATGCACACACATATATATTATTTAATCATTGCAGAAAGGGCAGTAGAAAATTGATTTATTTTAAAAAGAATCATACGCGCCAAAAATAGCTCAAATCCCTTATAAAAGATTGCGCGCTAATGCATCATATATTTATATAGAAGCATAGGGCGCCTCTCCCGTTAAAATAAACGTCATAACCTGACGCCATCTATTGACTAGAGGCTTCGGGTCGGTGACAAAGCCACATCAATTTCCTCCCGGCAAACTTTCCATCTATATAAATATATATAGATGGAAAATTTGCCGGGAGGAAATTAATCCATGGAAGCAATGGTCGCCTCTCCCGTCAAAATAAACGTCAGAATCTGACGCCATCTATTGACCGTCGCCGCAACTAGCGGCATCGGGTCGGTTACAAAGCCACAACACCAACTTTGGCAAACTGATAAGCGTCCACCTAGAGACCATGGTTTCGGGCTAATGGCCCTCGTCAGTCTAGGGCGGACTTACGAGGGCCATTAGCCCGAAACCATGGTCTCTAGGTGGACGCTTATCAGTTTGCCAAAGTTGGTGTTGTGGCTTTGTAACCGACCCGATGCCGCTAGTTGCGGCGACGGTCAATAGATGGCGTCAGATTCTGACGTTTATTTTGACGGGAGAGGCGACCATTGCTTCCATAAATATATATGTGTGAAAAAACAATAGAACAAATAAAAGAAAAGTGGGTCAGGTGTTGATATTAAAAATAAAAAAGGCATCTCCTGACCACGAGCATATAAAAAGCACATGTGCTCGTGGTCAGGAGATACCTTTTTTATTTTTAATATATGTGTGTGAAAAAATAATTAAATAATAGAAAAGTTTTAAAGTATACTAAAACAAATGCATATCTTGGAACAATATAGATCATGCTGAAATTAAAATGTTCATTTTATGCATTTTTCTCAAAATAGCTGATTTTTAGATATCTGAAAATATTATATTAAAAATAGTATATATATAACATAAATAACAAACTATAACCTGAATACACTATTATATAAATATATATATATAATATATAGTTTCTGAATATTTATAATTTTCCAACAAATGTTATGGTTATGTTAAGATCTCTTTTTTCGAATTGAATAATTAAAGTAAAATAAAAACCTTTCTTGATATTCAGGACACATATATTTTATATTTAATCCTCGCATTAATTATATTCCAACATTAATATAATTTTCATACATGATTTCTTTTTCTATTCTAAAAGAACACATTCTAACTAAATTAATATACGTTTTTCATAATAGAAATATTTATTTTCAGTTGTAAATAGAAGTATATGAGGCAAATATAAATATATTTTCATATATATAGGAAAAAACACAATACAAAAATATATATAATTGCCTCTTCTATTTTTAATATATATATATAATTTTTTTTTCTCATAAAATAATTTTAACCTGTTCACAATTTATTTTATATTTTTACTTGTGCCATTGTGAAAGCTTAAATAAACCTCCATACATTCATTTGTTATTTAAACTATTTTAATGAAAAATTAATATATTGTACATATATTTCACATTTTGTTAGGATATTTATTTCTCGAATCTTTTGAAATGAGAACACATAATATTTTCCAGAATAGTTTATAGAAAATGAGGAAAGTAATGAGTGGAGGCGAGGAAGTGAATAAAGAAGCTGGTGCACGCAACGTTGCCTCATAAATACAATCCTATGATCCTTCTAAATATGGAGCACGCAACAGAGCTTGATGTCCTTATACATCAGCATAAAGACATCTACATAATTTATATGGCAGGTACGCACACTTCCTTCCTCTAAATCACTCGTCTGGAAGAAAAATAAATTTATTCAAGCTACTCCAATTTATCGCAAAATTCTTATTGATATCCGTAGACTTAGTTTTCTTTTGTAATGAAAAAGAAATTAGTATATATAAAGACCCTTAGCACACATTTCTTGAAGAAACTTTTGAA
Source organism: Cordylochernes scorpioides (assembly GCA_030710605.1). Lineage (NCBI taxonomy): Eukaryota > Metazoa > Arthropoda > Arachnida > Pseudoscorpiones > Chernetidae > Cordylochernes > Cordylochernes scorpioides. The sequence continues at coordinate 151,077,370 of CP092886.1, forward strand.
TATTTTAATATATATGCTAGAACATAGTAGAACATCTCTAAGAAGTGTGATTGTTTTCTGAAAAATTTCTCATATTATTTATGAAATGGTTGGGCTCGAGATGATTTTCAAAATTACGTGGCAAGAAATAAATGATAGATTCAATCAAATTGAATATATAAATATAGAATAATGTGACTATTTTTGATTTAAAAAATTGTGTTTTGTATAAAATATAACTTATTTTTAAAAATAAAATATGATGTGTAATTAAATGATAAAATTACAAAAAAAAAACATAAATTGAGATTTGCTATATACACAGATATAATCGTCTGAGTGCGGACTTTAAAACTTCACATCCAAATCTCTAGTGAATATGTTTGCCTTAAAAGCCTAGGCGCGAGGTGGCTTCTTCTCTTATCTTCACACTTAAGTCTAATAAGCTACCATTATCCGCTATAGAACCATCCGCAAAGAAACCACATTTTTCCTCTCTGGGCGCAAATATAGAAATATCAACTGTTTTACTCATGAATATATTTAAACAATTGTAATTATAAAATCCTTTTCTATTCGTAATTTGAAAAAAATTGAATTCAAACGAAAATGAGCTCACCAAGAACAATTCTCTATTCGATCCGAACCTCATCGTATCAGTACTTTGACTGTCTCATCTTTTAAAGTATTCCTCCAAATTTCAAGCTGAAAAACTGATCCCAATTTACGATCATATTAATTTCTTTTTCGTTTCTATGTTCTTAAGAAGTTCTTGAAGTTCAAGAAGGCGCCCCACCTCTCTACTTCGAACTGTTCATTTCTTCCCACAGCTTCTTCCAAACATCCAGGCCATCAGTCGATGGTATTTCTTCCTACCGTTCTCTTTCCATTCCTTTACTCTCAGAGATTCATGAATTCATTTAACTAAACATATGTCCTATCTAATTCTTCTGTTTTTGTGATGATCTTCAAACGGTTTTGTGTAAGGATCATTACGTAATAAAATCATAAATTATTAGCACTTGAAAGTCTTATTTTGATCACACATATAATATAACATATTCATAATAAATTTTCAAATGCTAATATGTTACTCATTTAGGCCTCGAAGTTTTTCGGTGATCTCATCACCCACCTCCATTGCGTCTGCATAAAAATGACCTCTGATATACAAAAACAAGTGATTTTTGCCACAGGAGCAAAGATATTCAAGACTTGAGGTGACTCACAAAAATATGGTATTCAGGTTCCGAAAAAGGCAACTTTCCGTTTAAAAATAATTCCTGATGCTTTAACACAGCAATTACCTTTTAGAAGAAGAGTTGCCTCTTCGGTATGTACATACATGAATATAATAAATTTAAACTATTTTTGACGTGTATAATTCTTTTTTAAATACAATAATTTTCTACTGTTCCCTTACTGAAATGATAAAATAATGGATCTTGCTCATCTCTCAGTAGTAAACCCTCCCAGCGGTTTAGCCACTGATGAGCTAGGCCCTCCTAATTTTATTTTTATTATTGCAGTATAAGGATAGTAGAAAAACTTATTCCAAAAAGAATCATAAGCGTCAAATTAGTTGAAATTTCTTGTAACAGATGGCGTGCTAATGCAACACATGAATATATGATAAGCCTATTTTATTTAATAGAAGTAAATTTATTCATTGAAGCATTGCTTAACGCGCCTGACTATGAATTAAAATACTTGGATATCTTTCCTCATTGAAATATTTGTAGGGCCATCTCCCGTAACGAATTTTGTTGATAAAATTTCGTGACGTAAAACATTTTGTTGTTGAGTCGTCGCAAGGACATTTAAGATGATGATTCTATGGTTTGTATATTGATAAACACGTTATAGAAAACAAAATTACACTAAATCAATTTTATCCATATTATTTTGGTTGATAATATATTAGTAATGTATTAATTGTATGGAATTTTAATTAATTATTGGAGAAGCCTAGTTGAAACGTTTTAAAAGGCTAACCGATCTAGAAGCATTTCATAAATGGAATTAATTTTTCCATTGCAGTAAAGGCAGTAGAAATAGTTTAATTTTTAAAAAGAGTCGTGCGCGTCTGTAATAGCATCGAATATTCATAAATGGATGCGAAAAGGAAATCGTGGTTAGAGCAATCGTGGATAAGTCATAGGTGAAATTCCGAGGTAAGCCTAATTCCGTAAGGTCCCAATTACAAGAAGCATGTTGAGGGAAAATGCGCCAATTTTCTTTATGTTTACGACAGCCATTCCGGGGTGGGAGCACCCAAATCTCCTCAGATTAATTGTAGAAAGCGTTATTCCATGTTCCCCTTCTTATTGCTTCAATTACTTAAATCGTTTGGCTAAATTGGAGTTTTCCTTCTAAGGTACAGCTTTAATAGATAACAAGAAAATGTAGACTTGTTGTTTCCCATTATACATATATAATTAAGGCTATGGAGGAAATTGGTTTTTATTCAAGTGCTTGGAAGGCTTTCATGAATATAGAACGAGGTTTTTGTGCCTATTTTATTCTCAAAACGTTCTAATTATTAAACCTTGTCGCACACACCCATATAAAAATATTCTGCCTTTTTTTTCTTTGCAAATATTTCCAAACTGTGTTGTTATTTATCAATGATCATGATCTACGTGTCCCTCACCAAAATAATGTAAAAAGAATGCCTTTGGCACATTAAAAAATGTAGAATTGCCTTTTGTTTAACACGAATATATCATCCTCCTGTTCTCATTTTATAATGTATTCTGACTTATTACTACCACAACATCATTTTTGACAATTCTGGTCTACTTACTTCTCCCATAAAATGTTATGAAATTGTAGTCGCTTCTCTGAGTGCTATAGCCTGTACCATGATATAGGTTAGCTTTCCTTACAATTTATCAAAACTAGTTTGTGGTACATTTTAAAGATTTGAATTTGCACGTTCTGCGTAAAATATCATGTAAATGCTTTGAAGCCCTTTGCTCCAGAATAATCTTCCACGGGGTCTTTCCTTGTTTGCTAGGATGGAAAGGGACTTGAAACGAAGGCTTTTTTTATGTTGACGACATAAAGCGCCATGTCACGACGGGGTTATCAGACATTAAAAAAAAACTAATTAAAAGGTTCTTCCAACACTGGAATGATTTAAGAGACTCACAATCCTATAATAAATATATTTATAAAGTGAAAATAAACAAATTTAGAAAATAAAGACACTCTCAGTTATGATTCTATTTGCCGCGCATAATACTATTATACATATTAAATACCATAACATATTTTGAGAAATAAAAAGTGGAATTATATATTAATCAAGCAGAATTAAACTGGGCTTATATATATACTATACCTATCTGAAATAATTATACGCATATATATGACAAAATTGATTCATTAATTATCTTTCTGAATAAAATAATGTTTTCTAAATGAGAATAATTTAAAGAGCAGCCAGATTCTCACAATTTGAAATATATTTCTCCTCAATCCTCAAATATCGATGTATCTCATTGGCACATCCCATGGCTATAAGTGTTAGGTCGAAGGTTAACTTGGTCTCACCAATTAATTCGTGCCGGATGTGTTACAATAACATATAGAGAAGTTATAAAGACAATGCACATTCACACTCAATATCGAATAAACGACACAATGCTTGGCTTAAAAAAACGCCAACTATATATAAGAAAAAAGGCATAATAAGCACCTAGCTATATTTTGCGTAACGAGAGAAGTAAAATATGATAAAAACATCACAACTCAAATAGCCAAATACATAAAAAAAAAAGAATCTTTTGATCGTTTAACTAAATATTGTTCATAGCTTGCATCCTCTATTTGTATAGAACTATTTTTCAAATTAAAAAAGAATACTTTTTAAAAATAATCCATATTGACAAATATTTTCTGAAAATCAACCATGTATATATTTCGGGATGTTGGCCCTCATCATAATGCAGGCTGTATACATCAACGACCTCCCAAGGTGGTAATAGAATATCAAGAACCCCTTTTTGATTGATTAAGAAAATGGTTTGGCCATTATTCTGAAATGAATATGAATTGACGTTTAGTTCACATTTATCTTTGTAGATTGTGCATGCTATCAGCAACGTTTGGTAGCAAAATTCTGTTCCGAACGCGCTTTACATATTCTATTTTTACGCATATTTATTTTATTGTAATATATGCCGATTCGCCGCTAGGTGGCCGGACAATAAACAGCACGTGCAGCACCGCTCCGGTAAATATAGTTATATTACTAATATTTCAGTGTATATTTGCCTTATACTATGAAAGGGATAATACGGTTACTCTTAATACTTGTGGTATGCAACACTAAATATGTAAATTTACTCAAGGTAACGCACTATGCAAAAATCTCAGTACGAAGGGATAATGATGGACAATGTGGTCAAAATATAAACTTACCATCTGGGAATATATCTGGTAACCAAAAAAGACTGCTATGTATCATTCTGGCTCTATTATTTATCTCAGGCATTGAACAAAACCCAGGCCCCCCAACCAAAAGGCAAACTACATTGACTGCGCCAGTACACTCAGGAGAGAGAGAATCAATAGATGGCGAGCTAAAAATGCTAATCTTAAACATGGCGGCGGAAATAAAGAGTCTAGGAGAGAGAATTGACATCGGACTTACCAAAATAGAGACTCGAATGGACGATTGGGATATGCGATTTTGCAATATGGAGGAGAAGCTAACTAAATGTATAGAGTCTCAACAGGCTACCGAAAAATTGGCTTCATGTAATTCGTTAAAGGTAAATGAACTGGAGGCTAGAGTCGAATTTTTTGAGACGAGACTGCGTGAGCCCAATCTAGTGTTCTATGGTATTGAGAGGGAGGGTGACGAAAACCAGGCAGATTGTAACTTAAAGATTCAAAACGTAATTAGAGATAAAATGGAAATCGGAGATGATTTAAAAATAACAAAATGTCACCGACTTTCACGCGGATCCAATGCACCAGTTCTTGTTGTGGTGCCTGATTATGCTGATAGAGCAAAAATATTTAAAAATGCCTACAAACTCAGAGATACTAAAATTTCGATAAGTAAAGATTATAGTAAAAATGTTAGAGAGCAACGGCGCATCCTAATTGCAAAAAGGAAAGAATTGGGTGAAAGGGGAATAAAATCGAAGTTGAGAGATAACAAGCTTTTTGTAAATGATAAAGTCTGTAAAGTGATGAATGGCCAAGTTGTTGATAGCACAGGAGCTGCTATATAGCAACAACCTCGTAGAAACAATTGTGTAAATAGAAGAAATACGACATCAAAATCACAAATTAATTCTCCACCCAACAATCAAATAACGGAAAGTTACTTCGACACAAATACATGTAAATTCGATTTTCAAGACGCTGACAATGCAATTTTTTCTGAAAATTCGCGAGACATCGCGGAAAAAATAATATGTTGGAATATAAATGGTTTCTATAGGATTCTTTCGATATTTCCACTCCTCGAGCACATAAAGAATTACGAAAATTTTGCTCTACTTGAAACATGGTGCCTGAACAGGACTAACATAACACTAAAAGATTATCATATTATCGAATTACCTGCCACCAAAGAATCTGGAAGGGGAAGATGGTCAGGGGGTATGATTGTCGGTTTTAGGTGAAGGCGGTCAATATAGATTAGACAATTCAGAAAAGGATGGCACTTGGTTATCTATTTTCTTATCAACAAACACAAGAGCCCTCCAACATGTTATCTGTTTGATATTTGTATTCCTTCCTCCAAACCAAATACAGCTGCATAACTTAGATAAACTGTCTACATATATTCAAAAGCAAATAGCAGATGGAAATTTTTTAGAGAAAACCACACCAAGATGCTCTGCGGTGAGGACCCGATTTGTACCTTCTGTAATTCAAAACTAAAAAATGAAATCACTCACTATATTTTTGATTGCTATGCTCTGAAAGAAGAAAGAAGAACCCTTATGCTCAAAACTGGGCAACTCTGTGCTTCACTTCCATCAATAATTGACAATATGACCCAGAATAAGTATATTGCTACGGCGTTTTATGGTTTCCACAAGTCCATATCTCAGAAGAAGGCCAAGTGACACTCACTCCTCACTTTCTTACTGCTACTCTTTTTGTGTTGTTTTTCTTGCTTCCCTCTTTCTCTTTCTTGTTTTTTTCCCTTTTCTTCTGTATATATTGCTATTTCCTTTGTCTCACTGCTTTGTTCTTATGCATACCTCTGGTGAATCCTGTATAGGGTCAGTGACCCTGAATAAAGGCTTTTTGTTGTTGTTGTTGTTGTAATATATGCCAGTAAAATTCTATTAAAGAATATATATTTCTCTCTCTCACACAAAGAACTTAAAAATAATAGTAAATCCAAAAAAATCACTTTATTAGGTACCGCTCAAAAAGAGCAACCTAGTTTATGATATTTGCAACAATGAATAATATGTGAAGGTTATTCACATATTAAACAAAATGTTAACGCGTGATTCAAACCTTGTTCATGGCTGTCGGGAATCGAGGGTGTTATCTACTCCTCCACCCGCGTTTTTTTTATTAATAGTAAATTGAACAGAAGTGAGTATATACACATATATTTAATTGACATGTGATGTAATTTGAACGAAGCGCCATCATAAAGCTGCGGCGCCGGAAATTTGGCCGGCACAGATTTCTATTCAAAGAAGCATTTGGTTATTGATGCCAATGGGGTCGTAATTCTATTTTACTACCATTATCCACGTGGCATATCTTTTGTAAAATTTAAAAAAGCACATATTAAATATTAAACTATTTGCAAGCCGGCAATGAGAGAGGAGAATCTGTATAAGACTGGATCTTAATAAAGGCTTTGTGTGTGTATATAATTTTAATTTTGTAGAGATATCATATTGAAATATTTATATGAAAAATAGACACTTCGGCCATTTAGAGTTTTTTATTTTCTCAACGTTTCGACAAAAAACCGTTTGTCTTCGTCAGGAGAAGTAAATAAAATAAAGCATTTTGCAAGGCGTTAAAAATTGTTCTGAGGTTCAAGGGCGTTCTCACGTGATGAAAAAAAAAACACGTGAGAACGCCCTTGCAACCTCAGAACAATTTTTAACGCCTTGCCAAATGCTTTATTTTATTTACTTCTCCTGACGAAGACAAACGGGTTTTTGTCGAAACGTTGAGAAAATAAAAAACTCTAAATGGCCGAAGTGTCTATTTTTCATATAAATATGAATGCCGGCCAGGCAGCCTCTCTCTCTTTCTCTCTCTTTCTCCTGGCGTCTGCCAAGACCCGTATCTACAAGCACTTCCTGGGCCTGGAGATACGGGGCGTCCAAGAAGACCCTCTCATCGTCTGGAGGAGGACTCTAGCAAGATGGTGGAGCTTTCCTCAATCATAATTTCACTGTATTATTCTCATTATTTTTCATCCATAATTGACTAGTAGTCACTAAAGTGTGTTTAACCGTCTCTCTCTCTCTCTATCTTTACGATATTAAAATATATTCTCTAATAAGCGAACATTGCGTTTTATAAGTGATATTTAAGATGCTTCACTATATATATAGATAGTATTGATTGTGTGTAATTAACATGGTAGATTGGCATTAATCAATATTCCAACTAGACAATCTAATAAGATCTTTATACTCGGAGCAATTTCCCCAGTTCCTATAATGTAGACGTTGCGTATCTTAATCGTGCACCTCACGCAAAATGAGTGATGTTTGCCCTCAAGCGTTTAGCTGTTTCATTAACACGATAATGGCCGCGTGAGCTTCATTAGTTCCTTTGTTTGGATCATATATTGTCAGGCGATTAATATCCAGGCCGTTCCATAATATCTTAATCATCATTCGCTTTTAAGTTTTTAATAAAATATATTCTTATACTTTAATTGATAACCATTTTTAGCATATAAAATCATATTTTCCGAATAGTTTATAATTGGGTCGGGGCGAAAATAATGACAGAATTCAGTGATGCAAACATTCAAGCTTTGATTATCGCATACAATTTTATTTCGATATTTTCAAATCATATATCATTATAAAGCACGTCTTTTGCACTGATATCATATCTACTAATATCTATATTTCTAATAAATTTCGACGATATTATACTGTTTTAAAAATGCTTTCAAAGCAGTAAATCCACATGATTTTGTTTCATGTGTTTAAACTCTCCCACAGCGCTGCACTTTCCAAATCACAAATTGCACCAAAAGATTATGATGACTCTTTGGTGGCCTAGAGCAGGTGTAATTCATAACAGCTTCTTTATTCCTGGTGAAACAATCACAGCAGTGAAGTGTTGTCAGAAAATTGACGAAATGTACCAAAATAATTTGCCTTATCTGCTCCAGATTGGTCAACAGAAAAGGGCCTATCCTTCTCCACGACAACGCCAGACCCCACATCTCAATGATCACGCGACAAAAACTCAATGAGCTGGGCTATGAAACTATTCACCCACCAATGACCCACCATACTCACCAGACCTCTCACCTACCGGCTACCACTTTTTCAGGCACCTCACCAACTTCCTGGGAGGCAAATGCTTACGAAATATAGGCGCTATCGAAACCGGATTTGATTATTCCATTGCTTATAGAACTTCAGAATTGTATCAAAATGGAATAAACCAGCTAGTTTCCTGTTGGCTAGGATGTATAGTTTTCAATGGTTTTAGGTTCCGCCAAAAACCGGCAATTATTTCTGCACTAAATATATATCTCCTGGAAATATATTGGGAAAAATATTATCAAAAAGAGAGAGAGAATTTTCAATTAGGTTAAACACTATGTCACTAGCTTAATAATTATATCAAACTTTTAAATTATACATTTTCGAATGATGACATTTTAAAATCTCAATCCTCCATGGAATATATAAAAAAAATTGCGCCGAATAAAAACCTTTTAATATTTTGTGTTATAAAATAAATACAGTAAATTTAGTATATAGCTGAAGTTTTTTAAAAGATACTATTAATATAAGATTTGAAACTCGTGTATTATATATTTTTATTTAATATAGTATAAAACCCATTCCACATGAATTTGGGCTGTTCGCCTTATTTTAAAATCTGAGTCAAAATCTGATAAGTATAGTATATATACAAAAATATTCAGGTAGGGTACGTATAAGCTTACCAAGTTTCTAAATCACTAACGTATGGAGTTGGTATGATTTTCTATAAGACAATATTATGATAAAGAGAAACAAAATTGCATAGTAAATAGAAAATGCCTTATTTTAATTTTAATTCGTGCATCTCAGTAGCTAAGAGAAAGGAGTAATTTATATCTATGGATGGCGTATATACTAGGGTGGCAAAATGAGAAATTGTTGTGTGTGTGTATATCTTTTTCTATTACACTCTGGGCGGCATGAAATTCTAAGCGGAGTCAGACAACAAATTATTTATCGTAAAATAAACTTTTGATATTTAATACAAATTATCATAAGGGATTAAATTGTTGTATACTACATGTTGATGTTCTTTTTGTTCTTTTTATGTGTAGGGGTGAAATATCATTTCTATTTTATAAAATGATAGATATATGTGTTTGATATATTTATAGATAAATATTTATATTTTATATGATTTATATTTAGAATGATATTAATTTTATTATATAGAAAAAAAAATGATATTTGACCACTACACATAAAAAGAACAAAAAGAACATCAACATGTAGTATACAACAATTTAACCCCTTCTGATAATTTGTATTAAATAAATGTAATTAAAAATTGATTTTACGATAACTAATTTGTTGTATGACTCCGCTTGACGCATATGTAAAGTATAATTATTTGATTGAAATAAAACAGGCATATCTTAACCGCTCAAATAAACATTATAGATAGCATTCAATGATAAAATACATAAAAGTAATTTATTAAGCAACACGTATATATGAAATCACGTATATATTGGCTCTAAAACATTCAGTACAAAATAGAATTTTAAATTATTGTTTCTAAATATAATATAGAGACAGAAATAAGTTTAATTTTATTTTCGAAACAAAAGTTTTATTTTATTTCCTAACACGGATAAAAACTCTAAACCTGGAGGCTGCCAAGTATTTTAACGACAATTCCATCGATTCCCTCCCCCATAGTTATCGATTGTTCAAAAAGAGATTAGAGACGAGGAAAGACAAAATAAAAACACATTTGCATTCTTCTTTCCTTGAATTACTGCGTGGGATGCTAATTTATCGATACCTGCACAATTTCCGCCCCACCGTTATTTCGAACCAGTAATTTTCCAATGGTCCTATATTAGTTTTAATAGTTTAGGTATTTTAACGACCGGGACAAAGTTTAAGAGAAACATACTTTTTCCTAATATTTTCCAAATCTTTCTCTTTATTGTAAGAGCTTCGAAAAAGAGCACAAAGTAATTTCCAATAATGACTCTCCTAAATATTTTACCAATTTATATTGCAACTAATAACTTAAATAATCCCTTATCTTTATTACCTTAATTAACCTAAATTGGTGCAATTTTGTAGTTTGTGTGGTAAGTTATAGTTCTAAATTGAGACATTATGAGAGGTTATACATTTTATATTTCTAGAAATAATATCTCTATAATTATTCATATTTTACTCAGATTATTTAAACCTAAACAAATAGCAAATTAAAAAAAATCCCTTCAAAATAGAAATAAACTATATATACATATATATATATATACACATACTGAATATATATATATTGAGAAAAAGGCTTCTCCTTATCGTGAAACTGAAAGTTGATGATGGCTTGCGCCATCTATCGAAATAAATATCAACTATTCTAGTTGATTTTTAAAAATTCCAGAATTGGCCAAATACCCATTCTTGATTAATCAAGAAAAGCTAACCACGTACGCGTTTCGGGCAGTTGGCCCTCGTCAGCGTGGTGCAAGCTGTGCCTCAACGACCAAAAAACTGGTCATTGAGGCATCCTGAAAAAATAATGAAACGGGTAGTTAAGGCCAGAATTGCGTGAGACCGCGAAAATGTGAAAAAAAATATATATATATGTCATAATTTGTATAATACCCAAAATGTATAATTTATTTTCACCATAATTATTATTTTAAATTGTAAATACAAATTCATCCATGTATAAATCTGTACAAAATAAATCTGGGAACCAGCGCGCGCGGGTGAAGGCCACGCCCCCGCCGCGTGAGCGCACGATCACGAGTGTGGAACAAGTTTTTTTTTTGACGCTTACATACACAACGGTCGCGCCCTTCCATTCGACCACGACGGATATGACATATATATATATATTACGATAAAAAATTCTGTTGATTTTTGAATATTATTGAGATAAGCTTTTATTTGCCTGTAGAGGAATTATTGGTCATTTGCTTGATACATGAATATTGTTATATTTTCTGGTTCTATTGAGTACATTGGTATTGGTATGCAGTCGTGAACAGAATGATAAAAATAATTCAGATATTTCAGAATTAGCTTTAATTTAGCTCATTAAAAAAATTGAGAAAAAGTATGCCTGATTTAAGGCTTAAGAATAAAGAAAACAAAATATTATTTACAAAACAAAAGATATTGGTAAGTCTTGGCTCAACACTAATGACCTCCTAGCGGGTTCGCCATTTCATCTACCAGACCTCACCAATTATTATATAAATTGTTTAGCTAACATAATCTACATTTTTAAATTCTTAATTATAAGAAAATGGCGTTTAGATTAACTATTAAAGCTATTTTACTGTGGTTGTAGAAATCATTAACTTTTTTACTTCTTCAGCTTAAGGAACAGGGAAGAAACACATAAGCCCGTTAACGGTATTTAGAAAACTGAGACATAAAACGAAATACATTATTTTAATGTAATTATAAAATGGTACCATCTTACACATGAATATATTCTTGATGTATTTTTTAAAATATTCATATATTACAAATAAATTTATATTAGATATTTTTCTATATAACTTAAGAAGGTTTTACTATTACACTATATTTTCATTGCATTGTAAAAATGATTACAATAGCAGGCTATATATATTTAACTGAAATATTCAAAACAGTTTAAAAATAAGTGCAGATATCTAAAAAAGCGTCTAAAAATTCGAGTAATAAATGTAAAAAATGTAGATAAAAAGAAATAAATATATATTTTTACTATTATTAAAATATTTCATATGTGTATTTTAAAAATAAAAATAAATGTGATAACAACGTTAACGCAGAAGCTTCGGCAGTTATCCGTCATAGATGCGGAACATAAAAAATTAAAAATAAAGGCAATTTTAGTAAACAATTATAACTAGGGATAGAATGATGATAAAATTTATCCAAGCTATATCAAAAGTTTAGAAAAGAAGTAGGATATTTGTAGAACATTTGAAAATATCCTGCATCTGTTTCTTTTGAACGAAAAATCGAAATTTATTTTAAGGAGAAATAACGATTATTTCTAACCTTAGGGATGAAGTATGAAAGGGTAAATTGTGAAGAGTAATGATGAACGGAAAAAATAAAAGTGTCCAGGGATGGGAATCTTCTCCTTAAAATAAATTTCGATTTTTCGTTCAAAAGAAACACATGGATATTTTCAAATGTCGTTCTACAATCATAAGCCGCCTTATATTGCATTTTATAAAGTAGGATATTTATATAAGTTTTGAAAATATTTAAATTTAAAAAGTTTTAGATTAGAGTGGAATTCCTGGTGCAAATTAGAGTGGAGAAATGATTTTTGTTTTA
>CP092886.1:151090191-151132960 GCA_030710605.1 Cordylochernes scorpioides
GCAGACAAACAATTATAATTTAAGATTGCTGAATATTTACGATGCAAGTTTATGTTTATGGAATTCGTTTCTTTTTAAAGAATATGTTGGTTGTGTGTTGAATTTTATATTTTAGCAACTTTATAAACCCTTTCATTTAAGTCTGATGAATAGAGTTGTGATAAAAAATAAATACCCTCTGAGTATACGGCAGAATTCTATTTCAAAATCTTTAAACATTAACGCTCAACAAACATAATTTCGCTTATGGGGGATTGTGAATATCTAAAACACTAATTAACTTTTTTCGGATCGCAATTAAGGATTTCACTAATTGGGTTTATAATTGAGAGGATATTTTAGTTGGCATATGTTTTAATGTTTTTTGGAATAAATAATTCTCTTTGAATATTCTTTTTATTTTTAGATGCATTAAATTTTATCTTTTCGGTAAAATATTCATTAAAAAGGCGTCCATTAACTATATTACAAAAATACATTATTCGATAATTTTAAATATTGAAACATTATTGCTATGATATTAAGTGCATATTAAAACCAACTGCATAATGATATTTATTCCCTAGTGATTTATTCTGCAAATTTTATACTTAAAGTAAGTTTTGAAAATTGAAGGAGAGACTTTAAAAATGATCATATATCTAAAACGGTGAATTTACCCTGACCTTGTATGCACACGCACATACAGCTTTATTAAGACCACCGGTCTTATACAGATTCACCATAGTAAGAAACATGAATAGAGCTCCTATACTCCAGGCAGCCCAGAACCCAACAGACTCCAGGTCCGAAGCCTGTCTAGTAGCTAAAGAATCCGCCGTGCATAGGTTAGCGTATCACTGAAAAGGCGTGTGTGGAATCAGCCGTCCTTGTACACAACTTCCAAATTCGCTTTCAATACCAGGCGTATTTTACAGCCATGTTATCTAACCTTTATATAGTTTCTTTAGGCATAAAGTATTTTTAAATCCCTCTGTCACGCATACTCTTTATAAACATTCTAAATACCGTAGGTAGTTTGACAGTCCTGTCATATAGCCTACATATATATTATCATAGCGTTTTTATACAGCTTACCGCTGGCTTGAATATTTACCAGTATTTATAATCACACACACACACATAAAGCTTTATTAAGACCACCGGTCTTATACAGATTCACCACAGGAAAAAATAATAGATGGAGCTCCTCTACTCCAGGCAGCGCAGGCACCCAACAACAGCCTCCAGGTCCGACGCAAGTCCAATGGCCACACGTTCCTTTGTGCATACGTCATGGTTAGCGAATCACTGAACAGGCGAGTGTGGAATCAGCCGCGTTCTATTCTTCGCTCTCCTCGTCCAAATGAACCACGGCATTCGGCGATTTAATTAATCTCCTCCGAACGGTAACTGCGGCCTTGTAGAATTTATACAGTATTTATAATCATGAAATTACGTTACGTCGTATTTGAGACGAATACAGGTCCTGTTTGCAACACCATATGTGTTTAGCGCTCAAGGAGGCACATTGCCAGCGTACAAAATGAAACAAAAAGCTTTTAAAAAGATGCCCTCTTTGTATTAGTAATATTTGGTTAAACCTACTAAACCAAATAAAGCTTCCATTACGGGGGATGAACTAATGAAATTTACAAAGCCAATTCTATTATAAGTGTATGCTGTTTTATATTTGGGAGTCTTTCCAGGTAAAGTGAGAAATGAAAGCTCATGATTTTTATAGGATATTTGCAAATAATAATATCTGAGAAAGAATTACACTAAAGTTTTGTTTTGATAAAAAGGTGGATGAGCTACATAATGGGGAAATCTTAAGGAAGTTGTACCTTTTAGCATATGTATATTTAAATATATCATTACTATATTCAATATTTTAAAGGAGAACGATTGAATTTACATGTGTATAGAATCCTGTTATATAAGCAAAAATAAAGAGTGTATGATTAAAATATGAAACTTCCTTTAGTTTTTGTCCATTAGTTCATTACGAAATTGGTTGACACATCGATATTATTACAAAGTATCAATACCACAACTTGGAATAATATTTTTACAAGACGTTTCGATGACAGCATTGTTGCTTCCATCAGACTAGAGTACTAAAATATACATTTTAATACCTTTTTATTATAATGTCAACAATGCAGTTATCGAAACGCAACGTTTAGAATATATATATATATATATTAATCTATACAATCCCATTTAGAGTTTCACCTTTTGAGCATTTAGAGTTAGCTCAAGATGAAATATATTACGCTTCATATAAAAAGTATATTTATTTTATTTACTAATATAGGGCTATTTCGAAATAAACTTGACACATTCATCAGTTTGAAATTGAGCCTCTTATTTAAAATAAGTAAAATATAACTCCCTAATATAAACATACTTTTTAAAACCACCTAAATATCTTAAAATATTATGTGTGACAAAATTTATTATATGCCTTCATAATTACACATATATACATTCATATATATGTATATGAGAAAACAATAGAAAAAAGCACATGTGCTTTTTGTCAGGATATGCCTTCATTATTTTTACATATATAATATATTTACAATAATACAAGCCATACACACTCGGTATATATGTACTGGTAAACAGTGGTTGGTGAGCTGGTTATTCGTTTTATGATGGGTCATAACTATTACAATCTACTTCTACAATGTACAATTAATAGATGAGCGTTGAGTTCATTAGCCAATCTGCGTGCGGTTCTTTTTTTTTTGGCTCAGCGGATAAATCGATCATCAAAGTTCTATATTTAATATATGATCGTGAGTTCGAGTCTCGGAATATTTCTTTTTTTTAATCAAAATATTTTTTTATCATCTTTTTGCACCTTATGACATGGTTGTAATTTAGGCATTGTCAATTTCGTTATTTTTATATATTTCTTTTATAAGGATCTGACGCTTAATCTTATTCTGTAATGGTCAATTTGAAGCGTAAGAATAGTTAGATTTTGTTAAATGGACACATTTTAGGGGTTCAATTGTTATTGAAATGACTCTTAGAACATGCAAGTACACTATTTATAGTCTGAATATATATTTATATATGATAATTAATAATATATTATTTCGTTTTAAATACAATAATGATATCGTATAAATCTTTCATTATGTATATTCATATTTCACATTTGTCATTAATATGTAAATTATGTTCAATATAATTATAATATGATACATTAGCGCGCCATCTTTTATGAGAATTCGAAACTATTATAGACGCGTATAATTATTTTTTAATAATTCACAATTTCTACTGCCCTTAGTGTAATGGAAAAATTAATGGGAGGGCCATTGCAGTAAGGGCAGTAAATATTATTAATTTTTTAAAAATAATATACGCATCTATAATAGTTTCGAATTTTCATAACAGATGGCGCGCTAATGCATCATAATGTATATTCATACCAAACTATATTTTATATCACACATACTGCATATGTTGCAAACATGGCCTATTCATTATCTCTAACTTTATATATATTGCATATACTTAACCATCTATAACCTTATATATGTAAATCAATAAATAATACGGTAATACAATTACTGGGCAATAATGCTGTCAATTAATCATTCTGCCTAATAAATTGCGGGAAGATACCTTCCCATTACATCTCATCGGTCATTTATTGCATTCAGGAAACACGATTCCCTTGTTCCTTTTATTCGCATATCCAATATCGCATTAATAGGCATTTCTAATATTATCTTCTGGTAAATAAAAATATTCCCCAAGGATTATTTTTTGAACCTTTTTTTCTATCATTATTAAAGCTCAATAGGTGTTTGATAGTTTTTAAATAATCTAATCTATGTAAATATATAAAATATTATTGGAATAAAAATTAATATTTATATAATATGATGTGGAAAAGGAAATTCTCGAAATCTAGCTAACATGTTTAGAGCACAATAAAGAAAACACATATGTGTTTAATTTTTTTTTCTATTTTCGCAAACCTTTGACAAAAATGTAAAATATTTAAATAATCTAAATATAAATGTTTGAAAGACTCGCTTTTCAATATATGTCAAAGTTTTTTTTTTTTTTTTGAAGCTATATTCAATATACAGAGCATTGACATTGGGAAACAAATATAAAATGCTTTGCAAATATATTCAAAGAGAAGAAGTTGTTTGAAGTTTTGGTGTTTAAAGTTATTGCAAATATTTCCAACTCAGTAGGGATATTGTAGATCCATGAGAACTTTCAAATAAAACTATTCAGATATTCTATTTTAGGACGGATTCGAACTTTTTACTTCTTTAAATACCTCTGAAAGCATTAAAGTGAATAAACCGTTATTATTTGTACATAAAATAAAGTTATTTACGCCTTGTAAAAGTATAAACTAGCATTGACATGATAGTCATGATATTTTGTTGTAATATATAATATTTACATGACTCATCATAGCCTGCTCACTCCAAACTCAAATCTTATATAGAATATTTGAGATTCCTTAGATAGATCCATTATATGAATATCTTATTAAGCAAGTATATATATATATATATATATATTAAAAATAAAGAAGGCATCTCCTGACCACGAGCACATGTGCTTTTTAGATGGCAGAGCGCCGTGGTCAGGAGATGCCTTCTTTATTTTTAATATCAAAACCTGACCCATCTTTTGAAAATATATTCTCAAAGCAATTTACTCAAAGGTTTCTTTATAGATTTATATTCGGAATGAAATCCTGCATAGTGGTTAGAAGTGATCTTTTAATCCATCTCTCTCCCTTAAATGCCTATGAAAACCTGATGCCCTTTTTGTATATAAATTTGTAATATTTGTACATTTTACGTATCTTTTATTTGAAGAACTATGAATTCTGGCCAGGCAGCTTCTATCTTTACGATAAGCAGGCGTGTTTTGCCCTTATTTAATTGGTATTCGCACCTCTCTGATAATTTTGGCCGGTACAAAATGAGTTATTATAAAATATATGCTAAAATCTGACTCTCTAAAGTGTATCATTTGCGCATAAGATTTTATATATGTTTAAACAAAGGAAGATTGACATCCAGGCGTGCCGAAACGCTATCAATACAATTAATTATTGATATATCAGATGAGCTTTAGTTATTTATGAATTGGAATAATTTAAACGAAAGAAATATTTTATGTGCGTTTTATGACTCACCTTTTATAATAAAATAACGTCAAATGTTTCCATGGGGATTTAATTTATTTATTGACATAAATAATAAATGACATTTTTATGTACGCGAAAAAGTTCTAATATTTAAATAAATTTATATCAAAATATATTGTGAATATTTTTGTAATTTAACTGCTAATATGATCCCATCACTCTCTCTCTATTCACCTTTCTATTTTTTAAAGCAATATTATCAAAGTTCTAATGCTTAAACATTATATATATATTTGAAAAGTAAAGATTTATATCAGGTTAAAAGTTTCTTTTTAATTTAAATTTGCAAGCTTTCTAGCAAATATACTGCTCTTCAACGGGCTGATATTCTATGTACAAACTCTAAATAATATATATACAGAATAATTGAAAACTTTTGTTATTAGCATGTGCTCTTGCGGGCGTGCATCAAACTGTTACCAGCTAAAGTAATATATATTATACTGGGATTAAATATATATATATATATACATTCCAATAATTATTACTATTCAGATTATTTGTCAAGGATATTGTTATATTGGGTTGGGAGGTCAATTTTTCTATTGTAATAATTTGTTATTAATATAATCCCTTCGGTATAATTATTAATAAAAGACAATTCGCTATGGGAAAAGTTTCGTATATATATATCGGGAATACAAGCTTTCGGGCTCAACATCCCTTCGTCAGGTATAACAGGTGTAACGCTACAGTAGCGTAGTTATACCTGTCGAAGAGATGTTGAGCCCGAAAGCTTTTATTGCCGATATATATATAAGAAACCTTTCCCTCAGTGAATTTTCTTTTATTAATAATATATATATATATATATATTGTTTTTCGAAAATAGAGCAATCCATACTTAATTCATTAGATAATAAAAAGGCACATATTGGATTTAATAAAAGATTTATTTTGCCCCAATATTTCGGCTGGCTGAACGCCAACCTTTATCGAGGCATTACATTTATATACAATTTGTATACATTTGTATACAGTTTATATATAAAATTGTAATGCCTCGAATAAGGTTGGCGTTCAGCCAGCCGGAATATTGGCAAAATAAATATTTTAATAAATCCAATATATGCCTTTTTATTATCTAATAATATATATATATTGATTTTATTATACAAATTATCTAAATTTATAATTTGATTATTCTGTCAATTCTTAAATTAGACGAATAATAGAGAGAATAATAATATTAAAATGAAAAATCATTATTATTATCATTCGAATAATATAAAGAGACATCGTAATGTATTTGATATTAATATATGTAAATATTTAACAAGCGCGAGAGCAAGTGTTAATTGGACTTACATTGTAATTAGATGACAATGTTGAACGATGTAACGGCTGCTTTAATAATTTGATTGTTTTTATCAAAAGGTAACAGCGCGTAAAATTCAAAAAGATTTCTTTTTATCGCCTTTTTAGTTTTTTGTACTTCTTTTGTTCTTTTGTTATTCGCGACCTTTGTTTCAATCTTCTCTTTCATTCTTGGAATAAAAGCTTTTTTGCACATAGATGCTTTTAAACAACTGACTCCCTTATGTATTGAATTCCGCTGATATACAAAGGGACAATGACCGTCCTTTAATGCGTCATTATTTTATCTATGTAAGTTATAAATATATTTTTATTTTATTTAGTTTCTTATAAATGTATTTTAATGCTGAAAGAAACATCGTTTTATTAACATGGGGACGTTTATAAATCTACAACAAGTATAGATGAATATAAACAATTATTATCTCTTATAAATTCGATACTTGGTTAATAAATTATGAATTATATGAGAGACAAAAGACAGGCAATAAATAGATATCGTATTGGTATAATTATTCTATTTTTTCTTATTTGTTTTTCGTTTTGTTAATAAATTTTATATTTTTCTACTACTAAATATTCATAATAAATTTAGAATAACGAATAGATTCAAAAAGGATAAGTTTCTTTATTTGAAAAATCAATTCGAGCTTTCGGGCGCAAGCTGCCCTTCTACAGGAATAATGGATACAATTTCAAGTAGTCATGTATGTACAGATATATATATTTTCTTTAAATGGTTTCTCGCTTTGGTCTTGTATAGCGTGAGTGGATCACATACCCACGTCTATAATAAATTTAGGTTCATATATATAATTATGAAATCACAATAGAAAAAAATAAAAGATAAGTGGGTCAGGTGTTGATATTAAAAATAAAGAAGGCATCTCCTGACCATTAGATGGCGCTCTGCCATCTAAAAAGCACATGTGCTCGTGGTCAGGAGATGCCTTCTTTATTTTTAATATATAATTATGTAAAGAGTATATATAAAGTGTATTTTTATACGTAAATTTATTACAGTTATTTTCAACTTAAATAAACACGGCCATAGAACCTTTCAATATTTTAATTTAGAACTGAAAAAAGTATATTGTGATTTTTATATTGAGAAGATTTTTAATAGAATTTTTAATTATCAAACTATTTTTCAATATCGTTTTGGAATATTTAAGAAACGCAGTTTAACAATCAGAAGAATAAATTATTTTGATAAAATCTCGAATTCCAAAATAAATTTATGGATTAGGAAAGATAACTCAATTCGAGAAGTGTCAGCAAGGTTGTCACACCCACACATGTGCGCAGCGATTCTAAATATAGCCTGGTGAAGAATAACTTCGTTAGACAAGAGTTGGTTTATTTACGGTGTTTGTTAAATGTTGTAAGCCTGCTAACGAACCAAACAGTTCCTCTAATTGTATGCAGTCCCTCCTTAAGTGCAGTTTCTCTACTCAGTTTCTCTAAGATAGTTTATTGTGGTATTTATTATATCTAGAGCCCTACTATGAATGCCACTACTCAGGTCTTCATTGTGTTCTATATATATATACGAGTATATGTACATAATCATTATTGTATAACCATGTAGGATCATTAATCACCACAGATACGGTTAGCCACTAAGGTTGTTTTTATTTCAAAAGGTCTCTCGACTTATTTAGGCATACAATTTTTAGTTAAATGGTATTCTAACAAAAAAGAAATATAACATATTGTTTACAATAAAATATTAAATAATTTAATAAAGAATAATTAAATATTTACATTTACAAAATGTAACTTTTATAACACACAAAGTTTAACACAGCGCCATCTAGGTGTGGCAATTGGAATTATTTAACCCTACAACCATAAGCTTTTGGCGGAGAAATGTTTCAACTGTTGATTACTTTTGCAGAAACGACGTAGAATCCAATTCCGTATTGGGTAATATTTCAAAAGAAAAATTGTTTTGAAGGATGCCCGAATCTTTAAAAATTCCAACCCTACCAATGAGTAAAATAAATCATACGGGCCTCTAGCACCTTGTGAGTGAAAATTTCGAACTTCTTTCCTAATGTGTGGTACA
Source organism: Cordylochernes scorpioides (assembly GCA_030710605.1). Classification (NCBI taxonomy): domain Eukaryota; kingdom Metazoa; phylum Arthropoda; class Arachnida; order Pseudoscorpiones; family Chernetidae; genus Cordylochernes; species Cordylochernes scorpioides. The sequence continues at coordinate 151,098,768 of CP092886.1, forward strand.
TTTGGAGAACTTTTACAGGATTTAGGTTTTATATGATAATAGATTTATAGAGAGGTTGATAGGATATAGATTTTATTATTACCATATTTTTTACCATTACCATTATTACCACATACTGTTGTTTCTTTTTAATTTTACTTTTTTTCACCTATTAACCCTATATAATCTTATAGGTATGATGTTATAAAGAAGTTTCAATCTCTCTCAGGCTATGGATCTTATCAATACAAGGTCAGATTCGATTTCATCCTACGGGAGAGGTTATCCGTTATATTTGACGAAGAGATGCTTTATCTTGTGAGAAGTCGTAGGGGTTATATTAGGCTAGAATACATTGTAAAATGGAAGAAAATAATAATATTCCTGTATTCTAAAATAAATGAAGCTTGCAGGGTTAAGTTTCTTTTGCAACTTTTTATTTTTCAAGCTTTCGGACTTGTCAGTCCTTCAACAGGATTATCACGTTAAATATTTTAAATAATAAATACAATTTTTTTTTCCAATTATTATATACATAATTTAAATACTTATTATCTATTTAAAGAAAAATATATTACATTATTTCAGTTTTAAAAACAATATTTTTGAAAATATACGTGCGTGGTGGCGTGGTGGATGATGCGTGCTGGCCAAACGATGTCTCGAGATTTCATATTCTTGTATAAAAAGACAACTATCTCTTTTAATATGTGTGTGAATAAATTAAATCATTTAAATCAAAATATCAAAAGAATTTAGATGAATAGAAATTGAGAATCATATTATTAACTACAAAAAGGTTAACCTTAATGGTGACCTAATAACAGAACTTAAAATTAGTCTTTTGCTTATCAAAAAGAGATATTTCTTTACCACACTATATATAATCAGTGCTAAAATATTCCTATTAATTAACAACGTTTTTTATTAAATATAGAGAAGCAGTTGAAATTTTAAAAGGAAGACAAGAACGCTAAAAGCCTTCAAAAGATGTTTTAAAAAAACAACGCTCAAATAATATCTCTCTCAATTAGCTTAATTTCACTTCAACCTCTCTCACACACATAACTGATAAAAACTAACATCGAATGTTTTTGTCTTGATAACATTTAAACATTGGATTTGAAGCGCGACAAATGTTTCGAAATTTTCAATGGATAATTTAATTGAGGGGATTGAGGAAGCATAGATATTTTTTATTTCTTACTCGAATTTTTAATTTAAGTTATGTATCAGTTTTTTTAATATAATAGCTTTATATTTTCTGAAATATCCAATCAATTGGAAATGAGCAGGATTTGAAATAGAATTGTTTTATTTTATATCGTTTTTATTTAGGTTTTATTGATTCACAATGAGGTTTTGGCAACGGGTTTATTGCGTTTGTTTTGCGTTTCTTTCAGTTTTTCACAAAGTTCAGGTTTATATACACTTAATTACATTTCTCATTTAGGTTATTACCTAATAATCATTTACATCAATATTGCGCTCTATTTAATTTTAAAGTTACCATATTTAACTTTAATTAATAGGCTAATTCCTTAATGGAATGTTCAAATCTAAAAGCTTGAGGGATGAGTTTCTTTTGCAAATAAATTTATTTCGAGATTTTGTAGAAGGGCGTTGCCCGGGAGAGAGAAAGCTCGAAATAAATTTATTTTCAAAAGAAACTCATCCCTCAAGCTTTTAGATTTGAACATATATAACTTTATTTAATATTACTTAAGTAAATATATCAATACTATAAAAGAAATTTGATTAATAAAAACGTTTATGTAAATTTTATCAGTTGCTACTCAAAACAAGAAATAAGTTGAAGTAAATATAGTCCATTTTGTGTATTTATCTATATGTTTAATCACTTATGCATAATTATGAAAATATCGTGTTTAATATCGTTTTTATATTTTTAAATATACAATAAATTTCATATCACCGCCGATAATATTGTAGCAAGTTATTTATGATGTTTTATGTACAGATAATTAATTTTTTTATATTTATATTATATATATTTTGCTACTCTAGAATTCCCCTCATTGCTTATCTTGTACCTTATAAATGTTGATTTGTCTTTGCCTTAAATAAATTGTCGTGTCATTTGGAAGTTTGTATTTCCTAATTTCTACGTGACAACATTTATGATTTCCTTTACTTTAACTTTAATAAGTGATTTTTAATCATATGGGGGTAAATAATAAATATAAACAATAATTAGCCAATATGTATATATAAAAAAGCATGGTGAAAATAGAGCAATCTCTCTCTCTCTCAAATATATGCCTTTTTATTTAAATAAAAAGCATATTAAATATATTTTTATGTAAAATTTTGATAGTTATATATAAAATAATAAAAATAACAACCACACAATATCTTTTTATCGTGAAAAGCGAACTTCTGAGCAGTAAAATAGATACTTATTATGTGTTTGTGTTAATTTAATATTATTTCTAAATTAAATAAAAATCACATCATATAATAATAACGCGATTTAAAAACGCTTCTTTCTTTATAAATATTCCTTTTCAATAAAAATAAATTAATATAATCAATTATTATTACATTTAAAAACAATATTTTACTTTGTATATTTATTTAGACAAAAGTGCCTAAATCTATTTTTATATATGAATTTTTAAAAAGATCGATGGGTATTTAAAAATCTGTGGAAGTATAAATAGATAAAATTTACATCCGTTATAAACCTTATCTGCACCTTATTGGTATTCCCTGGGCGACGTAGAACGCAGCCGCGCGACAAGGATTTTAAGCTTTTCCATTTTCACAAATTAGGTTAGAGGCAATTGGTATTCTCCCAACATCAGCGACGCTTTATCCCGTAGCATATGTGGACATTGACGTTGGCCGGACAGTGGCCTGATTGTGTCAAACAAGATGGCGACATTTTGTCACATGTTGACATATTCCCTCTGAATTATAGCCTTCATCAAAAGTATATTTACAAATAGAGTCAATTGAAATATTGAGGATGTAAAAAATTTAAAAAATTAACGCCTTGTCAAATGGTTTATTTTTATTTCTCCTGACGAAGAAAAAATTAAATTTAGTTGAAACTTTGAGAAAATAAAACTTTAATAGGCCGAAGTGTCTATGTTTTAGAAGAAATATGAATGCCGGCCAGGCAACTTCTATCTTCAAAACTTTTTCTTTTATTATATAGGACTCATTTCTACATGTACTAAACTGACGATGATCAAGATTTAGGAGAGAAAACTTGGCTCATAACAAATGAACCTTAAATGCAATTTCGCTAATTTAATCAATCAGATCGCTATACACAATTATTGTATTGTTTATGTTTTATAGTCATATAGTCATATAACATATATTATGTTATATAGTATATGTATTGAATGTACATTATTAGTCAAGGGAGTTACTTTAACTATAAATCATAATTTAATTCGCGTTCATATAGATATTTTATAATACATGATTTTTATTATATTCCTATATTTAAGAGTGTATAATAAATACATAATTTTAAAAAAAGTATACACAACCTTTTAGGGCGTATTCTAATTTTCTAAGTAAAAATAAATCTTCGCTACCCTTACTGCAGAAAGAGCTTAATGCAGCGAAATCAATAGTAAATTGTACAATTAAAAATAAGGCATTCGAGCTAAATATATCGACGCCTTTCTAGTACGGATATATAGTATATAAATATAGTACTCAATGTTTTCTAAAATTTTAGAGATAATCCCTTCAATATTTATCCATAAGTCAAAATATCCTTCAGTAATTATCGACTTCAGCAATGTTTGGAAAATGACATAGGGGGAATGGAATGCACATTTTAATATTTACAATTTTGGGCCTAATGAATAAATTTGAGGAATATCCTATAAACTATGGTCAATGGATGGTCATTCCATATTTATAAACATTGCAAATTCAATTATCTGAACTCAGCCACTTTGTGCTGTAAATAAATATTTAACGAATATTAACTAACATTTGATGGAAAAGTGCGAATTTTCAATAAGTTTCACTCGTTGCTATAGAAGAAATTTACGATATTTAATTTATCCTTTAATATATTTTTATGGTAAATATGTTACTTTCTAGGTAATCGGCCATGACATTAAGCATATTTTATGAAGCTGAGATGTGTTTAAAACACGTAGATATGCATATTTTACAAATATTAAACTCTTAAATAGAAAATTGTGGAAAATAAATTTATTAAATATTTTAATTTTTATGCACATATTTTTGTTTTAAATAGAGAGATTTATATAATTGTGTACAAACAAAATATAATTGCCGATCGATGCTCTATATATTATACAAATTGTAGATAGGTTAACTTGGTATATTAACCATAGGATATTTTAAGGAGCTCGCTATAGGTGTAATTACAAAATCATATAAATATATATTTTATAAATTAGTCTATTTTTATAGTAGTACTACATTCTTAGTCACTATAAATATATATATAGAGAACTTGGCCACTTTGTGCTGAAAATAAATATTTAACGAATATTAAATAACCTTTGATGGGGGGAAAAGTGCGAATTTTCAATAAGTTTCCCTCGTTGCTAGAGGATATTTACGATATTTAATTTATCTTTTAATATTTTTTTATGGTAATTATGTTGATTTCTAGGTAATAGGCCATGATATTGCCGAATATACACAATAATATTTTTTATAAAAACTTAGACATATTATATGAGCTATAATATATATATAATATAATCTAAAATGCAAATATTTTATTTTTTAAAAAACATGTATTTCACTTTCATCATTGACTATTCTTTCATTTCTGACCATAGATTTAGAATACTTTGAATATTGATGTAAATATGTATAGTTAACCTACCTATTTTTTTTAATCACGAATATAGGATTCATTTTATAAATTCTATATTACCGTGAAAAATAATTTCATGTGTAATTTAATTCAAGTAATTCAAAATAAAAACTAATTGAAGGTTAAATAACTATCTTTTTTCACGACTGCACCTTCAATTCTCTATCTTTTTCAAAACAAAAAAAAAACAAAATATTCATAGCATATATATATATATATTATAAAATGTATACATTAAACATATAAATCATTATATCACAAAAATGTGCATATCCACATGTGTATAGAAGTAATTATTTTATGTTCGCTAAGAGAAAGAGGGAGTTAAATGTTATTTTTATTTATACAATTACATTTTAATGTTCTAGACAAGAACACGGACATGATTTATGTGGCCCAAAAAGAAAGTTTCTGGCATCACGCATAATTACTTCGCCGTCCGAGCCCGATGTTCCCTCCGCCTCCAGAGAATAGCCAATAGATTGTTTATCCAATAAAGGGGGAGTTTTTATCGTAAATTTGAACTAAGTTATTGAATAGATGGGCTTATAGTCATATAAACCTGATATATGGATTTAAGATCGGTAAACTTTCCACAATATTTTACGCATCCTAATTGTTGGTAAAGAATATTGATTCGTAGAATAAGAGAAAGATAGTTTATTACTTAAAGGTATAAAACAATAAAAGAAGGATAAAAAGATCAAATTATATGTACATCAGAAACCCACGCCAGCCTGCCCTATTCAATTAACCTCTAGCCTACCAACAATACAACAAAGCCGCGCTATATAGGCAGATATGTTAATTAGCATAGACAATACTGAAACATTATGCAAATCACACGAATATTTCATCGTAGAAATATCTGGAATTGTCACTTTCAACACCAATTAAACTCTACTGCGATATAGTTAAGTGTGGTAAAAGCCACTGTTATAATTTGTACCCCGGAATATGATAATTACCACGGTTAATAAAAATAAATGCTAATTACTGAAATAAAAGATTGAAACATATTAAGTTGATGACGTTAATTGTGAATAGAATGTACTCACATTAAGAAAGTTTAATTTGCTTTTGTTACAAGTCTTCAAATGAAAAGGTGGGAATAAATTACTATATATTATGTTAATGTATTAATTAAGGATATTTCTCCTATAATCATATATATTGAAAATACTATAAATCCTTCTCCCCATAAACTCGAATTGAATGCTGAAATTTCAGTGAAGGCTAAATTACGCATCAACGATTAACGGCTGGAATTTCGGTAAATATCGAATACCTACACACATTACATAGCAAAGAGTGAAAATATATATCAAAACTAGACGCTTATTCCAGGCATTATCATCTCATATCTAAGTGTAACTATGTCCTTTTTCGATTAAATTGTCGAAATGCGATTCAATTGCAACTAAAGAACATTTAGAATCTTGCGACAGAGAAGCGCAATTTTTCGCCTTATGAGTAAGTTAGTTCTGCACAATGGATGTATATTCATACTCTCTCCATATATAAACATATATTCAAATATTTGATTAAAAAGGAATATATTGGATCAAAATATCATTTATTTTACCAATATTTCAGTTGGCTGAACGCCAACCTTTTTCAAGGTATTATAACATATTAATATGTGTCTGAACAACTGAAATATTGGTAAAATAAATGGTATTTTGATCCAATATATGCCTTTTTAATCAAAGATTTATTTATGGATTGCTCTATTTTCAAAATATATTCAAATATATTATGTGCATTTCAAAGGTGCAGGAGGATTTGTAGTTATATGCAAAGGAGATAATTTGTATATTGTGTTTTATTATGATATTGAGGATTAAGGAACTGAATTATTATACATGGGAGATTAGAGAGTAATATTTCATATATACTAATGAGAGAAACCTGTAGAAGAACGTTTTTCGCTTTAAAGCTTGTATCTTTACACCCACTATGCAAAATCTATCTTTAATTTAATACCCTTTTTGCAATTTTACCTCACAAATCATACTATATTATAGTTTTTATATGAATAAGGATGAGAAAAAGATATTTGAGCTTTGTGAAAGATCTACTAGTGTGGATAGTCTCAATACCATTGTCCTTTTTAAAGCCCGGCCATTACATATCACACGCCAATAGCATTCCTTTATTATCATAATAGATGGCCAAACTTAAAGGATTATTAATCAGAACCACCTCAGATCCTCTCATAATAAACGGAAGGTATGAAGAAAATTCTTCATACCCTGAAATCTTCACGGCATTAATGGCCAAGTCGTTTATCACGGGTTTGACTCTTTAAGCTCTGCCGCTTAGAGGCTGTCCTTCTAATATTGCCGATCGCTTTTAACCTGCTTATAAACTGGCGGGTGGGCAATGTGCAAGATAATGGGTTGTTATTTAGAGTATCAACGTTAAACTTGCTTATATTTTTTCAAAGAGTATAACAATTTTTAATAGCTTCCAATATTACATTATGTTATCTTAAATTCATATACACTTTACCTTATTTTTTCTATCAAAAGTTTTTTTTAAGTGAAATTATACAAAACTTTCTGTGAAACGCCTTAGACGTCATAGTTTTGAAAGCCACAGACTCAATGAGACGAACTGTCATTTTTTTATTCCTAGTATACGTTGTACAGGCCATGATAATCATGGTGTGTAGAAGTTGGCGACTGCTTTTACTGTAAGTGCACCACATGTCTACACATGTGAAAAGGAGTTCGACTTTACACTTACAAATGTGCCAGAGCCTCGTTTGGTTACTTTCACTCGCTGTTGGGGATGAACTGTAATGATAATCATAGGCTAGTTTGATTTAAAATATAGATAAAAAGAAGAATAGATTAAAATATTTGTGAGTTAAATATTTGTTTTTGACTCGTGCTTTAGATGTTGTACAAAATTTCGAATATCGCGTGAGAACGCCCTTGCAGCCTTAGAATAATTTCTAACGCTTTGCCTAATGTTTTAATTTTTGTTCGCTCCTGACGAGGACAAAATATTTTTGTCGAAACGTCGAGACAATAAAAAGATTCACTGGCCGAAGTGTCTTTTATTTGAAGAAATAAAATATTAGAGGTCTTACATAATGAAAGAGTATTTCTCTTCTGATTTAATTTACCTAACACATTTTTTTTTCGTAAATTATAATATTATTACAAAATTTTGGTAATTTATTACTTGTTTAAAAATAATGTTATTCAAAATTTTGGTACGGGTTTCTGAAAGTTTTCGAAATAATCGTTCGATGAAAAAAACTATATTTTCATCTGCATTTGTTTGGCATATATAATGAAAATTATTACTACATATATTTGATATACTATAAACATATATATATATGTTGAATATAGAGCAATCCATTTATGATAATTAAAATAGGAGCATATTTTGAATCAAACATATGTTTTTGGATCAAACACCAACATATGTTATAAACAACCCTTCTCGGGCGCGCATCACACGGATAATAGCTTACAAGGAGTTTGAATTTTTCCGAGAAAAAGATAGGCGAACAGCCTTGTCGAAATATATCTTCAAATATTACATTATGTTATCTTATAATCATATACTCTTTACCTTGTTTTTTTTATTAACAAAATTATTTTTCGTGAAATTATATAACACTTTCTGTGAAACGCCTTAGGCGTCAAAGTTTTGAAAACCACAGACTCAATGAGACGAACTGTATTTTTTTATTCCTAGTATACGTTGTACAGGCCATGATAATCATGGTGGGTAGAAGTTGGCGACTGCGTTTTACAGAAAGTGTTATATAATTTCACTAAAAATAATTTTGTTAATAAAAAAAACAAGGTAAAGTGAATATAATTATAACATATTTGAAGATATTAAAATTGTCATACTCTTTGAAAAATGTGGTGCACTTACAGTAGAAGCAGTCGCTAATTACCCACCATGATTATCATGGCCTGTACCACGTGTACTAAGGGGATAATAAAAAATATATAAATACGAAAATAGCTTTACATTACTATTCCAAAAAGTATCTAGATTTAAACTCTAACCCTGTATGATATATTTAATTTAAGATCGAAAATTTCTTCCATTAGTATTTTTCTCTTGAAACAGATAAAGGAATATATACATTATTCCAATTTATAGAATAATTCAACAATAGTTCTTTTATGAGATTTATTTAATTAAATTTCCCTCTTTTCACATTTTTTAAATTTCACACAAAAGGAAGAGAAGGAATTAATTTAAAACTGTGAAAATGAAGTTATTCTTTTCTAAAAACTATTTCTGGCGTTTTTTAATCAGCCAACACAAAATTAAGAAATATATATAAAAGAATTTCCAGAAATTCGTTAAATATTAGTTGATTCTTTCTTTTTGAAATTTAGATCTCTCTCTAATTTCATATCATAAATTTATCCATAATTATATTAATAATGAATATATAAATAATATGATTATAATCAAATTATGTTCATTTAGTTGTCATATTTGCTAATCAATTAAAAAGTGATTATAATATTTACCCTCTTCATTCATTACTGAAATGATAACATTTTATTTATGGACATTATATTTATCACTATGTTAAATTTTATATGTTTTTTTATATCATATTATATATCATATTATAGTATATATGTTAAATTTTACACACTCATCACGAGATCAAGTCAATGTATTTATATAAAACATATATAAATTTTGTTCCATACCCAGAATTATAAATGCATCTGAAATTTTGCTTGAAATATCAAAATAAACAGGTTCAATTAATTATAATATATTATCGTAAAGATAGAGGTTGCCTGGCCAGCATTCATATTTCTATGAAAAATAGACACTTTGGCCAGTTATAGATAAAAATCACGTGGGAAAGCCCTTGCAACCTCAGAACAATTTTTAATTACTTCTCCTGACGAAGACAAAAGATTTTTGTCGAAACGTTGAGAAAAATAAAAAACTATAACTGGCCGAAGTGTCTATTTTTCATAGAAATATAATATTTTAATTATATAACAATATTGTGTAATTCACTACTGAATAAAGTGTCCATAATATCCCGTATAGATTAAAATTACCGTGTGCGGTCTGGTGTTTATTCAAAAGGTGAATAAATACTCTAAGCCTATCCACCCGAGTATTTCCAAACACAAAAATAGTTTCGAGAAATAGGGAAAATCCAGTGTCCCGAGGGCGTCCTCCGTCGTTGAATGGAGTGACGTCACTGCTGATGACGTCATTCAGCAGGTTCCCAGTGGAAGAGGAACTTATAAAGATCTTCAGGTTAAACTTTATGTCTTCTCATTGTTCCATTTTTGATCTATATATCATGTTGAAATACTGATGGCAAATGTTTGAGAATACTAATTCTCAATATCAATTATTAATGAATCAATAAAATTAAAAATAATAGTTAAAACATGTTGAGTAAAATTATTCAGGCCTCCAGGTTCAATTGTCTTTTCGAAATATTCTTATTCTCTAGCTTTCGGGCACGGATGCCCTTCTACAGGAGAAAACTTGGTATAATAATTCGTCAATATAAAACGAGTTAAATATAATCGGATGTTTTTCCGTTTATCATTACTCTTCACAATTCACCCTTTCATACCTCATCCCAAAGGTTAGAAATAATCGTTATTTCTCCTTGATATAAATTTTGATTTTTCGTTGAAAAGAAACACATGCGGGATAGTTTTCAAATGTCGTTTTATAATCGGATACTATTTTACATATTTTTTCTTAAATTCTGTAAAAGAAATTTACTCAATATTGTTACAAGGGATTATGTTATTGAATAGTTAGAACATACATCAAATATCTGAAGAACAACGATGGAATGTTAAAATATATATGATGATGGAGAATCTTGAGAGAATCTATAACTCTCCTGATGTCGGCAGTGTATATGATTGCTTGTTGCGTCTAACGTTTTTAAGAACCCTTCACCGGTAACTTATACAAAATGCCTTTCTTTTTATTTCCTTTGATTTTTGCATCGTATATATATTCAAAAAAGATGCATATATTGGATTTATAAGTATTTTATTGTTCCAATATTTAGAGGGTAACTCGCCTCTCTTTATCGAATATGTTTGTTATATATATATAGCATAAAGTTGTAGGATGATGAAATTTATGTACCAAAAAGGCACCTCGCACTTTAAATGTGATCAGAACGATGGCACTATTGTATCACCCTTCAGTCAAATAAATATATTAGTGATGATAAAGAATGAGCCACACCAGTTTTAGAAAATTCAGACAAAACGTCAACCACATGGAGAGATTTATAGATGGAGAGAGATTTTTAAAAGATGTTTGTCTCCTCTAAGTAAGTTTAACCGTAAATAATGTTAATGAAAGAAAATACTGGATGTCTATAATATTCAAAATATTTTCATGTATATATTTAAAGTAAAGTTAATGTATGATATTCAAGATCAAAGAGATGATTTCAAAGAGAATATTGATATACATATTTTGTGTATCTATTGGTTTGTTACTTGTTTTCCCCTGAAAAAACTTAATTTTATTTTTTTCAATAAAACTTAAAAGACATATTCGAAAAAACATGTTCTTTGATTTAATTTAATATTCAAAGGAATATTATGCGGAATTCCTTTCCTATATTTCAAATAAAATTTTTCTGTTTCAACACATGATAGATTTTATAGAATTTTAATAAATATATATATTTATTTATTTTCATTTTCGGAAACTCTTTGATTTAAATATCAAGGTGTCTGTATATATATATATAAGATGCTACATTTCTTTTAATACAGGTATATGTATATTTTTGATATATATATGATAAAGATTCAAAATAGGTGGGCCATCACCATAATAGTGTGCTTGTGTGTTTTCATATAATTACTTGAAATATTTCCATTGGAATTTGACAATGTCTAGCATAAAATTGTTATTCACAATATTGTTAAACGCGGATTTCTTGCTTCAGATGATCGAGGTCTACCTTATAGGGAAGAAGTTTAGGGTCAGGTGAAGATAGCACTTTCCTCAACTAATTTCAGCTGAAATTACCCAAGAATATGATCTTGGCCCGTACCTTTCCAATCTACTTATCAATGTCATACCTCCTCCTCTTCAATTGATGATCCAACTTCATTGTAGATAATACACTGGAGTATTGGTTAAACCAAAGAATATAAAAAGAGACTGAAAAAACTCCAAAAGACCACTGATGAAGTGGAGGATTGGTGCCATAAATGGAGGGTGAATACAGAAAAATACACAAGCAATTTTTAATTAACAGCAGAGTCAAAAGGTTCAGCTCCATCCCCTAGAATAGTGAACTTTCTCTGCTATCAGGTTACATGAAGCAATGATGTAAAATATATAGGAGTTATATTTTCAATAATAACCCATTACTTTAAGAGACTAAAATAATGCACAAATAAAAAAGCAACACTTTCTAAGATCAGGTTATGAGCCTTAATTCGGAGAAGAAGCCCTCTTATAAATATATATACTAAAGGATAAAATAAAACCTTATCTAGCTATATATAGGATAAGGGCTATGCTTACATATATTTATTCCAGCTGAATCTAACTTACAATATCTCTACATTTTTACACAAGATATTTCGGTAGGTTATTAAAGCTCCTCCCCCTTTTGTCGGGAATTCTTTGATTAAGAAGGACATTAAAGTTATCCGCATTAGACATTTTAAAAAATATCCGCAAAAACTTTTCGAAAGATTTCTGGCAAATCAAACACATAAAGAAACAACGAACTATATTAGGTAAAATTTCTAATTGTTATATATATGGAGAGAGAAAGAAATTAATAAAATATCATATAACAATAAGTGTATTTTCTAATGAGAAAAAGAAACGAGCTTTCGAGCAAGAAGTTCTTTTCTGGATCATCAAGTTATGGAAGGATATATAGACTATTTGTAAATATTAAAGGCAAATGTTGACATATGCCCCGTCTGCAATTTATCAATATAATTTATTCATATTGTAATAATTTGTTTTATATCTTCGACACACACAGGAGCGCTCTCTTTAATTATATCTAGTAATAGGAATATTGTGGTTGCTTCAATTATGAAAATAATTATGAAATTAATATACACACATTTACTAATATTGATTCTATTGTTAAATATACTTTTAAAATTATAGGCTTTTTGGGACTAATATTATTAAATTAATCATAAAATAGCTAGTATATTATTTTTATTTACAATTACCGATAAAATCATTTCAATATTTGTTCAGATATATTTGACAATGGGATATCGAAAATCGTATTAACTTTTAGTATAAATTTAGATAAAATATAAACACACTAACATCAAAATAATAATATAACGGAGAAAGGTGTGGTGTATATGCTACAAGGTATTTGCAATGATAGATGAAAGGTGGCAAAGGATTGGTGTACGCTACTGGGGAAACAGGCTGTTTAAGTGCCGTGAAACACGCCGACTGATAAATCACCATTTTACATTTACAACAAGTCCTTGGAGGACAAATAGTCTCCGCACTTGTAGATCTATCCACTGGCACTTCTCCAGTTCTTAACTCTGATTTGTGTCCCATTCAATCTGCCTTCAAGTTTAAGTGAATGACCCGACGTGGCTAATGATATCTCGGAAAAGATTTCTGTCAGTTCCATTACAAAGTTTAGTTTTCTAACTCAGGACGACACACGGTTTCTTATAACAATTCTTGCTTTCTCTTTTAACATTTTCTTCTACATTTCCGATGTAATCTCAACATGTCACTCAGGCCAACGCACATTTGTCGACAAGTGGTGGTGGAAGGTTTGTCGTCTGCCTTATATTTTAACTCCAAACTTCTAGTTTTCTTTCATATCGAGAGCATTTTCATTGATAACAAAAATAGTTATTTAAGAGAAACGCCATGAATCCTCTATTAAAATTTAAGTAAGTAATTATTAAATATATATTTCATATGTTAATTATATCTTAAAAATCTAAATGCTAAAATTCTTCACATATTATAGTTTGATATTTTATATTTAAAAATATTCTTTTAAATATTAAATATAAAAAGGAGATTATATATTAGAGTATATATTAGAATATCTAAAGAATAAATATATGAAATATATAAAGTTATGCCACATCTGTAATTTTAGTCGCAATTTTTAATGTCCTATACAATATTTTAGAAAATTATTTGCCAATATTATCAAACTTTAATATTAATATCTTAGAGGATTTCAATCTCAGATTGTGTTAAATTGCAAAATTTTAATATGTAGCGCTCAATTATTATTCACACTAGATGGGAGTAAACACAGCAAAGAGTCGTTCTTTTCCAACTTGTAAACATTAGCGTTTTTCAATTGTGCACTGTCGACTGAGCCATCGCTCTAATCGTTCGTTGTTGATGGCAGACGTTATTTATTCAGCAGCCTGGGTTCTCTATTCCCGCGGGCTCAATCACCTTTATTCCTCATTCCATCAATAACACCTCTCTCCTCGATTAATCCTAATTACTCGAGCCATCTCTCAACGGAAAACGATTGCCTTCCCTAACGTGATAATTAACCCGCGCTTATAGTGATTTAGATCGATTTACAGAGCGTCAATTTGAGAATAATTCACCAATATTTTCAGTGATTATTTATTACAATATATCAATTACTTTCAATGAGAGATAAATTCAGAACTGATTGAATTTGAGTATGCAATTTTAAAAATAAATCAATAGTAGAAAGGCTTAAAAATATAAATATTTTAGTTTTAAAATATATATATTTAAAAAAAAGGCATATGCTGACCAGACACACATGAGCATTTCTAGATGGCAGAGCGCCATAGAAATGCTCTGTGGGCCTGGTCAGGATATGCCTTTTTTGCTTTTAATATCAACATCTGACCTTTGAGCAATCCGTTCAAAGAACATTAAAAGAAATGAATATTTTGGATCAATCTTATTTATTAAAACATTTTTCGATGAGGCTGTTCTAGGAATTCAAACTCCTTGTAAGCCCATCATCCACGTGGTGCATGAAAAGTATTGTTTATATAAGTTGGTGTGAGCGTACTATTTTGAATGAATCTATTGAATAATCAGAAATAAAAGGCTATATATATTATATTTAACTAATTTTGTTTTAACTCTGTAGGTATGATTATGTTTTGCTTATTTTTCTATTAATACTATTTTTATCATCTATAGATGCCCAGCTCTCCGGAAATAATATTGAATGTTTGTTCTGTATGTTGCTGTATAAAGTTTCTGCATGTTCAAAATCAGAAATATTTCCTCGCTTGATTGCATGATTAACAAATAATGAAAAAGGGCTATGATTGCTGAAGGCTGTCTTGTGTTGATTAAGTCTCTCTTTTAGGGGTTTTTCAGTTTCGCCAATGTAAGAATATATACAGGATTTCCTTATGGGATAGCACCCGTTTTATTAGTAGAGTGAAGATGATTTATTTAGTCGCAATGGGATAACACCTATTTAAGTAGAAGAGTAGAGGCTAGATGAGTCTTTTAGTTGAAATGGGATAGCACCCGTTTAATAAGAAGAGTACAGGCTCAATGATTATTTTAATCGCAATGGGTTAGCACCCGTTTTAGAAGAATAGTAAAGCCAGAAGAAGAGTAGAGATTAGATGATGAAGATTAGATGATTCTCTTAGTCGCAATGGCATGGTCGCCCGTTTTCAAAAGAGAAGAGAGAGGGGCCTGATTATTTTCTTAGTCGCAATAAGATAGTCTTTGTGAGTGTGGTTTTCAATGAAAAGTAAAGATACGATTATTATTGCCGTGTCGAGCCGAATAGCAACTTAGGATATTTGCTTAGTCTCGATAGGATAGGCACCTACGTTTGAATAAATTTGTGAGTTATAGGAAAGAACAACATTATAATTTTCTGCGGGAATTAAACACAAACTTTGTTGCAGCCTAGATAGACACGATCAAATGATTGATTTGGACGATTGTACCAGCCGCCGAGATGGCACCATTTCAATTTCACTGTTCAGTACATTTCCGTACGGTTTGAATTATTCAATAAAATCAAACTGTGCTCATTTTGATTAATTCAATATATCGACAAAAGTTTGATAATGTTTTTTTTTTGCGATTTTACTACTTGTGAAAGAGACAACAATAGTTTTGAAATTGAATGTGAAGATTAAAAATATATCAATAGAAAGCTCAATATAAATGGAAAATAGGAAAATGCAAAATATCAATGGAAGGTTCTTCAAACCCTATTGATATATAGTGATATACACTATTTCCTTATTCCTTGATTTGATATACAGCGTTAGAATATCGAACTACTTGGTGAAGAGGATGAAAGGCTGAGGTTAGCAAGTATTCTACATAATTCACTGAACCTACCTCTAGCAGAATACCAGAAAGAATATATTAGATAATGATGGTCATATGTGCTGCGCTTATTTATAAAATCTCATTTGAAAAGATATTATGTTCTTTCTTTTGTTTTAATTTAAATTCCGAAGTTGATCAATTAGTCAAAGAAATTATGTTTACTTAAATCAAACCTATACTTTGTTTCACGAAATTTAACTTTGTCTTAATAATATTTTACATTTTAAATTCAAGTATGGTAATCGATGAAGATATCAGAACATAATTAACATAATATATCATTTATTATTTTATTCTATAAGCACGTGTTATCAGAGAGAGTTATTAGTAAGTTTAAGTGGAATAAATATTAGCAATATTCTTATAAATTTAATAGAGAAAGCTTCCAGACATTTATTATCTATTCACAGACATATTTCACAGATAGATATGCGCCTGAGGAAGAACAATAAATATCGGCCAAAGTTTGCTCTATTAAATTAGAATATTGCGCTAGTCTTTATATATATTATTCCATTCTAATATTAATAAAATGTAATATTTAATATATATATATATTACTTTGTGTGCGTGTGTGAACGAAAGAAATTAAGAAAAATATATATAAGGGGTCAGGTATTGATATTAAAATTATATATAATATTTTGATTAAAAATAATATCTGGGTTGGATTTTTATTGATAAAATTGGAGTTTATTAAAAACTGCGCATTATTTATTATTTCATATTTTATAAAATTTGTCGTTATATCATTTTTACATAAAGGTTTTTTTTTAAATAACGTTATTGAATAAAGGTTATTTTTACCGTCAAATAGACTCTAAAACTTAGCGCCATCTATTGACAGTCTCCGCAAACTATCGGACTAAGGTCGGTGACAAAGCCACAACACCAACTTTGCCAAACTTGGAATCGTCCACTTGAATACCATGGTTTCGGGATCATGGTCCTCGTCAGTCCACAGCATTTACTTCATGATCAGCCTCTATTTTTATGGGAGAGGTGACCTTTATTTTTACAGGTCAATTTATTCCTAGCAAAATATTCATTTTGGCCATGGAGTAGGCCTAACCACTCCACCAACTGGACACCTTTTTGGCATAATGTGAATATTTCATTTGATCTTTTGGGGATCATTAGGTCCACCCCATTAACCCGAAACCATGTGTAGACGCTTCTCAGTTTGACAAAGCTGGTGTTTGTCACAGACCTGAGTCCGTTAGTTTGCGGAGAAGATCAATAGATGTCGCTTAGGTTTAGCGTCTATTTTGACAGGATAGGCACTCTTTATTTTTATAGATCAATTTCTTCTAGGCACATTTTTTCAAATTCTTAATTACTTTTGCATCTGCTTATATATTTTAGAAATATCAATTTTATAATTATAACTTAAATTTATATATTTAATTGCAATCTATCGTTAATATTTTACACATAATAAATTGACTGGCGATGCGTTTCTTTTAAATATCATCAAATATTTGATGATATTTAAAAGAAACGCATTGCCAGTAAATTTATTTTGTGTAAAATATAATTATAACGTTAATAAATATCAATATACGTAGTATTCATTACTCTAGGTGTTGAAATTTATTTAAAGTTCATGGGATAAACAAAAATATTAATTTCCTAGAACAATTTTAAGAGCAAGATAAACATTTACATTGCATTTCAACTCTGGTAAAAATATAATATAAATCAATATGTCATATGAAGGGCACACAAACATGTTTTTCTCTCCGAAATTATTAAAGGAGAAAAGATAAATGGTTTGCTGGAACTTTCTTTGAAATAATGATGTAAATATGTAAATATTCTCCAACCTTGAACTATATTCTCCTCTCCATTTTTTGCCGTATTTGCCTATGGAGATTTTCACGGAAAATAACTTTTTATAATGAGAAAATGGAAATTTATTCTCTAATTAGAATTTTAATAACTCCTCTTATATTTATCCCAATTTCTTGTTTTTCTTCAAACTAATAATTTCAGCTTATATATTTATAGATGTAGTGGAGTAGAAACAAACCCGACTCTTATTCCCCGAAGAAAATACTTCAGTTGATATTGTTTATCCCTTAATTAGTAACGTTTACTGAATTTAAACTTGTACTTGCTGTTCATGTTCCTTTTCATCAAGTTATTGTTGATTATTCACATCGTATATATTAGAATTTATGTGTGTAGCTTACCTCCATAATAGCGCATATTAATTTTAAGATGAAACAATAGCCAAAGTTATCATTCAAATATGGTGCATGTTTTAAAATATGTTGCCTTTTAACTATAGCACTTGCATGAATTTTCAAAATATTCATTATATATATATGATATATAATTAATCTATTATTTATATTTTTGAAAATTTAGGCGACGTACGGTCAAGGTCTCTCTAGCAAATTTGTGTAGAATAGTGGTGGTTAGAAACTAGAGTAGATTTGGGAGGAAGAGTGGGCAATTCTGGATATGTCATTTTTAAATAACTAATTATAAACATAATATCAATCCATTTATGTTTTAATATATTTCACATTGACTTCTTACTTATGATATTTATCTATTTAGTAAAAGGAATCTAGTAAAATATGTTTATCGAATAGGCGATCCATCTAATAAATAATCATGTTTTATATATATTTAAAAATATATATAAGGGAATTATATTTCTCCTTATATATATATATGAAAAAACAATAGAAAAAAATAAAAGATAAGTGGGTCAGGTGTTGATATTAAAAATAAAGAAGGCATCTCCTGACCACAAGCACATGTGCTTTTTAGATGGCAGAGCGCCATCTAGTGGAGTAAAATAAACTAAACGTTTATTTAGCTTACTCCAAGATATTTGGCCAACCCAATTTCTTGATAAATCAAGAAAAGCCATCCACGAACGCGTTTCGCGCTGTTGGCGCTCGTCAGCGTGGAGAAGGCTGTAACCATTGAGACCAAAAATATTTTTTGGACCCAATGGCTTCCCGAGAAATCAAGAAATGGGTATTTAAGGCCAAATTTGCGTAAAGACGCTTAACACATGAAAAAACAATAGAAAAAAATAAAAGATAAGTGGGTCAGGTGTTGATATTAAAAATATATTTCTTAGATTTTTAAATATATATAAAACATGATTATTTATTAGATGGATCGCCTATTCGATAAAAATATTTTACTAGATTCCTTTTAAGGGAATTATATTTCTCCTTATATAAGTATCCCTAAGGTATAGTGACTTGTGTGAATTAATATTTCTAAACACACAATAAAAATGCATTTCAAAACACAAAAAGCCTGTGATTAGATCATAAGAAGAGGCGTGCGTCCAATAATGGGCGTGCCACTTTGCGTGAGAACTGATCCAAAAAAGTGGAAGTTTACAGAAAATGGCGTGAAGTTTTGTAAAAACACTGCGACGTTCCAGAAGTGACCGAGAATACAAATCTCTCACGTACTTCCGTTTGGATCAACCTGGATTTGATCTTCCCGTGCGACCTTTAGATGTTTTAATGTGTCTTCTACACTCTCTCACTTCCTCTACAGAGAAAGATCGAGGATTTGCGTCAGATTTTACAAAAACTGCTGTGTTTTCACACTTTTGTCTCCTTAAAAAACATTGCATTTTGAGTATTCGGTTCCAGTTAAGATCTTGTCTACACTACTTACCTGGCTTAAATATAAAACTCATACAGTGCGATAGATTTCGTTTATATGTAGATTCCACGTGTGGATCTCCCGAACATATCTAAAATTCTAGCTTTAAAGGTTCGAAAGTCGTTGACAGATGGAGATAAATCCCAGATTGAATACCCAATGGCTACCAGAATCAACAGTATGTAAAGGGAACCATAGCAGATTGGTAGAACTTTCCTAATCACTACTTCTATTTGGCCATTCCTTATCTCCCAGCAGGAATTGTTAGTTTAGTTGATCCCACTCTCTAGAGCAGACAATCACTCCTTTTATAAGACAAATTACTTTACATTCACCATTCTAAAGATAGCCATTAACAACTCTAAACTTTTTATACAAAATTTATATGGCATTTAAAACTCTAAAAAGGTACTTCAAAATATCTATGCAACTTGAATATTGTGACGAAGAAATAATTTATTAATAAAATTTAATTATTCAATGAAACTATTCAACAGATTATATAAATATATATTAATCTTTTATGTAAAATAATTATCAAAATATCTCTTTGCTTGCTTGCTCAAGATTCTCTAGCTGTAGATAATTGGGCTGACCTGTTAATAATCGTCGACTCGTCGCTGTGACGTCATCAATAAATACTTTTACATCTTAGGATATTTCAAGGCTTGATTTCTACGCTACAATATATTAAAGTAAATCCATTGCAAAAAATATATAACGGCATTTCTTTTTCTTGAAAATGATTAATCATTTTGTGTGTGTGCCTATACATAAAGATACAACAAAATTGTTATCATATATTTGTTATCTTTATAAATAGAGCTTTCTCTATATAGAAAGTATAGATTATATATATTTTACGCAAATAAAGAAAGTTATATTTATCTATTTAGAATGCTAGCTACTAAAGTTATTTTAGAAAATTACATTGCGTGCATTCGCGTGAAGACATCGCACTCTTCGACCAAAACACTAAAAATAAAAGTCGCAGAAAAAAAAGAGAATAGCTCATCGATATATTTCAACGAAAAGAGTAAAATGTATCAAAAATGGTATAATATATATGGAAATTTAAATGTATTTTTTGGTATTTTAGACATCAGTATATATATATCTTATTGCAGTTGATCAGATTGACAATTTTAATTGTCAAGGACATAAAATTTCCATGAGGGCCAATTCTTTTAGTGTAAACGAACCCAAAACCAGATGAGCTTTTAGAGAAGTTTCTTTAATCTTAAGCCAAGAAAGATGGCCTTTGTCACTAGTAGTTATTACATGTGAAAAATATATAAAACTAGGTAATATATAAAATATGCAAATATATGACACAATTTGTATAATTATTGATGTTATTAGTATTATTATTCAGTAAAAATGTATATAGATGGAAAATTCTGTTAACAATATGGAATTTAAATGTGCCGAAGTATGCAATAGAGAATGAAAAAGGTAGGATCCTGACTTAGCCGTATGGAATAGAAAGTGCTGAGGAGCCGAGCGTTATTTTGGAGCAAATATTGATTCGGAATCCCGTGACTCTGGAGGCAAACAATGGTTCGTGACTGGTTTGATGAACTAACTTCTGAAAAACTTTATTTTAAAATTCTATTTAAAACTATCTCTCAATATTATTGGCTAGTTTCTGAAATGTTCAGTAATTTCCGTGGCATATATAAGTATATTTAAGCTATCTATTCTGGAGAGACACTATATAGCGATCATATATATAAATATAAGTTCAAATGCTGAAATTATTTTAAGCACATATGGGAATATTCTAAAAACCGATACACATTTTTCTATAAATAGGTTAACACTTTTAACAATATGTTTGATCAATTAGCAATAATATAACATGTAGACAAACATATTGTAAGACTTTTTTCCTATTATAAAAGTGCATATATCACATATCTTTCATTTTATTCAACACATAATAAAAGGGTTATATACTATACTATTATATTATGATGCATAGCATTTTTCCATTGCAGTAAGGACAGTAGAAATTGTTTAATTTTAAAAAGAATCATACGTGTCTATAATCGTTTCGAATATTCATATTCTACTATAAAATAGTAAAAAACCCTACAATATATGTTTGTGCGCACACATTATATTATTGATAATCAATTAAAAGTATTTCGAAATGTGTTGAACTATTTTTATAAATATATGTATCAGGTTAATTTCAATGTTGACAAATGGAAAACGACAGACTTTTCTTGATTCTAAATTCTACGGAGAGGAAACCAAGTTTTATCGAAAATATAGCGTGTCGAGAGAAATTTAAAGTTTTGTTTGATATAAAATAGAATGATAGACTTGAAATTCCATCAGCCATAAGACCCATGTGTTGGCAAACTTCACGGGAATCCATCATAAAAAAACATATGCTACTGTGTGTGAATATATGTGATTATTAATTCCATTTTCTACCTTCGCAATGTAATCTAGAATAATATTTTGCCCTAGTGTTAGAACATCTTCTCATGAGAAGAAATATTCACCTAGAGTATCATAGGTTGATCGAAAAATTCCGTGTGTTCAAACAAATTTGTTTCTAACCAACCTTTCTAATATACAAAGAAACGAGTTGAATTTTGTACTCAAATGGCAACTATTAATAAATATATGTCAAATAAGTATATATGTGATGATTTTCGGAGTATTCTTGTTATTTGTATAGTAAGTGGTAAGGTGTACACAAGAAGCAGAATTCGGGAGCATACACCGGCGAGTAAATCGGAGAGGAAAGAGAAGGCCCGAGGACCACCCTGGAAACAACTGTTGTCGAGACTACCTCGGTGCGAACTGTCGCTGGATCATCAAATCCAGGTGTTTTGAATCCTTTTGAGTAGGATAAATTAACCTCGGAGGGGGGGGCGGAAGGGGTGAGCGGGCAGCTCCTGGAAAGGTGGGGACTTTTTAATGCCTAATGAGAAACATTGAGGCATGTACATGATCAATTTTCTGAAATCGTATAACTACGAGAAGAATACTCATAGAATATAAAGTATGTATATAAAAATAACTTTGTTTATTAACGAAAGGGTATATATATTTAAATTGCCTCCTAGTGTATCATTATTTAAGGTTGTATTATAATTCTAAATTATAGAATAAAATGGCACGGCAGAAAAAAAGGCGTCATATAAAAATATATATAAATTTCTAAATGCCATGTCAAAAAACGCCATACTTTCATAATTGAATGTCGAAATGTATATAAAAGGTAATGTCAAATCCACATATTTCATCTACTGAGAAGATAAATATTTCAAGAAAATGTTTATATAAGCCGATAGAAAACACACGCATGTAGCAGGATAAAATAAATTGAAAATTTACTGGATTAAAGTTTCTAGAGAGTGTGTTTGTTGTTTCAAGTGTCGACATCTCTCAAGTTAATTTTTTTGTCAATAGAGCAACGTAAACAAACTCCATCAAAACTTCGCCAAATTGGACTTATATAACTTCGAAGGTCGCTTTTTATACCTTCACCTTATATTACTTTATATAACCCGAGGGATTTTAGTGACCCTTGACATTTAGCATTCTATTACTTTATATAAGAGGTAAATAAGAGGATTTTCTATTTTAATATTTAATTCCTTTATTTATTCTACTATTATAATACCTGAAATTTTCTTAAAAAGTGAACATTATTCAAAATATTTTTTAAAATTCTATATTAAATAATTATTTTGAAAATTTGAAAATGTCCTCTAAAAGCTAATGTCCTAATATATTTTTATTTAAAATACATTTTTCAATAGTTTACTTGTCACATATTCATGAAAATATTATGATTTGGCAACAAGTAAACATTATAAAAATGGTTTTCTTAGAAAGAGAGAGACAGCGTGATACCGAAGCGTCAAAATAAATAATAATAAAGGTTGTAGTTTCGAATTAATATTTTAAATGTTACACGCAAAATTATTATTTCAATAAAAAATAGAATATTATACTATATAATTATAATTGTTAACTGAGCACACAAAATTTGTTTAAAATCAAATATATATAATTACACCCTATATAGGTATTATAATAAATTTTAAATAAACACATATAATAAAGGAACATCCTTTAATTATATGGAATCTATTTTAATCTCAAAACTTCTTTCACAGGCAACAGTATTGTCATACATACAATTGCTAAAGATATGTCAAAATGTCATTTTTCGCTATGAAAAATCCAATCCATTTTATTACAAAAATTTCAGCATCCTTCAAATTGAATGCTCCAAGAAAATCCAATTGAGATCAATAGAGTATGTAAGGACGACGACACACGTCGGATAAAAGTTGAATATTAAACATTTCGTTGACGTATTGATTTATACGCCGGAATTTTTTTATTAGATATATATAAAGTTCGTTGGGCTTTTATTATATGGAAGATGGAAAAGCGAATATTGAAGTGGCCAGAAGTTTGAAAGTGGAGTATATTTTGGCGCTTGCGCACTATATATACATATATATTTGAAAGCATACAAAAAAACCTTTTTCATAAAAAATGATTAGATATATATTGCAGCGCACATTGTTTTGTTTTGGATAGTACTTTTCGAATATTTTTTGTTTAGAAATCCAAGCTATTTTTCATTTTCCAAAACCTTCATTTATTTTTATAATTTATTTGTTCATATATAAAAAATCAAGTAGTTTTCCGTCTAATTGTCAGCTTTATTCTGCATATGTAATGATATTATTAAATCTATATACACATTGGACTTATATAACTTCGAAGGTCACTTTTTATACCTTTACCTTATATTACTTTGTATAACCCGAGGGATTTTAGTGACCCTTGACATTTGGCATTCAATTACTTTATATAAGAGGTAAATAAGAGGATTTTCTATTTTAATATTTAATTCCTTTATATATTATATTATTATAATATAAACACAAATTGTAAATAGTATAAAAGTGAAAATATACTAGGACCAGGTTGATAAATTAAGAAAAGGCATTTCCTAAATGTTCAACAAAACGTTGCTGATGAACTGCGGCATATGTCGGAATAAATATCAACTATTCGTTAATTTTCAATTTGACCAATATTTTCGAATAATAAAAATTCGGACAGACGGCACAAGCCATCAGCAATTTTTATCTGTACTATCAGAAGAAGCCTTTCTCTTAATAAACATAGATTTCATATTTGAATTTTGTGACATGAGCACAAAATAAAATATAATTATATGTATATATATTATTCTATTCACTTTATTCTTTTGTGTGATGATGGTAACAATGCTGTTATTGCAACATACCATACTATTAATTTATTTGGATTAGGTCTTATTTTCTTGTATCCAAAGTGTACTTTATCATTAAACTTATTGAATTCTTTGAAAGGCTACCCTATCCTAGATACATGTGTGAACCACAACAGGTAGCCATTGCTGGAAGTTGAGATACTCACCACTCTCTTGGAATAAACAGTCGCTGCTTCCTCAATCGCTCTGTCCCAGGTTACTGGTTGGTCGTACTTCTCTTTCCTCCACAATAAATACACAATATAAATATAATTATATAAATAAAGAATATATAACATACAGATTCTTCAATTTACCTAAAACTCGAAATGTTTACTTCTTTAGAAATAAATTAAGTAAATGCTACTCATACATTTCATTAGTGAAATGCAAAAGAACTTAACGAGCTATTCCTTTATTATATCTGACTGCAAACAAATCGGCTATAGCACGAGGCTTATATGTGACTGGTATCTGGCTAGATAAGCAGATGTCTCTTTATATGTCACTTAATATGAAGCTTTATTCCAAACCATCCATGAATAAATCGAGTAGAATAAATATACAAGTATACATAACATATTTCCTCG
Organism: Cordylochernes scorpioides; assembly: GCA_030710605.1. Taxonomy (NCBI): domain Eukaryota; kingdom Metazoa; phylum Arthropoda; class Arachnida; order Pseudoscorpiones; family Chernetidae; genus Cordylochernes; species Cordylochernes scorpioides. The sequence goes on from CP092886.1 coordinate 151,124,467, forward strand.
TTAAAAGAGGACTCTGGTTTCAATAATACCAATTGCAACCATATAATTAAGACGAATGATTTAACCTTAGGGGGTATTGAGAGGTTTTACGAATAAAAAGAAAATAAATACTATATATACTAAACTATTTTAGTATTTAGAAGGCATTGAAGGTTATTACTCGGATGCATTTTAAATAGATCATAACACGCTAAGAATTTCACTTGTAAATTATCTCTCTATGTAGAATATTCGTACAATTAAATACTCTAAAATGTATATAAACACGATTCTAACCATGATCATCATAAACCTTACCATGTGTACTCACGAATAATAAAATATTAAACTAAAAACATAGCTATATATGTTATATAAAAATTGTATTTAACTTTAAAATAATAATTCCCACATCAAATTACTCTGTTAAGTCCACCGCAAGATGTCGCGGCTTTACCTATTTAAACCAATTGTTGCTATTTCCCGTTGGCCGGCTCAAATATTTCTGTAGATATGTAAATAAGCCTTTAGTTTTCTTTATTCTTACGCCTTAATCCAGGTAGTACTTTCTCAAATTATGTTTATATATATTCCTTAAGCTCAATTAAAGCTAATTATGAACTAAACAATTTATATTTTCAAGATTTTCCACGACTGCATACAATTTAGTACCAATGTACTCAATGGAACCAAAAAATATCATAATAATATTCATGTATCAAACAAATTATCAATAATTCTATTGTATATTGTAATAATTCATTATATAAAATATTCTAAAATCAACAGAAAATCTTTTTCGTAACATATATATTTAATTTTCATTATTTAATTATATAAAGTATATAGATTTTAGCAACAATTCATAAATACATAATAAAATACTAAGAAGAGGTTTATACACGTGAAGGTAATTCTATAAATATGACGGTATTCGCAAAAAAATATCCCTCACTTATCAATTAACGTATAAAGCGAAAATAATAATAATGATAAAAGAAAATACGGCAATAAATGATTATTTCTTTTCCCTCGGATCGACCGAGCGAGGCGGCCCATTGATCAGGTAATCTGATACATTTATTTGTCCAAAAGCTCAAACACATAAAAAAGGATTTTCCTTTTTTTCAGGAGAAACAACAGCCGATGGTCCAACTGAGAATAGGGGAGCCTTGATTCCTACTGATTTTATGTCTTAGTGTCCTTTTTCCATTACTTTCCTTTGTAAGGAATTTATCGGCACAGATATATCATTCATTGTTCTAATTTCTCTGCACAATAAGGAATTATTTATTAAACAATATACAATTCATTTTATAACATATTTCCAAAATCTAATATATTTTCTTTTTGTTTTATAGTTGTTTAATACTTGCATATATCATATATATGGTGTATGATAAAATGAATATATATATTCATTTTATAATACATTAAAAATCATTTAAATATATCAAATAAAAATATTCATAGTACTAGTATATTAAAAATCAAAAGGTTTTGTTAGCGATTTCATATTAGGATTTTCTATTACATTGTAGTATCGTTAAATAGTGTGCATATTGAGACAATTTATATTGAAGATAACTCTACTTTGTAAAAACATTGAAATAATTTATAGAAAGAAGACTCTATTTCAATTAATAAATTTTAGTAAATTTTGTTAGCCATCACACACACATATTATATAGTTTCTATTACATATAGTTTCTAATTTATACCTTTTTTTATTTCTGAGCTTACTGGAAGTGCATATATTCATTGTGCTTATTCACATAATAAAATACTGAAGAAAGTGTAGAAAGAAGGTCAGGGTAATAAATGGATGTCTCATCTCCTTATCGCAAACTGAATATTGCAAGATGGCCCCTACCAGCTCTCAGATTAAGTATTTATTAAATATTTTCTTCTTATTTATCAATTAAAAACTTCGTGCGAAGAGGAGCTTCACTGATAAATCGAATAAAGTAAACCTTGTAGGTATTTAGACTATTAGTTCTTATAATGGTACAAGCCGAACATTATAAGAATATAAATTACCTTATCATTTGACTCTAACCCTTATTTAATAATTACTATAAAATCATATTTTGTATTTACGTTCATATCCACTATATATCCGATAGGCCTATCATCAATTTTTCATTTCTTATTTCTATAGGCGTGTGCATTAAATAAATATTCCTACGTAGAATATAAGTGACCTTCTCAACAAAATATGGGGTACTAAAGCTTTACGATCCGAAGATGCTTTATGTTTATTATATCGAGATATATAAGATTAAAGAAGATTATCAGGCAGTAGAATATTCAATCATGGATTTTCAAAAGGGGTTTGATCATTTTCCCCTCTTATTGAAATAAATTTAAATTTTGAAATTTATCTAAATCCAATATACAAGTATATGTACAATCTACTTGTATATGTATTATTTTACGGTGAATATTGTATTTCTGTTCTAAATATACACTTTACATTTTAGTAAATATATTAAAATAATGTACATTTTAGTAAAATTAGTATAAATGAAAAATAGGAAGTAGCTATATAGTACAGGATATAGATTCTTTTTTTAAAAGACACCTTTAGCCTCAAAATGCTAGCAAAACCTAAGCGCCGTCTATTGACCGTCTCTTGCAGACTGTACTCGGTGGTTATGCGTAACACCAGCGTTGGAAAACTCATAACGCCCTCCTGAGACCGTGGTTTCCGGCTAATGGCCCTCGTTATTCCAGGGAAGGTTTGGATTTCATGATAACCACGAGGGATTTATGAATTCTCCTAATTTGCCAAGGTGTTGACAAGGCAGGGAGGCCAATTCTATGGCCGGAATATAGATCGCTATTTAGCCGGAAGGAGACATGCCTGGAGAATACGCTCAAGTAATTAGTTTGAAAGGAGGTTTCGTCGCCTGTAGATGGCTCCATCACAGCACAATTTCCTACTCAAATCTCCGAGCTCGTAAAATGCCCGGTGCACTTTAATGGCACCAGGGTAATAATATGCCGGTTTAAAACTGCCAAATTTTATGTGCATGCACTTGCTCATAATTTACCTGCGCCTGTGGGGAATCTCCCGGCGATATATCGCACATCACTTTACATTCCCGTCATCTAAAAGTGCTTTATATTCTTTAGGTATTTTTTCGAGAATGATAAAGGTGTTATAAGTGTATAAAGTCATCTTTTCACTTTTATTAGCGAAATTCCTTGTACGATACTGAATAAAATATATTCCTTAGAAAAAATATTGAGAGAGAACAAAGATTTAAAAAGCCGTTTATATTCGTTTTTTGTCTTTATATTTTTGTTTTACAATTAAATGAATTGTCTTATTGTTATTGATAAATTTTCTCTGAATAAAGCTGATTCGTCACTTTCAATTTTAAGCATTGTATAGCTTTCAAAAACGCGCGCGCTGATATTTAATAATATAAATAAAGAAATTTATATATACAGTATATATATTATATAATCTGAAAACTCAAATATTTCTATATTTGAAAAATATATTTTTTATTTTTATTCATTGATAATTTCACTTTTGTTATCATCGTTTTTAGAATCACTTTCAGTTTTGTTGTAAATATGCGTAGTTAACATATCTATCTTTTGAATCACTAATATAGGATTAACTTTATAACTATATAATGTAAAAATAACTAATGCGTAATATTTCCTCAAGTAATTGAAAATAAAAGCTACTTGACGGTAAATAATTATCTTTTTCTTATCACGACTGCACCTTCAACCCTTTATCTTATCGATCCTTTGTCTTATCAACCCTTTATCTAACAACAAATAAATTATTCACAACATATATATAATAATTTCATAATTAATTCAATTATAAAAAGCAAGCATATATTGAGACCATATGTTAGAATAATACAACAGCTATTTTATGATTTCATACAGTATGGATTAGAAAGAATCAGAAGATTACTCAAACGCCATAACCTACTGACCCGATATACATATATCAAACCAATCCAAAGTTAAAAGAAAACCTAAATATTCACTCTCTCTTAAAAAAAACAGACCATTTTCCCTTCTTGTTTAACATACGATTTCAAATAACCATATCCCTGATTGAAGGGCACTAAAATTATCTACCAGAATGTACTTCCACAAAATGAAAGATTGGTTTAAGAAAATGTTTCTTCCATAGACTCTAATTTAGGAAGATGGAAATTCCGGATAATTATGCGCAATTCAAATTCAATCGGCGACACGATATCATTACCTGAGCAGCACGAGGCAAAGAAGCTATACATTTTCAAAATAATTTTGATAACGAAAAGCAATATTATTGAATATTGTTTTTTATTTTAATTATTTTCTTAAATAAAAAGCTATTCGAATATAAAATATATTTTTTATTTGGAAATATAATTTTCTCATCTTCCTCATTATATGTGTGTTGGTTAACCATAATTTATTTTTTCATTTTTCTGATCAAGGAATTATGTATTTGGTATACACGTAAGAACCAATATTGATAATATATTCACATATGTGCCAAAAGAGGCACCTCTCCCCTTAACATGCGTTAAAGCAATGTATTTTGTTCATCATTCTGGGACAGAATGTAATGGTGGTGATAAAGACTTTTGGCCACATCATTTTAGTAATTAAGACAATGTGAAAAGATTTTTTCACATTGTGTCGCAGTCTCACGCAATTCTGGACTTAACTACCCGTTTCATTATTTTTCAGGATGCCTGAATGACCTTTTTTTGTCGTTGAGGTACAGCTTGCACCACGCTGATTAGGGCCTACAGCCCGAAACGCGTCCGTGGTTAGCTTTTCTTTATTAATCAAGAATGGGTATTTGACCAATTCTGGAATAATTAGAAACCAACGAGAATAGTTAATATTTATTCCGATAGATGGCGCAAGCCATCAGCAACTTTCAGTTGCACGATAAGGAGATGCCTTTTTCATAATAAGACAATGGCTAACTTTATAACTATTGATCGGACAGTGTACTCATCAGAACATTGTAGTCAGCGATTTCATAATATCCCGTGAGAGGAGTATTAAAATTGGTCCAATTTGCCAAAAAGTTGTTTAAGCTGCTGAACTGAGCGAATATCAGGTCGAAGACAACATAAAATTGCAGGAGAAGGATATTGATCTACAAAAAATGCAACTCATTTTTTAAATATGCATTATAATAATGATTTTTTAAATTGCCTCATGAGGGATATAGCCCCAAACCATGGTATTATATAGGTTGGCTTTTGTCTGTTCAACAAAACTGGTTTATCCTTTATCACTACCATTACGTTCTGTACTTGGGCGCCACTTTTGGAGCATAAATACCATTCTCTCTCAACCTTGTTATATTTATATATGTGATTTTACATTGCCTATAAATAAATGGGTCTTTTCATACCAATATCCTTTGATTCATACCATTTGTATATACAACAAAAGTCGGTGGACGAGTGGGTAACACCCTCGATTCCCGACAGTCATGAACTGGGATTTAATCCCGCGTTAACCTTTTATTTAATATGTCAATAACTCACATTATCATATATGTTCCATAGCTTGGTTGTTCAGTATTCTCTTAGCTGTATATAGTACTTTTCGGGGTTTGTTGATAATTGTCTACTTTATTTTATTACTAGCCGAATGACCCGGGCAACGCCCGTGTTTTACCGATTGAATGTTTTGATTCAAATACTATTTGTTGCAATTATAAATTGGCGCCTTAAATAAATGCATATATTAGTTAATAACTATAGCCTATGTGCTTTATCTGTCTATGTACTGTTGGCTTCCGTAGGCGTCTCTTACTGGGAAAATGAAAGAGAGGATTTCATTTAGTTATTAACTAATATATGCATTTATTTAAGGAGCGACCCGCTCCAACACAATAGTTACAAAAACCAAAAAGCGAGTGGAGGGGGGCATGATGGGGGGGGGGGGCAAAGGTGGCGTGATCGTAGCCAACCAATAGGAGAGCGCCATTCCAAAAAAAAAGCAAACGGTGACAGAGATGAAAAATTATTAAGAACGCATGACGCTCGTAACTGTATATAGAATATTGCTGAGATTAGAGATATTATATTCTTGAGATTTGATATAGATGATTATTCAGCATTCGCTTGCTTTTAGAATACATGAGTACTAAATGATATTGGTGTGAAGGTGGTGAACTTCTTTGAAAAAGAATACAATAAAAAATCAATTTAAATCACAATTTGCTTCAATTGTGCTCATAATATGAGACATATTTTTGAGAAAGGACTATCTGACACTTAATGCGTAAGAATAAAGAAAATAAATACAATGTATTTACATATCTACCAAAGGATTTGAGCGGCTAACGTAAATAGCGAGAATATGGTATTACGACTAGTAACCAAAATGTATGATTTTCGAGCCCAAAAGAGTTAACGTAAAACGACAACAATAGGTTTATATAGAGAAATTCTCGACATCTGGCGGTCGACTTTACAGAGTAGTTTAATCTAGAAAATATTTTTTTTAATAAAATAATATTTCAACATCATAATTTATCCACCTGATCCAAGTACAAATTCACTTTTGTACTATTCTTCACATTAATTATATATATATATATATATATATATATATATATATTATGAATAGAAAAGGCATATCCTGACCAGGAGCAAATGTGTCTTTTACATTGCAGAGCGCCATCTAGTGGAACAGAAATCAACTGAACATTGATTTAGCTTGTTCCCTGATATTTGGCCAACCCAATTTCTTTATAAATCAAGAAAAGCCATCCACGAATGATTTATCATGAAATTGGGTTGGCCAAATATCAGGAAACAGGCTGAATCACTGTTTAGTTGGTATCTGTTGCACTAGATAGCGCTCTGCCATTCAAAAAGCACATGTGCTCTTAGTCAGGATATGCCGTTTTTATTTTTAATATTAACACCTGACCTTTTTATTATTTTTTATTTACTTTTTCTCATACATATATGTGTGTCTCAAAGAAAGGTAATATTTTATTTCTTTTTAAAAGATAAAAATCCAAACAAAGAATGAAGATTTCACGTAGATAGCTCTACGTCAATGGCGGGATATAAATGAATGCGACACATTGTTGTTTTGACGGGGTGAACATCCTTCAATTCGATTCCAGATCACAAAACCCATTTCTCCCAATTTGAACTAAAAGCTTTTATGGGATTTGGAAAGAATGTATATATATATGTATATATATATTCTCGTGGGAGGAATATTTTAAGCCTTCTATGCACTAAATATACATTTTATATTTCAAGAATAGCCTCACGTGAAGGTACATATAAATAAGAAATATCAGGAATATACGTCAAAAACACACACAGATGTTTTTAAATAAAAGTGCATTAATTTTTTATGTCAATATGAAATATATTTAACTTGGAGATATACAGTCATATTTTCGTAAAAAGCAGGACAAAAAAGAGTTGAAGGCTGATATTTCCTTTAAAAAACGAAAACAAAATATATCTAAAATAATATTTTATCTGCATTTTTTTCTCCTCAATATATATAAATTTTGATTTAATAAATTTCAGTTCACCTTAATTATTTAATATTAGTTAGTCTACAAAAAAGGTATCGAATATTGTGTTTCTTTATCGCAGTAACATCTTGATTCGAAATCGTTTTTTTTTTTTCAATTATATAAATTGCTACCTGAAAACGCGCACGAAGCAAAAATGCATTTACAATTGTTGCTTGTTTTCCCATATTTACATGAATATATTTGCATTCCCTGATAAGGGCAAACATTTTTGTTTTTTAAATCGTCAATAAAATGCATTCCTACCTGCCTTAGTAGTAGTTTTTTAACAATCAAGATTGATGGCAAGGCAAGTTTAAACATTAAGCTTTAATTTCCACTATACATTTGCCATTAAATTTTTAATTCTATAACTTTGAGTTTTCAAAATAAACATCCACAAACTAATTTCAGGGATGTTCATCATACACAATATTATATATGAGAGGGAAAAAATGGAAAATAACTAGCATTACTTCACCTTTTCTAAATATAATAGATATTATAAACAAACCCAATTGTAAATAGATTCATAGACAAAAAAGGTAGTGATGAAAGTTTTAGAACAGATGTTTAAATAAATCCATTTTCAAACAAGGCTCACGTGCACATGGGGAAAGCGGAAAAAATTACTGTATTATTTTGTTGTTGTATGGCGAATCCATACAGGGCAATGGGCCCTAATAAAAGCCTTTTTGTTGTTGTTGTTGTTATAAACAAACAATAATTTAAAAGTAGATTCTATATAGCACTTATTTTATTCATAATAACTATATTAGGTTTGAATATAAATGACTGTTTCATTATATTTTAAATATATATAATTGATATGGAGCTAAAAATGTGCATAGTGTGCCTTTATTTGTGAATAATACAACGGCTGTGTGTTCGGCAAGTATATCTAAGCCCCGATAGATGGCGTTCGCTCTAGACTGGTGGTTTGAAAACATTACCCGCCATTTTCTATAAACC